>JAJKFI010000128.1:2748483-2794157 GCA_029204185.1 Lerista edwardsae | reverse complement strand
TGTGTGTGTGTGTGTGTGTGTGTGTGTGTGTGTGTGTGTGTGTGTGTGTGTGTGAGTGAGAGAGAGAGAGAGAGAGAGAGAGAGAGAGTGTAAAGAATTGTTTCACTTTTATTGAGGGGGGGGCGGGGGTGTGACACACTGGCAGAGTCAAGTTAACTATTTTCTGACTTTTTGACACATGGAGCCAAAAAGGTTCGCCATCACTGTCCTATTCTCAGCAACAGACAAAATAAAAACAGGATAGGATTGGGATTGGTGCCACTTTGAGGTTGTGTTTGATACATTTTTCTTTTTTAGCAACTGCCTGACAGACAGAAAAGTACCAGGTGCAGCTTTATCACTGTACTTCAGTGCTGGAAAAACCCCACCTGTTGCGTTTCTGCCTGTTACACCACTGTTAAAAGGCACAACAGAAATGCCCTAAGCATAGGAACATATAACTGAAGATATTAAGAGGAAAATAAAACTCCATGGGGACTTTGACACCCTCTGGATTAAGAGGAGAGGACCCTTTGACAACGAATCCTTTAATGTCAAGTGTCTGGAAGAGATAACTGAGGCCATAACATACCCCAAAGACCTTCCTCAGGTTGTCTCAAAATGTACATGGCAAAATGTACATGGCATGGACTACAAGATGCAGCCTTTGCCACTTCTGTTATTATTTTTGGGCAGCTGCCTATGAAGCTTAAATGAAGCCTAAAAAATATGTTAAATAATAAAGGGCCTGAATTGATTTATTGCATACCAAAACATGCAGTTGCATGTAGCTTTACCTACCTAGAGGGCTGCAGTCTAGAGTGGAACACCAACAGGTGGGGAGGAGGTCCTTAACACCCATTCCCTTCTGGTAAGATTTCTGCTCATAACTTACCCCAAGCTTTTTTTTTTTTTAATCCTCACAGGGGGAAAAGTTTCTAATTTTTTTTCTCATCTAAGCAGAAAACAAATGGGGCTGTGTGATTTTCCCCTGTGTGGGGAAAATGGTGCACAGGGAAAGGGTGAAGCAGCTACCAATGGTCACCTCAAAATTGTAGTTTCCATGGTTGCTTTTCCTTAGAAAAGCAAAAAATGTGGGTGATGCCGCACCCACAATTGTGCATCATGTGTGGCTAAGCTTTGAACATTCGAAATGCAATCTGGCAGCTCTGCAACCATCCAATATGTAAACGTTCAGCATGCTTGCTACAAATGTAAGGGAGTTGTGACTTTCCTGGATAGGCACACAAAGTCAGGTGCTATTGCCTCTCCCATGTGGTACTGGTACATGGTCTTTGGCTCATCACAGGCCAAAGCCCAGCAAGACAATGGATGGTAGGGGTTCATACGTACTGCAGTAAGGACAGTGGCCCTTTCTCATACTATGGACTTGATTTGTGTCATGATTGTCAAAAAGACTGCATACTGTTGGAGCTGCCAACTGACCAGCATCCTAGCCTGGCTTGTTCTTCTATCTTTAACAGCAGCATGACATGCAGGAATCAATAAGAGAGGCTTTTTGCAATATTAGAGATAAATATAATCTTAGATCCAAACTACAGTTAAAAGGTACAGTTTGAGCCCAATGGTTCTCAAACCTTCTAGCACTAGGACCCACTTTTCAGAATGGCACTCGTGTAGGGACCCACCATTAACCCGTAAGTGATGTCATGGCTGGAAGTTACATCATCAAGCAGGAACTGCCATCATTGTAACATAATAAAATGATACTCCTGGGATGCAAACTAGCATTCTTGGACTGCAGCAATTGCACAACCATGAAACATCCCTAACAGAAAGCAAGAATAAGACTTTTGTGTAAAAGTACTAAACTAAAAACAAAATTTTAAAAAAACCTCACTTGAAAATTCAAACTGTTAACACTCACAAAATGAATATAGCAATAGTAAGGTCTCCAACTTCCAAGATGGCAGCTCCCAGTTTTCTGCAACCTGCCTGATATTAGGTTATGGCTCACCAAGTGGGCCCCAACCCACAGTTTGAGAAACACTGTACCAGCTAACCTACCAATTGATGTTCTGCCTCCTTCTGATTCTTATCCAATAACTGAGATGGACCCAGTGGAAGGGAAAACTTAGTACCTTCTCTGGCAGCTGCCCACATCTGCCAGGGAGAACAACTGTTGCTATCCTGTGGCACTTAACCCTGCTTGCATTTTCTTTCTTCCTGAGTATTCCTTCCATTTTGAGAAAGGGGTGACAACTCAGAGGCAGAGTATAAATTTTGCATGCTGGAAATCAAAGGCTTTCCAGTTACAGGATTTCAAGTAGCAGGGCTGGGGAACGATATCTGCCTGAGACCCTATAGAGCCATTTCCTGTACTGGGCTAAACAGACCTATGGTTTGACTCAATATATGTATGTATCCTTCTTTCCTTCGCTTGCAACTCTGAGATTCCCCCATAAATTTTAAATCTAATGCCAGATTGAGAGATGAAGTAACCACAGCTTCTCCTAGTCTTTACTCATCCCAGACCCATCCTTTCAACTGTTCCCTCCTCTGCCTGGTATGTGACACATAGACCTAACATTTCAGCAGATGGACATGGAGCTGCCTACAAGAGGCAGGAGGAAGAATGGACACTGAAGCAGCCTCATTTCATGTCCTGATGCAGCAGCAGGTTTAAAGCTTAAGGGGGAATCTCCAGATTGCAAACTGGCAACCTATTCCTGGCTCTGCACCATTCAACAGAGAAAAATTGATCCAGCAGGATGTAGTAGACAGAACAACCTCCAGCATTCTGCAGAAGAAATCTCTTTCCTCTCTCCCTGCCCTCCACAAAGTCCGCTTTTCCTTGCACACCTACCTTGTAGGTAGTAGACTGGGCTACCTTCTTCTCGCAGCTTCTGCAGCAACGTCATGAGCACTGACTCTTCATCCTCTTCCTGTTCCCCTGACTGAGTCAGTTGGAGTGTTCCTTCATCATACAGCAACACCATATTATCCCCTAGATCCTGTGGGGGTGCAGGCAATAAGGATCGAATTGAAAGGTTTCCTTTGCGAAGACGCCGCAGGAGCAGTCCTGGGAGAGCCACGCTCAGTGCCCGCTCCACATGGGATGAATCATACAGCTCCCGACTGCGGCAGTCAAGGATGTGCAAGTGTGGAGAAGGGGAGGCCAATTTGGCCTGCAGCCACAAAGTGGACTTGCCCAGGTCTTCCATGTGGCTCTAAGCCACAGTCAGGCTAATTGGAATACTCACAGACAGACTCCCCACGCTTATCCTCAATTTCAGAGCACCATCAGAATTTTATTAATCACAAGGATGCAGATATCAGAATGCAGCACAAAGGACATCCACTACCTCACTGATTTCTGTTCTTCCAGCACTTGCACAGGGACTCCAGAGCGGGAGTACTACAAGGGGGCAGAAGATTGTCCCAAACTCAGGACACAAAAATCCCCTGGCACCTTGTCCTGGAGAAATCTATATCATGTTGCACATCCAGGAAGTCTCCATCTATCCATTGCATCGAAACAGCTTTTGCTAGAAAGGAAACAGGAGGACCCAGTGGGGCATTACTCCTTGCAAGGGAATCATTCTCCAGTCTAGATCGGGAGAGAAGAATGGTATGCAGCCTCTTAAAAGCAGGAGGGGAGAGCCAGATGCCCCAGGCCTTCTAGCAAGGCAAGTCTAGAGGAGAAGAGATCACACAAAGTGCTTTCCAGAAATGGTCTGTATTTTCAGAAAAGGTGCTTCCCAAACACTTCGCTTGAGATCCTGGTACACCTTGCCTACAGCATCAATTCTTGGTGTGGTATACCTAGTGCTGAAATGATCTGTCTCTGTACAGACAGCTAGAGCCAACCAAAAGTTGGAGGGTGACCCTTCCTCTGGGTAAATCCAGCCAATTCTGTTTGCCTGGCGAACTGGAACAGCTTCTGATGTTGTCGTCCTGAGGAGTGTTGCTGCTAAAGCCCTTCAGGCAGAAGAGAGCCACGATCTATGGATCAATCTGAAGAAGCTCCTTTGGAGCAATTGTAGTATATCCAATACCGCTGGAGAGGATGTGCTGGAACACGGGCTGGTGAGCAGTGGGTCTGCAATAAGCAGGCGTCCAGATTCTAGATCAGCCGTGGGGTGGGGTGGGGGAAAAATCGAGAGAGAGAGAGAGAGAGAGAGAGAGAGAGAGAGAGATGCTGCTCTGGGTACCAAGTGCAAGGCTTCAAAATTCCACAGAGCAGGGAGCTGCCAGCACGGTTTTTGGATCCATGATGAGACAAACCTGCAGTGGGAAAGTAAAAGGGGAGAGTGAGACTGGGGAGAGAGAGAGCAGGCACCAGAGGAAGGGAAACACAGGAAGTGCGTGTTCCCTTCCTGGCACCTTGCTGTCCCCCTCCATCCTGGCCAGATGCTGACAAGAGACTTCCTGGCAACCAGAGGGAAGCCGGCAGCAATTGCCAAGGGTCAGATGACAATGAAGGCTGTATACATATTACAGGCACCCAGGGCTTTAATTTCTAAAGCAAGAGGTGCTTCTTCCCTGGAATCCCTTTACCCCTAAGCCCATACGTTTAAGTTATCCAGTTTGGGGGGGGGAGATACGCTGCATATGTTCAGAAGCATTCTCCATTGTGTCATATGCTCCAAGAGCTATGAAAACTAATATCAATTTTTGGGGTCCAGTCTTGATTCAGATAAAATGCCACCATCACTCCATAGTTCAGATACCAGTAGAGTCAGCTGGGCTTAAGGTATTTAGTGTCAAAGGTAGAAAATCCAAATAACCCATCCCATCTCCATTAACATGGGGACACTCCTGCATGAGCTCCTCTGATTCACATTCAAGGGTTTATGTATGTCACTTTGTATGACACTTTGTATATACAAACTTGTATAACCAAGTACAAAGGACAGGCTTCTTGTGTTAGTTTTTTAATCATTATTTAAATATTGATAAAACAAATTGCACATGTAATATAAACACATAATATGCATCAATAACTAAAAAACAAAAAAACTAAACTTAAAAAGCACAAAACGTTACCTCTAAATTAACACAAGAGTGCAGCAGTATAGCATCATTTAAACAAACGTATCTAGCATCCAATCCCATCTTCATAATACTTAATACTAATCTGTCAGCTATTCTTGTTTTTCTTTTTTAATCAGTTTGTCTACTTTCCCTAATTTTTCTAATCTAATTGTATTTATTATTGTCTATTCTTCAAACCTACAAATCACTATATCACTTTTTTCTCTCTCATGCAGAAAATTAATAAGTGGCTTCCTCAAATATGTTTACAGTCTTCTCAAACAAAATTCTAAGTTTGTCCATTCTGCAGAGTCTAAATTCTTTATCCACCAATCTTCGAGCAATGATATTTCTGTAAATTTCCAATATTGTGCATAAGATATTCTCACTGATGTTGTCAGATGTAACAAGAAATTGTCCCCTTTTTAAATATATATTTCTTATAGGCAAATTACATCTTGACTACTTAACATCATATAAGCTATGCGTCATTCAAAAGCTTTCAAGACTTACATTTAATATATATTTCTTTTATTTCAGTCCATTTTCTCTCATTACATTAATATATCATGCCCCAATTTTTTGCCTATTTAGTCATTATATTCTGTAACCTGCCCCGTTTTGTACAAGATCTACCTTTACATCTCACACCACCAACTTCTTAATCTTACGGAGTAAATATCTTCTATTTAAGCCTACTTCCTATTCTACCAAATCTACCTGAAAAAAGTTCTACTACATTCTCTTTTTATTCCCCTGTTCTCCCCTCAGCTTCCTGACACTGATCTATATGATCTTCTTTTCCACTAATTCCAGAAGGATTTGGCTAAATTGAAACCCCCCCCCCTTTATCTTCAAAACTTCCAACTCTTGTTCTTGTTTCAGTAATGCCAAGAAGTCTTCTTCTAACTCTAGTCCTTGTACTTGAATATCTAAGGGTGCAACCCTTGAGGTGGGTGCCTCAGTTGGGAACCCCAGGGGTACCATTATGGCTGGTAGATCCTTAGAGAGACCCAGACTAGCTGGGGAGGGAGAGGGGAGATCATGGCCTCCGAGGCTTACGTTGCATATATACAAATGCATGGAGCATGGGAAACAAACAAGATGAGCTTGAACTTCTAGCAAGTGATGGTAAATTTGACTTGATAGGAATAACTGAAACCTAGCGGGATGACTCTCATGATTGGAATGTGCAAATGGAAGGCTACCAGTTGTTTAGGAGGAACAGATGTGGCAAAAGAGGAGGAGGGGTTGCATTATACAGTATGTCAAGAATATATACACCAGCTCAGAAATCCAAAATGGTCATGATAGCTCTGTGGAGAGTATCTGGGTAAACATTAGGGGGAACAGCAGCAAATGCAACATTGTGGTGGGTGACTACTATAGACCTCCAGGCCTCCAGTGGGTGATGCTTTCCTGAAACAACTTACAGACATTACACGAATGCATGAGGTAGTTATAATGGGAGACTTTAACTATCCTGATATCTGTTGGGAGACTAACTCAGCCAAGTATAGGAGCTCCAACAAATTCCTGTTGTGCCTAAAACTGCTCAACTCCTACTTTGTGTCCATCTTCTCTCAGAAGGAGGACTGTGCAAATGAGGATGCTGGATCCTTGGCCAACAGGGGGAAATGTATACGTCCCCACAGAGGTAACGAACACCTGGACAGCACAGATATGCAGATTAAGATTGACAGGGAACTTGTCAGAAACCACCTAACTGGCCTGAATGAATTCAAGTCATTTGGACCAGATGAGTTGCATCTTAGAGTGCTAAAGGAACTTGCAAATGTACTTGCAGAGCCTCTGTCAATCATCTTTGAGAAATCCTGGGGAACAGGGGAGGTGCCTCTAGACTGAAAGCGGGCTAATGTGGTCCCAATCTTCAAAAAGCAAGACCTGGGAAATTACAGGCCTGTCAGTCTAACTTCAGTACTGGGGAAGATATTGGAACAAATGATAAAACATACAATCTGCACACACCTAGACAACAACTTCATGATTAACAGAACTCAACATGGATTTGTCAAAAACAAATCTTGCCAGACAAACCTCATCTCCTTTTTTGACCGGGTGACTAGCTTACTGGATGGTGGGAATGCTGTGGATGTGATTTATCTTGCCTTCAGTAAAGCATTTGACAAGGTCACATGACATCTTGATCAGCAAGTTGGAAAAATATGGGCTAAATGAAATCATTGTTATCCAATCTGCAACTGGTTGGATAACTGTACACAAAGAGTGATTGTCAATGGCTTTCCTTCAATCTGGAAGACAGTTTCAAGTGACAGTTTCAGGTTCTGTCTTGGGCCTGGTTCTCTCTAACATCATCAATAACTTGGATGAAGGGATACAAGGGGACCTCATCAAATTTTCAGATGACACTAAACTGGGAGGAGTAGCAAACACTATAGAAGACAGTAAAAGCCTTCAGGAAGACCTTGACAAAATGGAATACTGGGCTGAAAAGAATAAGATGAAGTTCAATAGGGAAAAATGCAAGGTTCTACACTAGGGCAAAAATAACCACAGATACAGGTACAGAATTGGGGAAACCTGTCTTGGCAGCACAACATGTGAGAGGGATCTTGGAGTTGCAGTGGATCACAAGATGAACATGAGTCAGCAGTCTAATGCCATAATGTCTAATGCCATTTTAGCCTGCATTGGTAGAACCATAGCATCCAAGTCGCAAGAAGTTGTGGTTGCGCTTTACTCCACATTGGTGCGACTTCACCTGGAGTACTGTGTCAAGAAAGATGCAGCCAAATTGGAGCAGGTTCAGAGAAGAGCCACAAAAATGATCAGGGGGCTGGAAAACAAGTCCTATGAGGAAAGGTTGGGGGAACTTCAGTGATGTCATTCAGGGGGAACGGACCAGAACGGGCATTCCGGATCCTAACTGGGTTCCCGACAAGTGCCAATCAAAAGTGAGTTCCTGTTCCTAAATCATTTGAATGACACCACTGGGGAACTTGGTATGTTTAGCTTAAAGAAGAGAAGACTGAGAGGGGATATGATAGCACTCTTCAAATATCTGAAGAAATGTCATAAGGAAGCAGGGACAAATCTGCCTTTGACAATAGAATTAGGTCCAATGGGTACAAACTGCAAAAGACGAGATTCCAGCTGGACATCAGGAAGAATTGCTTGACGATAAGGGCAGTTCAACAGTGGAATAGATTGCCAAGGGAGGTGGTGGATTCTCCCTCACTGGAGACTTTCAAGCAGATGCTTGACAGGCACCTGCTAGAGACGCTCTAGGAGGATTTCCTGCTACAGGCAGGGGGTTGGACTAGATGACCTTGTAGGTCCCTTCCAACTCTATGATTCTAACCACCTTTAAAGCATCAGTGTAAGGACAATGTAGCTCTTAGGTTAGGGAACAAACATTCCCTTTCCTTGAGGAGGCCTCCAGGACTACTATTTCACTACAGCAGTGGTATTCAAACTTTTTAGACCAGGACCCACTTTTTAGAATGGTACTTGTTGGAACCTGCCAGAAGTGAGGTCATTAACCAGAAAGTGATGTCATAGCCACAAGTGACATTATCAAGCAGGAAGTGCTGTCATTGTAACATAATAAAATGACACTCCTGAAATGCAAATTGGCATTATTGGACTGCAGCAATTGTACAACCATGAAACTCCAGGTTAGGATTGCACCCTAACTCATTTTCATATCCTTCCTAAATTTTACCCTCAGTTTATCCATGGGTAATAGCAAATTCCATTATTATTGGCTTGAAACTTGTCCTTGACATCCATGAGTTCAACTTATACATAAATATATACAGTATGTATATACTGACAATTTCTTAAAGCCAATTGATATAGAGTTCTGAAACATGGTTACTTCGTTCAATTTGACTTTTGTCCTTAGGGCCAGTAGATGTCTAAATTCCAACAAAATTTCTTTGGCCACATGCCCTGGAAGAGCATGCCATGGATTCTTTATTCCCACAGGAATGATAAACAGTGGTGAAAGCTGTTAGAAAGTCAGTAAAAAGAAATATTCCATTTTCTGTTAGAGCTTTCTTCAGATCTCAAGTCAAAGCCAAACCACTCTTCACTCCAGTCCTCCCAGCATATGCAACTTCTCTCAGTTATTTTATTGTATCTTCCTTTTACTTTAACTCCTTAAGGACACAATCCTAACCTAGAGTTAGGCCGACACAGTTAGGCTAGCAAAGTTTGGCTGGCACAAGAGCCACCATTAAGCACATTTGGACTACTCTCAGAGTCGGGGAGGATGGCTCACATCTGTGTGCTGGCCTCTCTGACTCCAAGAGTAGACCAAACATACATACCCTTGTGCTGGCCAGACTTTGCTGGCCTAACTGTGACAGCCTACCTCCAGGTTAGGATTGTGCCCTAAGCAAAATATCATTAGTTCATTTCCTCTTAGTTAATCTTAATTAGTCTTGGCTGTCAACTTTTCTTACATCTTTTTCAATGTTTTTCCCCATTGCTGGCCCAGAAAAGATTGGGCTTCCAATTCACTGGAGCAGGGCCAGCCTGAAGCCGATGTGGCCGATGTAATCACATTGGGCCCCATGCTTTGGGGCCTCCCAAGTGGATTGCTTGCTGCTGCAGCCAGGATCTCTGTGGGCTATAAGAAAAGTAGGTAGGCTGTCACAGTTAGGCCAGCAACTTTCCTGCACTGGGGTAAGGGCAATGCAGCTCTGAGGTAAGGGAACAAACATTCCCTTACCTTGAGGAGGCTTCCTTGACTGCCCCTCAACTGCAGGATGTAGCACATGCCCCTTTGACACAGCTACCTCAGTGCTGGAGAATGGGTTAGGAATACACCCTAATATGGATTCAAATCAACACTCCAATTTTCACTCAGTTAGTTGAAAGAAAAGAATGATGACATCAGCCTGGCACTACAAGCCAGGCAATTAATTGGTATTAGCTAACAGTTCTTGGGGATGACAATCCATTACTTCCTGTAATTCAAGACCCAGAGAGAAAACAAGTGTATTGCAGCATGATCTTGAATTCACATTCTGAACATTCACATTCATGGCTCTGCTGCATAGCTGGCTGGCTGAGCACTGGCCAAAAATTCATGCCCATCAGAGGGCACATGGCCAGGCCAACTCCTGAATCCCAAGTGTTGTTAGCTATTCTAGCTCCTAATGTGTCATCAGGGGGTAGGAAGGGGGCCTAGTGCAGGGCTTCGTCCCAGAGTATCCAGAAATCTGGCATTAGAATTACTTTCACTGCTCTTATTCCAATACTCTCCTGCCTGTGTTTTTCATTCTTGTGTGATGTGTCCTACCATCTTCAACCACCCGAAAGTGTCCTACTGTTGTAATCATGGGGGACTTCAATTATCCTTATATTGACTGGGTCAACTGCTGCTCTGGTCAAGAAAGAGAGACCGGATTCCTTGACGTGCTAAATGACTGTGCCTTAGAGCAGCTAGTCACGGAGCCGACCAGAGGACAGGCGACTCTGGATTTAATATTGTGTGGTACTCGGGTCCTAGTTAGGGATGTAAGTGTTACTGAGCCATTGGGGAACAGTGACCATGCTGCGATTGGTTTTGCCATGCATGTCCAGGAAAGAGTGCAGAGCAAATCTGACACAAGAACCCTTGACTTTCGAAGGGCAGATTTCCCTCAGTTGAGGAGGCTAGTTAGAAAGAAATTGAAAGGGAAGGTAAAAAGAGTAACATAATAACAGTAGTAGAGACCCAGCGGAAGTGTACGGAGGCTCTCCAGGCTGCACGGAGGCTGTTTAAAATAACAGTAGTAGAGGCCCAGCGGAAGTGTATACCGCAAAGAAAGAAGGGTTCGATAGGGTCCAGGAGGGTGCCTTCATGGCTGACAAACGAAGTTAGAGAAGCTGTAAAGAGCAAGGAAGCTTCCTTCCGTAAATGGAAGTCTTGCCCCAGTGAGGAGAATAAAAAAGAACATAAACTCTGGCAAAAGACAAGTAAGAAGGTGATACAGGAGGCCAAGAAAGCGTTTGAGGAACGCATGGTTAGCAACATAAAGGGGAATAATAAAAGCTTCTTCAAATATGTTAGAAGCAGGAAACCTGCCAGAGAGGCGTTTGGCCCGCTGGATGGTGAGGGAGGGAAAGAGGAGATAAAAGGGGACTTGGAGATTGCAGAGAAATTAAATGAATTCTTTGCGTCTGTCTTCACAGCAGAAGAACTTGGGCAGATACCACAGCCCAAACAGCCCTTCCTAACTAAGGAATTAAATCAGATAATGGTTAATAAAGATGTTTTTGATCAAATTGATATACTACATATAAATAGTATACACCCAGATGGTATACACCCAGATGTATATAAATACAGGCCCAGGTGGTATACACCCAAGAGTTATTAAGGAACTAAAGAACGAAGTTGCTGACCTCTTAACCAGAGTATGCAACTTGTCCTTTCAGACGGCCACGGTGCCAGAGGATTGGAGGATAGCCAATGTCACGCCAATCTTTAAAAAAGGGAGAAGGGGGGACCCTGGAAACTACAGGCCGGTCAGCCTAAGGTCTGTTCCGGGTAAGATGGTGGAAAGCCTCATCAAAGATAAAATCCTAAAACACCTAGAGGAACAAGTACTGCTAAAAGAAATTCAGCATGGCTTCTGTAAGGGTAAGTCTTGCCTCACGAAGCTTTGGAATTCTTTGAAAAGGTCAACAGGCACGTGGATGTGGGTGAACCTGTGGATATCATATACCTGGATTTTCAGAAGGCGTTTGACACAGTCCCCCACCAAAGGCTGCTGAAGAAACTTCACAGTCAGGGAATAAGAGGGCAGGTCCTCTTATGGATCCAGAATTGGTTGAGGGCCAGGAAACAGAGTGGGGGTCAACGGGCAATTTTCACAATGGAGAGAGGTGAAAAGTGGAGTGCCCCAGGGATCTGTCTTGGGGCCTGTGCTTCTCAACTTATTCATAAATGACCTGGAGACAGGGATAAGCAGCGAGGTGGCCAAGTCTGCAGATGACACTAAACTTTTCCGGGTGGTGAAAACCAGAAAGGATTGTGAAGAGCTCCAAAAGGACCTCTCCAAGTTGGGAGAATGGGCAGCCAAATGGCAGATGCATTTCAACATAGACAAATGTAAAGTGATGCACACTGGGGCAAAAAACCAAAACTTCACCTATAGGCTAATGGGTTCTGAGCTGTCTGTGACAGCTCAGGAGAGAGATCTTGGGGTGCTGGTGGATAATTCAATGAAGGTATTGACCCAGTGTGCGGCAGTAATTAAGAAGCCAATTCCATGCTTGGGGTAATTTAAAAGGGAGTTTAGAATAAAACAGCCAATATTATCATGCCATTGTACAAATCGATGGTAAGGCCGCACCTGGAATATTGTGTCCAGTTCTGGTCACCGCACCTCAAAAAGGACATAGTGGAGCTGGAAAAGGTGCAGAAGAGAGCAACAACAATGATTACGGGGCTGGGGCACCTCCCTTATGAAGAAAGACTGCAGCGTTTTGGGCTCTTCAGTCTAGAAAAAAGGCGCCTGAGGGGGGACATGATTGAGACATACAAAATTATGCATGGAAGGGATAGAGTTGATAAAGGGATGTTCTTTTCCCTCTCTCAAAACACCAGAACCAGGGGGCATCCACTAAAATTGAGGGTTGGGAGAGTTAAAACAGATAAAAGGAAGTACTTTTTTACCCAGCGGGTAAAAAAGACTGGGTCTTTCTCACAGACCCAAAACATCTTGCTTTCTTTCTTCAATTTTTTAACCCACTTTTTCTGTCATGGCTTTGGCATCAAGCCTTGGTTCCCATCCCCCATTGTCACCAATTAAGAGTGTGTGTGTGTGTGTGTGTGTGTGTGTGTGTTGGTTCCTTGTGATTTAGACCAGAGGTCAAACTCTTCATACACCGGCCGAATAGCACACACGGCACCTGCTGAGGGCTGGAATTAACATCATTGAGCAGGAAATGACATCATTGAGTAGATGATTGCCAGAAATAAGCACTTTGTTCTCATGTGGGAACTCATTAGCTATAAATGACAGAAGAGAAAATATGCATATATTGATTATATTTTCAAGATACAGGAGAGCCCAGTTTATCACATGGGCTGACTTTTGCCAAAGCATCATTTTGTGGCTCACCGGTTGAGAGGTGCTCTGCAAAGTAATGCATCAGCAGAAAAGTTGTTGAAAGGGTGGGCCCGGGTGATCATTGAGTTCTTCCTATGCCTTGGTAGTAACTCTCACTCACACTTTTGGTTTGTACCTTGCCTTCTGAGGCCTTTTTCCATCTCTCCCTCCCAGAGTCTTGACAGAAGTAGCACCTCTGAAAGGGCAGTGCTGGGAAAGCCCAAATATAACATGGGCAAGGACCTGTCTTTTCATTCTACAGTATATAAACTGCCATGTACCATAATGGCACTAAATAAATAAATAAATAAATAAATAAATAAATAAATAAATAAATAATAAAATCTGTTCACTCAGAAGCAAGGGCATGGAGGCTGGAAGCTCTACAAAGGTAAAATGGTTCAGTCCAGTTTCTGTCTGGAACTTCTTAAGTTCTGTTCCTATTTATAATTTATGTAGCACCTTTAGCTAACAAAGTAGTTGACATTCTTTGCCTTCACAACAATCCTGTAAAGTCGGTCACTGTTGTACAGAGAAGTCACAGCACTGAAACAGACAGCATGACTCACCAAAGATCACAGAGCAGTGATGGAACTTGACACAGAGCAGGGTTCCCTGATATATTTCCCAAAGTATTTCCCAGAGATGTATAGTATTGTCCTATAGTACAGTATGTTTTGTCTTGACTGAGGAATTCTGGTGCTCTTAAGTGGCAGAGCCAATACAATTCTACGCATAGCTACTCAGAAGTATGTTCCACTGAGTTCATTGAGGCTTACTCTCAAGTACGTTCACTGATTGCAGCCTGAGAATTGTTCAGCACAAGAACCTTCTGAATGTACCACTTTCATTCATTTTCACTGAAGCTTGTGCAGGAGAATTTCTGTTGGGCATTTGTGCCCTATGTGGATTAATTAGTAGTAGGAATGCAGTGGCATTAGGATCCGCCTCAGGCCAATGGAACAGCCTAGGTCTTTCAAGTTTGTCCCTTGCATGCCTTTCTTCCTCAGTTTGCTACAAAGGGCTGAGTCCCTACTCCTTGCTAAGGATCACGAAACCCAGGACCCCAGGCTCCAGCTAGCAACAATTCAAATGCAATTCATCTGTGCCTTAAGGCACAGATTCCCCACTTTCTGCCTATACTACTCTTTGTTGTTGTTGGCTGTTTACCTGCTCTCCCAAAGCTGGGCTGTTAGGGACAAGACTGAAGAGAAAGACCAGCAGCAGCCTCAACTCACCTGGCCCTCTGCATATGGGAGCAGACTAGGCTAAGAGAGAGAGAGATCAGTTGAACAGGCAGTAGTACCAGGTGGGTACTATCCATCTGGACAAGATGGGCCATTGCAGGCCCGCTAAGAACCCTGCAAAACCTGGAGCCAGCACCATAAAGCAGGAACACAATACTTCTCCCAGTAATAAAATGATAACACAATTAATTCATGAGCATTGTCACTCTTGAGCAGAGGTATACTCTAACTCCCCCCATGCCATGGCAATTGCCTGTTTTTCTAGTTCCCTCTGCAGTCAACCAGCCTTGTGGTGCATAGCAGCCCAGGATGCAATTCTCGACATACTTGCCTGCACATAAACCTCACAGACTTTCTTCTAAGGACTTTATTTGAAGGAAACATGCAGGATTGTGTGGAAAGAGTTGTGGATCAGATATCCCCAGTTTTGATTTTGTGCCTACCTTAAACTCACTCATTAAGTAGTATTGTTCATTTCTAAAATGATAATAGGAACATATATCTCTGGATATGGCCATTGCAGGAGCACTGCTCCCACCCCCACCCCACAGTCTCTGATACATGTGGCAAGGCTGGTTGTGATTCCTCAGTGGTACCACTGTACTGCACATGCTCAGAAACACTGGTTCTGCAGCCTGATCCTATGCAGGTGATTTACTCAATGATGGAAGGGCAGGCACTGCACCTACTTACAGGAATTGTTTTCCTTGCAGACACTTCCCATACGTGGTTACTCTGAAGGGAGTCACACTAAGTTCAATGGACCCTATCTTCAAGGAACTGTACACAGGATCGCAACTTTAGAATTACTGCAGACCTTCACATGACTGAGAAGTCGTTTTGGAGATAAGCCCTGGCCATATTAACCGCTGAAACCCTGCAAAATCAACCATATAATGGTTCCTCTCTTACCATGGAGTTCTTCCCATACTTTCCGGATCCTGTGCGAAGTATTTCCGTCATGGTGGTGACGACACTGAATACTGGCAATGTTTGAAAAAGCACAGCCAAACCAAACACCGTCTAATACGCAGAGATGCCTTAACGCACCCACAGTCCCTGCAACGTGCCGGGTTTTCGGAGAAAGGCAAACACTCGATCGCGCAAGCAACCCTCCACAGTTCCACTGCTCCTTTGCCCAGCCAGAGTCAGCTTCCTTTCTTTCCCTTCTTTTGCCTCAGATTAATTGTCTGATTCAGTTCGTCGCCAGGAGGAAAAGCCGTCGCCGCAACTCGCTGCTGCAGCAGCAGGAGTGACAAAGTGCTGGATAGCCTCCATCTGCAGCGCGCGTGAGAAAAAGGATGGAGATCTCCAGCAGCCAACCAGCAACTTTGCTTGCGATACTAAATATGACTTTATAACAGGAGGAAAAGATTGTAAGGGTTACTTTTTATGTTAGGACCCGAGGGAAAGTGGGGCTGGGCTGCGGGAGGCCAATGGGCGAGGAGGAGGAGATGCTGATGGAGAAGCAGAGCTTGCTCAGTTCCTCTTGTCCACCCACTCTTTGCTTCAAATATATCACGCCAACGTTTCTACCGCTGTTGCTGACTCTGCCTTCTTGTCTACTTGGCTGACGCCAGTCCCCACCCCAGCTCCACGTGGTGGCTGTGTACAGAGCGAGAGCCACGCCCAACCGCGACCTGATTGGTTAGATGGACTTGACCCGCTAAGCGGAGTGTCGTAAATAAGGGAGAGGAGGAGCTAGAGGGTGGTGAGTTTCCTCCATGAAGGTATTATAACAGGAAGCGACATGCCTTAAGAAGTAATGCTGGCGAAGTGAAGCCAGGGGGCGGGCTTAGCAGCCATGTTAGTTGACTCAAAACAATCCTCATTCCAAGCATTTCAGATTGTTTTGCTCTACTCGTACTGTTTAGGACTGAACAGTTTATTCCTTAAATAAAAACTTACGAAAATAAAAACATGTGATCGTGTAGACATATTATTGGTAACCTTATTATGATGTAATATGCAATTACAAGGTTAAATTCCTCATAATTATATTACTGAACATACCTGACGAAATGCTACTTGCTGGCTATTTAAACTCAGATTGCACTATTTTGACAGACTTATTTTTTGAAATCTACACAAGCAAAAATAAAATACTCATGCCCCCATAAAAGAAATTTCTGTTAATGTTCTGAATTTCATAAATATTACAGTAGAAAATGAAAGGCGGAAAAATAAAGTGTGAACGGGAAGGAAAGAAAAAAAAGGGGGAGGGTGGGCAAAAATTAGATAAATATATAGGAAAATTTTATTAAAATCTCTTCATAACATAAGTTGTTGTCAATATGAGAGTAATTCTTCTTTACTTCTAGACTATTAAGAGTTGTTTTTTTTAACTTCTACACTCACCCCCCCCCCCCAAAAAAACAAATTCTGTTAATATTCAGAATTTCGAGAATATTACAGTAGAAAATGGAAGGTGGGGAAAAAAGTGTAAACGGGAAGGGGAAAAAAGGAGGGGGGAATATATATTTTTTCCTTCTAGACCATTAACAGTGGGTGTCAGAAAATGGTGAATAAGACTGCTAGGAACAACAAGAAATTACACAGCTTCAAAAATAATGCACTCACTGTTTCAGTGAACTGCAGTTTTATTGAACCGATGTAGTGTGAATACATGAATCTTTCCATGGAAATTAAATCCCATTTTTCGTACAGCGATTCGCACACCCGTATGCAGAACACGCAGGCATGATTAAAGACATTGAGATTAACTTTTACACAGGTGCAGGGAGATTTTAATTCCTGAATTCGCAGCAATCCTCCTTGGCGGCTATGATCTGCGTCAACCATATTGGTTGACCCATGTGGCTTCAAGATAATGACGTCGTGTCGCCTCCTGTTACTAATACCTCCATGGTTTCCTCTTTTAACCTGGTTCACGTGATCCATCGAGGAAATGGAACGACGGCGTTATTTCGGTTGTGTGTTTATGAAACATCACTTCTTGTTTCAACAGCGTCCTGAAGCACCAGGTGATTTTTTTCCCATTTAGGCCAGGAAAATGGTATCTTCATAAACTCCAGGTTAATTCAGAACAACTATTGCTTGCCTGGGATCTGTGTTCATAGCACCAGCTGGAAATAGGGATAAAAGCCATTTATCCATCCCTGTTATAATTGGGCTCTCTCCTATCTTGAAATTATGAACAAGATTTGCACATTTTCTCTTCTGCCATTTGCAACTAATGAGTTGCTATGTGAGAACAATGTGCTTATTTCTGGCCAACATTTGCCTAATGATATCACTTCTTGCTTAATGATGTCACTTCCAGCCCTCAGCAGGTGCCATGAATGCTATTTGGCCCAGTGGTGTAGCTAATGAAAGTGTAGCCTGGTGCAGAGGGCAAAATGATGCCCTGAAAGCAGGGCCGGCTTTAAGTCAATGTGACCAATGTTGTCACATTGGGCCCTGCACTTCAGGGGGCCCCGCACTAGCAGGGTGAGCATATTGCCTGTGGCTGCAGCTGGAATCTCTATGGGCTGTAAGTTAGTGGGGTGAGCAGAGCAGCTTTATCTTGGACTCTCCCACCTGCCTCTGCCTTTGAACAGTCCAAAATGGGCCACCTGGAAGCAGTTGATGGTGATGTTATGATATCACCACCAACTACTTCCACATGCCATGATTTGCATGTGGCACGAACCGAGCTCTTCTTGGTGAGTGGGGGCCCCCACAGTGAGAGTCCCACAGGAATGCCCCCCATTGGGACTGCCGCTGCTTGGCACAAACAGAGCTCTTCTTGGTGAGTGGGGGCCCCCATATTGGTTGGTTGGGGGCCTCGCAGGAATGCCCCACATTGGGCCCCGCCGCTGCTAGAGCCAGCCCTGCCTGAAAGTGACATCACAGCAGGAAGTGACATCACCTCCGAAGTGATGTCATGCCTGAGCTTTTCAAAAAGGTGAAAAATGAGGAAAACCTGTCTCCTTCCCCAGCAGTGTGTCTTCTCCTGCTGCCCCCAAGTCCCCCTTGCCCCTTAAGCACCCAGAGCAAGAGGCAACAAGCAACTGTGTTCGCCATCACCATCTCTTTAAAGAGAAAAAACCCTGGTCTCTTTGCAAGAGATGATGAGAAACACAGTTTCTTGCCGCTGCCACCTCTTACTCCACCATCTCTCCCACGCCCCCAAATTTGCTGCCACCCACAAGCCCCTGGAGCAAGGGGCAACAAACTATTGCCATTTATCCAGTCCTGGTTTGGCTACTGCCATGTTGCCTGCCCAATGGCTTCCAATGCTGGGGCCAGAAGTTGCCCCCTAGGCAGCTTGTAGCTTGGTACAAGTTCTACCCCCTGCACCTTCTTATCTACACCACTGATTCGGCCCACTGTATGAAATGAGTTTCACATCTCTGGACTAGAACGTTCTGTAATACAGGTCCAATCTTTTTATACATTGATTTTTTTACACTGATTTGACTCAACACTGATGGCCACTGCACATAAGAAGGACCCTGCTGATCTCTGGAGAAGGGGAAATAACACATCCATGTTCTAAAAACTGCTTTTTTGGGGGGTCAGTCAGGAAGTCAGACTATTAGAACTGCTATTTTCAGCTTGCTCTGAGACCCTCTCTTGCTGAAGAATGGAATGCAAAAGTGATTAATCACTTTCACATTCCATTATTCAGTAAGAGAGGGTGAAGGGAGGGGATCATTTTTCTCAGGATGAGCTGAAAATAGTTCTAATTGGCTGACTGAATGACTTGTGTTTTGTTTTAACTGCTTTTATTTTCTGTATCATCGGGGAATGATACCAAACCTTGGCGGATACTGAGACATGACCGTATTCTGCAGAATTTTTGTGCTTAAAAAGACTTCTGCTTCTTGGGGTAGGTAGGCAAGGTTGCTTAATGTGAATTAGGACAGTGGTTCTCAAACATTTTAGACTGGAACCCACTTTTTAGAATAGCACTCATATCAGGATCCTAGAAGTGATGTCATTAACCTAGAAGTGATGTAATGGCAGGAAATGACATCAAGCAGGAAGTGCTGTCATTGTAATGTAATAGAACTACACTCTTGAAATGCAAATTGGCATTATTGGACTGCAGCAATTGTACAACCATGAAACATCCCTGACAGAAATTAGGACATTAGGAAATTAGGATTAGGACAAAATATTATGTAAAAGATCTGAACTAAAAACAAAATTAAAGAAAGAACACTAACTTGAAAATTCAAACTCTGAACACTCACCAAAGGAAGAGTAAAACCTGCAGCTTCCAAGATCCTAGTTCTCCATGACGCACCTGACATATTGCAACCCACCAAGTGGGTCCCGACCCACAATTTGAATATCACTGGATTAGTGTATAGAAAGAGAAAAAGACAAGAGTCTTCAGTCTAGGGAAAAATGAGGAACAAACAGTTGGATGTAGGAGGAAAGTATAGATTCCATCTGAATGTTTAGTAAAAACTGCAAGTCATGATTGGCTGAGGGTACAGAGAGGTGTAACTCTAAGTGTTGGCATTTCTGTGCTGAAATTATATCTTTTGCATGGGAAAATAGAATGATAGCTCAATTTCAGGTCAAATATGCTAACAAGGACCGTGCTAGTTTGGGACCCTTGTATCTATGGAGTAGGGCTGCCTCAGAAAATACAAAGATGTGTGGTATGAGGTGACAGTGCATGGAATCTATCCTAGCTGTGACTCTGGGGTTCCACCTGTAGGAGGGAGGAATGGCATTCCTATCCGACTGCTGCAGATCCCATGGTAGCACATCTCAGGAAGATAGGACTTGAAGGAATTTGGGGTAGGAAGGGCACAGTGCAGTGTTTAAAGTGCACTAAATGACTCAAGCCAATGTGATGCATGCTATGAAGGTATCAAGATCAGCCAGGATTCAAAGCATACAGTGCCTGGTCTGTCCAACAGAGTTGTGAGACACTTGACACAGCAAAGGAAAGGGTAGTGTTATCCCTTCCAGATCCTGGCATGGCTCCCATCTATCTCCTCCCTACAGCCCAATGTAGGCTGTAATGTCCTGCTAATGTAGCTTGACTTGAAAAGTCTTTGGCAACAGCTAGACTCTGGACTTACTTGTGGTATTCTTCTTACCTTCTTCTTCCTTTCTCATCTGCCAACTTCCCTACTTGCTGCTCTTCTGCATCTTCATTCCAGCCATCCCCTTCAGTTGGACTCCTTGACTCATATTCTAGTCTGCAATCAGCTCTGCCTCAGAACTGAAGCATCTTCCCCAACGCTCTAACTCCACATTGCCCACCCTGAGTCAGCAGTTTGCCAAACCTCACATTTTTGAAATATAGTATTACACTGGTGTGGTAATGAAAGGATAAGTTGCATGTTATTTTTGTGTAGACAAATACATTTTACATTGCATACAAAGATGTACTTATTCAATGCAAATTGTTGTTACATTGCTTTACAGATGATGAATGTCTTTAAAAAAAAAATTTCTCTTCATGACATTTGGGTAAGCTACTCATATTTAATGTTTCTCCATACTTTTATTTTGCAGTATATATACCTGACATAATTGCCCACCCTGGCAAAATAGTTGTCCACCTACCTCTAGAATCCTGACTATGGGATCAACCAACCTTTCAACCACCTCCTGCACCTTTATTAAAAGCTAGATTGGCAAGTAATCATGCTGGCGCAAGATTATTTGCTAATGCAAGTCCCAGAAGACCCATGTCAGGCTTGCAGGCCCAGGACCGCTTCCTCTGGTCCCACCCCCTCCTAAGCCTGATCTACCCATGTTCCATCCTCCCCCTATCTCATTTCATCCTTCCCCAGTTCCCTCCCGTCTTCCTGCCACACCCCCATCCCTATGCCACTAGGCGCAATACAGTACTCACCTCTGCCAGCAGCCTTTCATCTGGATATAGTGTCTTCCCACTGGCATTGCCTACTTAAGCAGTGCTGCAAATGGTCTAGGTGTTTGTGCCACCTAGCACAAGGCAGCGGTTGCGTTTTCAGTGCTTTGGCACACACTAGGATTATAGGAAAATGGCACAAAAGAAAGGGTTGAAACTTTAGTTACTCTTACTTCAGTTACTCTGCTCCAATCCAACCCAGAAATTCTTCCCACCTCCTCCATGAGTAGATGTTTTTAAGTGCAAATATATTCAGAGATCCAATCACAGGGCACCTTCATAAAGACATACATTTTGTCTTGAGAACTGAGCTTGAAGTCTCATGTAGTTCTGGAAAACCTTCTGCCCCAGGACCTCAACCATCAGCACCTGGCACCCTTGGGCAGTTTCTAGCCCCAGCAGGGTTTCCCACTGATGCCTACTTTTGTATTCCCCAGGGAGGATTGGGCCAGGACAAAAGAGTTTAAATGACAACTTGAATCTGTGAGAATGGTGGTATATAAATACTGTATTAAGTAAATGACAAGAGAGGATCTTGATTAAATGTTAGGAAAAACTTCCTGATGATACTTTGTACAAAGATAATACTTTGTACTATTGATACAAAGTGTCCAATAGTGGGGCAGTCTGCCTTGGAAGAAGGTAGACTGCTGTTGGAGATTTCTAAGCAGAGGCTGGATAGCCTTCTATTGGAGATGCTGTAGCTGTGAAGAGCTTGCATTGGCAGGGGGTTGGACTCAATGGTCTTGAAGGTCTCCTTCATGATTCTAGGATGCCAATTTTCCCCTGTCATCTCCCCTCACAATTTTCCCTGACATAGTGTTGTTGCAGGGGGGGAAATGGCAGTTATCAGGCAGGAGGCCCACTCAAAGTTAGCCCCCCGCAAACCTTGGTGGGTTGTCTGGGGGGCACTGGAGGGTGTTTTGATAAGGGTCTTCTCAGGCTTAGAACTAACCCTGCCAACTATCATATCCTCAGAGATATATTTAAGTGATGTAGATAATGGAAAAGGTGTATGGCATGAAAGCTGCATGTGCAAGATTGGCCCTCACATGTGCTCATGTTCCTATATAGTACAACCTGCATTTCTCAACTTAGTGGGCAGCCCAGTCTTAACCTGTGTAGGAGCAAGCAGGCTAGCTGGCCTATTCTACATCCTGGAGCTCACCTTGGAGTAAGGAGATATTTTCCCCTTACCTCAGAGTAAACTCCAGCTAGCCCTATGGGGCTGCTCAGATCTGCAACAGCAAAACAGCTGGTGCAAAACCAGGCGCCCCGAATCGGGACCGATTGTCTGGGGACAGGAGTTGGGATCTGGCCTAAGTGCTCAATCCATGCTCCACCTCCTCCCCAGACCAGCTTCCCATGGGGTTGCCCTCCCCCTCCCCTGTTCCGCTTCTCTCCCACCTTGACCCTGCCCTCTCCAAGCCCCTGTTTCAGCCAAACTCAGCTGGCATGGGGCCAGCTTACCTGGGCAGCACAGAGGCCAAGGTCAATGTCCGCAGGCTGCCGCAACTCCAGCCCAGCACCTTCTTCACTGGTGCAGATGTGCCTTACGGCACTTTTGTGACAGCTCTGGGCCACTGGAAGGAACTTATACCGGCCCAAGGGCACTTCAGGATTGTGCCCTTAATGAAGCATGAAGCCTCTATGCACAGAAATTAAAAGGCAAAAACTGACTTCTCATAATTTCAGACGGTTCAGAGATGAAAATGGGAACACTATTGTACACAGTAGTCTTTTAAGACTACTAAGACCTTTATTCCTACACTAAGGATCACTACCTGAACTCACCCTTTTTAAATTTAAAAAGGCTCTTTAGGCTCTTTCAGTAACACACATATCCCACCCTACATATTAATTTAATCTGCAAAATTCTGTTCTGCACTGAAAACAAAGAGACTGTTCTTTTGGTCAGAGAAATATTAGAAAAATATGTGTCACAATCCTATACTGCTCTGGATTAGCAAGGCCAGTCAGCCTGCACCAAATCCAGCACAGTATAGGCAAGACTGGAGCCTCCCCATGGCAAGGCACAGATCCAAGGAGAACACGCGGGGCCTCGGGGCCTTGGGATGAGGACTTGTGTAACGTACAGGCAGATTTGGATGAAGATTATTTGCTGTCAGATAGGGGGATCTTGCTTTAAAGAAGGATCTGTGTAACTGTCAAGTACTGTTTGACATCTAGCACCTGAGAACTGTCAGGGGTAATGGTTGATTGGTTTGGGCTGTGTTTAGGAGGGGGACAGAGCCCTGCCCATTAACTAAAGTTCCTGGTTGGTTGATTAAAACTTGGGCGTAATTGAGATTGACAGAAAGAAGTAAAGAAACCCTATAAGAAGCAACTAAAGAAAAAGCTTATATTAACAGAAGGGGGGAGTTAGGGGAATTACTATGTTTGTAACTAGGATAGATTCTTGAGCATTGTTTAAGGTTGACCAGGAAAGAGTTCTGTATTGAGAGACAAGTTGTAACCTGCAGGAAGACTGAGACTCTGGCCGGGGGGCTTGCATCTAGGGTTAAAGCCTGTGTGTGCTAGGAGATAGTAAATAAAGAAGTGCTCTTTCCTGTACTATCTTTGAAGCTTGGGTATTAACTTGTGTATTTGTTGAACTTGTGTATCTGCTGAAGTGTTTTGTTAGTTTTGAGTGTGTGTTATTTTAATAAATCTGGTTTTTGTTTCCTCTATAAATTGGAGTTTGATTTTATGCTTGTATCTATATTATTCAATATAAAAGAACCAACAAGGGTAAGAGAGAGAAATTGTAATTTGTCATCATCTGCTGGTACAAGTACTGAGAAAGACCAAGGCCATCTGGTTGCGGGGATCCAAAGATTGCCTTGGATCTTAGTTTTGTAGAGCTAGGTGTTTCTCTCTCTTAAAGAAGACTCCCTCACTTGGCAGCAAGAAGCTTGTGTAGCTGGCTGACCATAGTGGAAAGAGTCCAAGGTTTTGGGCTGTGGGAGTCTTGAAAAAATGCAACAACTTGGATTTGGCCTTATGGCCTTACGGTCTTATGCCTGCCAGCCTGCCCACGGCCCGCCCAGAATTGCCCTCCCCCCGCCCACTCCCTCCCCGTCCAACAATGGTGCCTCCCTCACACCAATCGGCTTCGGCTGATGCGAGGGAGGCGTGGCACAGGTGCAATGGGACTAGTGCTGCCTGCAGTGCTGGTTGCATTGCTTTAGTGCTGATGCAGGGGTGCTGCTTGGTGCCTCCATATTGGCTCTAGGTGCACAGCAGCGATGCAACACTGTTGCATTGCTGCTGTGCACCTCTTAGGATTGCGCTGACAATGTGTTAAAAAAGAAATCTTGCCAACTACTGGGTCAGTTTTGATGATCCTCCAAATCAGTTTGGAACATAATCTGAATTCAGACAAAAATGTGAAATGGCATTCACACACATGAAAAGCAAGATGGAACCACTCGGGCACAGATTTATTTTCTAGAGACTGATGAACTTGCTAATTGGGTGAGTTGCTGCGCTTGTGCAGAATGGTCATTGACATTCCTACTGCTTATGGAGCAAAGATGTGACAATATTTGCATATACTTTCTCCAAAGAAAAGCTCAGTTTGGCTGGGGTTCAAATGTCACAAGAGTAGCATTGTTGGACACACTGAAAAGTGGGATGAAGATCTAGATTAAAGCACCACTGCCTGGGACTCCATCCACCGCTGCCCCCCACCCAGTCCCCACCCCTGTTCAGCCCACCCAGAACTTGCACTGTAGCCAAATATTCTTATTAGAGAGAACAGAAAAAATTACCATAAAGCCTGGTGGCACTTGTTAAAGCTATTTTTACACAGTTGCCAACAACTTGAGCAGGTCTGGGATACAATCTTCTGGTACCTGAAGGGGTACACTAGATGTCTCCCCCTTTACCTGGTGGTGCTCTAGTCAAGTTGCTGCAACCCCATAACTGAGGCTTCACTACCACATAGGGGTCTGTCACGTCCGTCTCAGGGGCCGGACTGATTCCCCGGGCTAGGGGGCAGCCTGTGGATCCCAAGGCAGTCTGAATCGGTGCAAATAATCCTTTGCAGCCCTTGGGGGTCTTTTTACAGCCGTCTTTATTCTGGTCAACGCCTTCACATTCATCGGGCCCTGTTACCTCACAGGGTCCCGGTACAGTTTACAAAGATTGGCGTCAGTGTCCCACGCCCCCAAAACCCCGATCTTTCCTGGCCGTCTCCTTGGCCCACGGGGTGGTCCCAAGGGGTGTTGTCCTCTCGGAGGCGGCCCGGTGGGTGGGCCCTGGGCCTATGCTGCCTGGGGGGCCTCCTCTATTGGGCTTCAGCATCGCCACAGGGTCGGGGTCACCCACGGCAGGTTGTTGATTGGGGGGCTGGAGTCCGTCCTACCGTGCTCCAGGTTGGTCCCAGAATCCACCCGGATGCAGGCACTCCCTGGTCTCAGCCTAAGTCCTGGGTCCGTGCCGGGTCCCGGACATGTACCCCCGTGGGGCAGTAGGGTGTCCATCCAACCCCTTCCAGGGTTGGGTCTGGTAGCCCGTCAGGGGAGGGAGATCCGCAACCTCCCTGGGCCACCCCCTCCTCGGCCTTCTAGCTAGGGAGAGAGCAACCTCTCCCCAGCATGGCTAGGCTCCTTATGAGCTGCCCAGCCAGCCAGCCAGGCCCCACCTCTTCCTGTGAGGGTGGGGCTTCCCCTGGGACTGCCTCCAGGGCTGACCTCATGGGCTGCTTCATTACCCTCACCTGGGCCAGCTGGTTGAGGCCTTGAGAGGCCTCAGCTTGATCTGCTCTTCCCTGGTCCAGGTTGCTCCGGCCTCTATCCAGGTAACCCAGGGAGAGGCCTTGCCCAGGGACCCTCACTAGCCTAGCCCCAGCACCTCAGCTGGCCCAGGGACCCCCGGGGTGACAGGGTCCCAACCCCAAGGTTGAAGAATACTTGTCTAGAAGACTAGTATTAATAGTTCCCAACTTTTAGTAGCCCATGGACCACTGAGGCAAAATTTGGAATTGCCATGGACCACATGTACCCTCCCACCCCCTGCACACACAAAATACATCTAAGGGCACCATCCAAAAGGCATCCTGGGCTGATGTAAGGAGGCAATGGACTGAGAAACAGAATCCTGAAAAAAGGGTAGGTAAAGGAAAAGGGGGTTTAATGAAAAGGGCAGAGAAGAAAAAGATCTGAAGCAATCCACATACTATCTGGAACTGATTAGCTACAGGTTTCTAATTGGAGAGTATGGCCACTTCATTGCCATTTTTGAGGCGTGGTCGCAGAAACCTGCCACCCATGGCTGGCATTGCAAAAGCAGCCCATGTACAGTGAGGACAGTCACCATGCAGTGATGCACTGTTGCCTTTTCTCTCTTCCTTGCAAGTCAGCAGAACAACTCTTACCCCCATCAGGCAATGTATCAGTAGACCGTCCTTGGCTGCCCCACTCCCTGCAGCTGTTAACTAGGCTAAAATGCTGCTGACCTCTTTGACTGTACTTCTCTGGTGACATAATCTCTTTTGAAAGGAAGAGGGGATATGCCAGGAGCACATCAGCCTTACTAAACACACAAAGGAGCTTAGAAACAGCAAGAATCATCTTGATAAACAAAGGGCTAGTTTCACAGGCCAATGATTAGTCCTTAAAAGCCTCCCTCCACCCCCATCTCAGTTTAATGGAAGTAGTGAGTATAAACAGATGATCTCATCCTTTGGCTGGTTCATTTTGTTTCTCTATTATCCACTCAGAAATGCCAGTATGATTCCCGTATTCTCCACAAAACTGGGCTAGTGGATGGAATCAAGTGGTGACGGAGACCTTAGAAGCATCCAAGTGAACACTGGCAGAGAGGAAAGTATGGTCTATTGCAATGATGGCAAACCTATGATACACATGTCAAAGGTGACCCATCACAACATTTTTGATGACACACCAGTGTTCGCCAACCCCTGACATTAACAGAGTTAATTTTACTTGTATTTCATTTTTGTAATTATTTGACTTTTCTTTATACCTTACATAGATCCACACATGATTGGACTGTATTTTTTTTAATTAATATGTAAATAATTTGGGTAAACTCTGGGGTTTTTTGAAGGGTGGACAGTGACACACCAGCAGAGTTTAGTTAGGCATTTTCCAAATTTTTGATATACTAAGCCCAAAAGTGACATACTTCGCCGTCACTGTATGCATTGTATGGGGCAGAGATATATGTGAGGCCCCATGGCATTAATTAAATGGGCCTTCCTTTGGTCACCCTACCAGAAGTAATTGTCAACAATAGTGTTTCTCAATCTTCCATACTTCCCCCCCCCCCAAAAAAAAATTAAAACTGGAGTCACACTTCACTCTTACAACTGAAAAGGTTTACTTTTAGAATGTGAAAGTGTGGCGTTAACGTTTTAGAGTGTGGTACAAGTAATTTTAACACACATGCACGTGTAATTTGAACATGCATATGTTGTTTTAAGAGAAGAAAATGTGTGTTGAAAGTCCCTCTATCATATGAGTGGCTCATATATCATATGAGTCATATTGACGGTCTACTGGGAGAAGTTTCTTTAAAAAAATTTACTTACCTCTTCCAGGCCGTCTGGTCCTCAACCCCCACCATAGGATGCAGTGCGTGCTCTGTTGGTGCCACAGCATTGCATAAACTGGTGGATGATATAATTGGGCCGTTATTCTGCCTGAGGGCGCAACCTTACCTTATGCCACAGAGAGCTGCCTAGGTGTGCAGACACAGGAAAGGCCAATTCCAAAGGAGGCGGGTGCACTGGATCCAAAGGGCACAGGTGAAACTTGAAGGTGGAACATGAAGACAATAGCACAGCGCTGGAGGAGTGCACTGGACACATTGGAGCGCACTGATGGATCCTCCATTGGGCTCCAGGTCCATGGCAGAGCGTCCTTGGCAATGGGCAGGCACTCCGTGCGCCTGCGCCACACCTGTCAGCCCCAGTTTACATGGTAGAGTGTCCTTGGCAACTGGAGAAGCCATCAAGCTGGGGAGTACCGCTGCAGGTCCCCCAAGCCGGTCCACATTTGGACCGCGCTGCAGCACGAAAGCCAGGAGGCATGCTGGGGCCCCCGAGGTCTCCCACTGGGGGCAGTGGCTGAAGAGGACGTGCTGCTGAGGGCGTGGCACAGGGCAGGCGGGGCAAGGGCAGGGGAGGGCATCAGGGCCACTGTTGCTTGCAAGGGCAGGCACATGCACCAGAGGTGGCAGGGCAGGAGCGCACTGCGTCCACAAACCAATGCCCCTGCAAACAGGGAGCTTGTCATCTGGTGACAGGGAAGGTGGAGGTGATGGCAGGCCAGGATGTGGCTGGGCATCCAACATTCTTCCAATGGGCTCTGCCACCCCCAGCCACTGGGCCACCAGGTGGGTGAGGTCCCACTGGGCCACCACGGTCTCAGCCACCTGGCCAGGCACAAGGCCTGCTCACACCTTAACAGACCTGCCTGCAGCTGGAGGAGCCCCTCATGGACTGCCTCAGTGCTGGCCTGCCACGTGCGTCCAGCCTCCACACAGCGCTGTTTGATTTGGGTCCACATTCCCAACTGGTTGCCAGGCGGTGGCTGCATCCCCCAGGGGCCCCGGGTCCAGGGCTGGATCAAGACCTCCTCCAGTAGGGTTTTTTGCGCCCAACCCTCACCAGCTCCTTGTTCCCCCACACCAGCAACATTCCCTCTGTCTGCTGCTGGCTGGCTGGCAGGAGCTGCAGCTGGTTGCGCAGGTCCGGGCTGGGGTGCGGCAGGGCCACTAGCTGCATGGATCTGGGCTGGGGTGCCTGCTTCAGGGGAGGGTCGATGTCAGCGAAATCATTCAGCACAAGCAGGTCCAGCACAATCGGGGACAGTGCCTCCAAGTGGTTGTCGCTGACAAAGGCTGTCGCACCCAGGCATTGGCCTATGGCTGCTTCTACAGATGTGCGTACCTTCCCACAGCCTCACCTGGCGATGGCCATGACATGGAGGACTGCTCAGTGCTCACGATGACTGTGCCACTCGTACTTGGCTCAGGGGAAGGCCCTGGCCAGTATCCATGGACTCCTCTTGCTCTGCCCATGCACCCAGCCCTGCAAACAGCAGACAGATGAGTGCCCAGAGGCTGTTCCTTCCTGAGCCTGCCCTGATGCCCACGGACCCACCTGCAGCTATGTCAATGCCCCGGCCCCACACCACATCATCATGCATGAGGCAGTGGAGCAGGCAGGCCCTGGTCTGGTCTGGTCTCCCACAGCTGTGGCAATGGCAGCATCGATGTCCTCCCTCGCCGTGGCCCTGGGCCCATGAAGGGACTGGTCTAGGTGCTTATGGCATTGCTTGTCAGTGCATTTGTACACCCAGTGTGATCACAGCCTCCACAGTGCACTTAAAGAAGGCAGCATGAGCCTCCCTGGCTCCACATCTGCCAGCTCATACAGTTGAGGAGCTTGCAGTCAGCCCAGGTGGCTGCGTGATGCTGCCCCCCTCTGGGGCATTGCAGTGGTGCCTGCGGGGTGGCTGGCACCCTCCTGGGGGCCCTGGGCTGCCATGTGGACCAGGGTTCAGGCACCCCCTGAAGTGGTGGCTCTGTAAACCGCTTTGTGAAGTGGTGGCTCTGGAAGCAACTCCTAAAGCATAACACCATGCACAGGGGTAGGGTAAGGTTCACAGGCGGGCAGCGGAAGACAACTGATAGTATTGGCATGGCGCATCCTTTGCCTGGCCTGTACTGCAGAGAGTACTGGCATGCCGCCAGATACCAATGCAGTATTCAGGGAGACAGGATCTGTGGTGTCTGCCTATCCAGGGCAAAGAGGCCTAGCAGGGGTTTGTGGTCTGTTGCAATGGAGAACCAACGACAGACAATCATGGAATTTTTTAACACCTGCCACAATTGCTAAGGCTTCTTTGTCAATCTGAGCATAATTTTGCTCCGCAGATAACACATTGTGTGAGTATTAGGCCACAGGCACCTCTTTGCCATCCTAGAGAACATGGCTGAGGACGGCCCTGATGCCGTATTATATGGAGAAGCATCACAGGCCAGGACAGCTGGGAGCAACTCATCAAAATAGGCTAACACTGAATTGGAGGCAAGTACCTTTTTTACCTCTCGGAAGACAGTGTTCTTTTGGCGGCCCCAGACCCAAGAAGCCTTCTTGTCCAGGAGGCGGTGAAGTGGCTCTGCCAACGCTTCCTTATGTGGCAGGAAGGAATGATAAAGGTTCAAGAATCCCCAAAATGCCTGTAGTTCTTGCTTGGAAGTTGGAGGTGGGCGTTCACAATGGCCCGAACCTTTTCCGGAGCGGGGTGCACACCATCCGTGTTGATTAGGTACCCCAAGAACTCAATCTTAGCTATGCCCAGTATGCAGTTTTCTCATTTCACTCGCAGACCAGTGGCTTGGAACTGATGAAGGACCTCGCGGAGGCAACTGGTAAATTCAGTATCGGATGCCCCTGCAATCAACACATCATCAAAGAAGGGGATATCTCCCAGGAACCCCTTAAGGAGAGTGTCCATTAGGCCCTGAAAAATTCCAGGTGCAACCCCAAATTGGAGGCACTTCACTCGAAAAGCACCCCAGTGTGTAACGATTGTCTGTGCTTCGGCTGTCTCATAGTCAACCAGCAGCTATTGATAAGCCTGGGCCAAGTCCAATTTGCCAAAAACCTTTGAGCCTGCAAGAGAAACAAGAAGATGGCTGATGACAGACACTGGGTTTGTGTGCTGCTGGAGGGCCTTGTTGATCATGCACTTGTAGTCTGCACAGATCCGCACATCTCTTCGGCTTGAGGGGAGTGATGTTCGGAGTTTCCCAGCATGCATGTGGCATTGGCTATAAGACCCCCTGGCCCATGAGGTGATCCAGTTTGTTGTTGATCTGAGGTTTCAGTGCAAAGGGAACTCATCATGCCTTCATCCTGATGGGCTCAACGGATAGGTCGAGGTGCAAAGAGACTGGGGGGCGGTGTAACAGCCAAGTGTTCCCTCAAATACCAGGGTAACTTTTGGCAGACTGCATCATAGTCCTGCTGGCTCATACTTTGAATCCCAAGTTACCTGAATAGAATGAATGGATCGAACCATGCAAGGGTGAGAAGGCTAATGCAGTGGCCATAAGCCACAACCAGGTCCAGTAGGCCATCAGTCTTATAATGGACCCTAAATTTGCCCGCTCCCTAGATGGGGACGCAGTTGCCCTGGAAGTCGGTAACCAATAATTCAATCAGTTCCGGACAAGGGAGGTTCCTGGGACAGAGGCGCTCGAAAGTTTCTGTAGAAATAAATGAAAGCGCTGACCCAGAAGCCGTGGTACAGGGAGACCCTTGAATCTCCACGGTCACTTGTATCTTTTTCCGAGTCTGCAAGCAGATACTGGGGATGAGGGTAAGAGACATAGTGTACAGCTCCTCCTGGTGGACAGACCTTTGAGGAACCTTTCCATAATGGGGCGTAGGTTCCCTAGCAGCATCTCTGGACCCCTTGCTGAGGCAAACGCAGGCGATATGGTCTCTCTTTCTGCAGGATCAGCAAGTCGCTTCATGGAACTGTCAAGTTTTTCATTCATGCTGTTCTCTGTAACTCGCGCAGAGGCCTTGGTTGGGAGCATTGGAGCTTTGCTGAGTTCTGAGGGATCCTAGCTGCGGTGATATGTTGCATCATGCTGGATCCTCCATACTTCTCTTGAATGCTCACAATGCACAGCCTCAGGCTTCCGAATTGTTCCTGGGCTGCGGGAGGTGCGAATCTCCCTGACCGCACCCTCAGCTTTCTCATAGGCCAGTGAGGCCTTGACTGCTGCTTGGAAGGTCACCTCTTCCTTTGTGAAGAGTTTCTTCTGTATCCGCTCATCTTGGAGGCTGCAGACGAACTGGTCCAGAAGCATTTCTTCCAACTCGCGGAACTCACATCTCCGTGCAAGATGGCAGAGTGCAGCTACATAGGCAGGAACAGTCTCACCACAGCCCCCTGGTCGCATTTGTAGAGGCATGGTGGTGTGCAGTCCAGAATGGTTGAGGCGAAAAATGGTTCTGTAAGAGGGCCAGGATATCTTTATATGCAGTGGCCCTTAATTCCGCTGGCGCCACAAGAGTTTGCGCAATTTTGAAGATGACGGAGGCACAAACGCTAAGCAGGGTGGCCTGCTTCAGGGCTGCATCCATAACTTTGTTGGCCTCCAAGGAAAATTTGAGGCTTTCTGCATATGTGTCCCACAATTCCAGGGACATTGGGTTGAATTCATCAATGTTAGCCTGGGTGGCCATAGTTGTAGGTTAGAATTGGATTAGAATTGGTTAGGCCTGTGGATGAGGCCTGGGGTGTATGGGGGCCGGGTCCTCTGGCAGTGGCTGCCCAGGATCTGCCAGACCCCAGTAGGCGTTGTGTCCTGCATCCAGGACTATAGGCTGGATGGGGAGGGCGTGGGAGGAGCCCTGCCAACTCCTGGGGCCCCATCTGCAGCCCCGGGTTGCCTGGGAGGAACATCCCTGCCCTCCAGAAGCATCCAGGTGGGGGCTGGTGGTCGGGCTGGGCGGCTGGGGCACCTAGGACCCCCTTACAGGCTGCTCCCACCCCCAGGTGATCATGGCTATCCCCTGTGGCTGTAACTCCTCACCCCGTATTTTGTGGATATTCCAGGGCCCATGGGCTGGTACAGTGCACCTCACCGGAGGAGCCACATGGCCACTGAGCGGGCCTTTGGGCTCTTGAAGATGTGTTTCCAGTGCCTGCTCCTTTCTGGGGGCCACCTGCTTTGGATGCCCAAGAGGGCTGTGAAATCTTTGTGGTGAGTGCCATGCTACAGAACATGTGCGTGTGGAGGAAGACACTCTGAGGAGGGGCAGGACTAGCTGCAGAGGAGCCCCATTGCTGGCCACGGCAGGACCCCAGGGGGATTGCCATCTGGGACTGCATTGTCGTGGAGTACTTTGTCTAGTGACCTAGGTAAGAGCACGACTGCCACAGGGCAGGCAGAGTGAGGGTGGGGTGGGGGCGGAGCTGCAGGCTTCCCTCACTGTCCTTCCCCCCTCTGCATCCACAAGACCCTGGCTAGCAGCAGGCATAGAGCTCCTGGTCAGGCCTACTGGGACCCAGGTGGACCACTCGGGGACTACCACCCAGCCCCCACCCCCACCCCAGACAAATGGATACACACACCACTGCTTAGTGTAAACTATTTATTGCATCCAAAACCGGGGAGTAAAACCAGGGCAGGGGAGGGGACTGCCAACATGGTAGGGGGCTCAGGAGAGTGTACTCAGTGGGCTGGGGTGGGCTGGGGTGATGGAGGGAGCTGGGCTATAGGTCCCAGTGCTCTGGACTCATGCCCATCCTGTCGAAGATGGTCAGCATTGCTGCCTCCACAGCAGCAATGCGGCCCTGCAGCTGGACCTGGCCTGTAAGTGCTACAGCCCCCTGGGCTGGGCTCTGGCACTGGGCCAGCTGACTCCTTAGGTCCACAGGGCATGCACCATGGCCTGGACGCCCCCTCCAGGTACAGGGAGGCATGCTGCAAGAGGATGGACTGCACGAACCCCTGCAGACCTGAGCTGGAACCTGTAGAGTAGGGAGGGGAGGGTGTAAAAGACAGGCAAACCAAATACAGGCCTAATGCCATCTTAGAAAGGCTGACTCCATCTTTAAGGTATTTTGTCCATCTGGGGTAAGCAGTGAGTTAAAACAGGCCACGGTGAGAAATCAAAATGACAGAAAAAAACATTGAAACTTCAACTCTTATCAGTTGGCCTAGGGAACTTTTTGGGAGGTTCCGTGGGGCAATAGATTCAAGGACATCGTGGTGCCAGCTGCCTCCACCTAAATTCCTTTGCAGCTGTAACTCATAACCTGTGATTGTCTCACTGTTACCAGGCAGAGGCAATTAGCCCTAACTGAAAGGCAAGAGGCTAAGGGCTATAAAAATTGCCTCTCAACCTGTGTTGGGTGTTCAGCGTTTCCTGGCTGTTCCAGAGATTTGTTACTGTTTCTTGTTTGTTACTGAGAAGGAGAAAGAGATTTGCTTGATTCCGACAATGCAACATGGGTAACAGCTGTTTGGCAACTTAGCGTGTTAAGCAATGTTAGTCTCAGTAAGAGTAGAAGCTTAGGTTTCTTGTTTTATTATGCAACGCCGGGTAACAAAAAGCTAGTCTATATATATAAAGAAGAGCGTGGGTGTGTATGTATGTGTGTATGTTTCGCATAGGCTCCGCAACGCCTGGAGCGATCGGCACGAAACTTGGCATGCATACACCTTGCGGCTTGGCAACAAACACTGTGGGGGTCAGGCCCCTCTAGCATCCCCAGGGGTGGGGGTACGCAGGGGTCCCCACGTGAAAACGGTCAAAAACGGCCAAAATCGGCATCAAATCCACAGTTTCTGGGGTTGCCGAGATGAGCGGCGACGCTCCCGATGCCGTTGGAGTCCGGGTTCAGCCCCCCCTTGACGTGGAGGGCAAGAAGGGGTGCGAAACAAAACGTCCGCCATGCCCTGCTGGAATGCCTGGACCGATTGGCACCAAACTCGGCATGCGGAAGCCTAGCAGGCTGGCCACAAACACTGCAGGGGTCAGACCCCCCTAGCGCCCCCGGGGGTGGGGGTACACGGGGGTCCCCATGTGAAAATGGTCAAAAACGGCCGAAATCGGCATCGAATCCACAGTTTCCGGGGTTGACAGGACGAGCAGCGATGCTCCCGACACCGTCGGAGTCCGGTTTGCCCCCCTTCGGTGTGGGGTGTGAGAAGGGATGCGAGACACAACGTCCGCCATGCCCTGCTGGAACGCCTGGAGCGATGCGCACCGAACTTGGCATGCGCGTGCCTTGTGGCCTGGCGATAGACACTCCGGGGGTGGGGGTGCGTAGGGGGCCTGAAGTGAAGACGGCCGAAAACGGGCAAAATTGGCATCGAGTCCATAGTTTCCGGGGTCGCCGAGGCGACCGGTGACGCTCCCGAGGCTGTTGGAGTCCGGGTTCAGCCCCCGTCGCGTGGGGGGGCAAGAAGGGGTGCAAAACTCATAAACTGTGGAAGATCATTTTGTTACCCGGGCAACGCCGGGTAACAAAAAGCTAGTTTATATATAAGAGTTCACAAAGTGGTTTATAGGCAAAAATCAAATAATTAAATAGCTCCCTGTCCCAAAAGGACTCACAATCTAAAAAGGTGCAGAAGAGCCCCAGCAAATAGTCACTAGAAAATACACTTGGTCAACTTTGCCTAAATAATGGCAACAGTAGGTAGATACATGTGAGGCAGGAGAGCTTGCTAGTTCTCACCAATAAATGTTTTTCCCCAGCCCATTTTCCCTCAGTTGGACTCATCTATCCTATCCAACTTTCCATTGCTGATGCAGCCAATGCACATGTGCTAATGGGGTGTGTGCTGCATCATGTGGTAGGGGGGCAATCACAGAGGCTCCTCCAGAACATGTGTTCCCTTATGTTGGAGATGCAATGTGGCTGTGTCAGAGACTCCCCCAGAGCCCCTCCAGGGCGACAAGGAGACCCACAGCTCACTGAAAGATATGCCTCCCAGCAGAACAGCCATGGAGACCCTAGCTGCATCCCGAGCCAAGGTCTTGCAGCCTGACACAGTCTCTGGTGGCACAGAGGTGAGACCCTCGCTTCGCCGAGCGAGGATCCCCAGCTAGAAGGCTGGTGCCAGGAAGGCCTCAGCACTGATGATGAATCTGTAATGTCTAAGACAACTGCACCACAAGAAAAGGTATGGCCCAAAACCCAATAACATGGGCCACCAAATAAATAACAGTACAACCAATCAAAGTGACAAACCATGACTCTTTCTTTCCCCTTTTTTGTGTGTGAATATGTGTGTGAAGCGGGTGCTTCAAGAAATTCAAGTGGGAACAGTGACCCTGCCATGGGCCCACTGAGAAGGGGAATTCATGGTACGTAAAATCTTCCTGTTCTCCAGTGGGCCATGGCAGGGTAATTGTTGAGATAGGATATACCCAAGCAGTTCCCACTAAGGGAGGGACGAACCTGAAGCACCCGATACCACACGCTGCAGACATCCCTGGCAGTGTATGAATCAACCTTGTAATGTTTAATAAAGGTGTGTGGCATGTTCCATGGGAATGCAGCTGATGCTGATGCTCCCCTCAATGAATGTGCCACTATCCTGGAGGGAGGTTCCAACCACTTAATCCTATACACCTGGGCTATGACCTCCCTCAACCACCTGGACAAGGTAGATGGAGATACCTTATTTACCCAAATTAGGCGGTTTAAAATATACAAAAATTTCCTCTGAGCATCTGAAGGAGGCTGTTCAGGAAATATAAAAACTAACTGCCCGTTTCACATCTAAGGTGGTGAAATTCAGCCAGTTCTCACCTATTCTGTAGAACTGGTTGCTAATTTTAGGTTGGGAGAGGGAAGAAAGGCAGCGGATGGCCCTGAAGGCTGCCCTGAAGGACACAGAACCGGTTGTTAATTTATTTGAATCCCACCACTGTGCGCCACTCCTTTTTTCTTCTTTTTTTGGATGTTTTGGGTTAGGGCAAAAGGAGGGCAAAATCACCTCTTCAGTCTCATGGAACATTGAGTTTACCTTGGGCATAAATGAAGGATCCAAACGCATAACCACTCTGTCTTCAGAGAACACACAGAAGTCTTTGGCTACATGCAGAGCTGCCAGCTCCGAAACTTATCTGGCAGACGTAATATCCACCAGAAAAAGCGTTTTAAATGTCAGAAGCGTTAGACTACATGTAGCCAGGGATTCAAAGGGAGAACCAGTGAGCGCTTGCAGAATCAAGGAGAAGTCCCAGGTTGGGGCCCTAGATACCTAAGGGGGAGATTCTTGTTGTCCCACCCCCATGTTAAAAAGTTTCTCAAGGGGGTGGCTCTGATTAACATGGGGGTGGGACAACAAGAATCTCCCCCTTAGGTATCCGAGAATAGAGATGATAGGTGACACTTAATTCTCTAGAGTAGCGGTACTGAGACCCTTCTTTAAGCCCAACTGAAGGAATTCCAGAAACTGGGCCACCTTAGGTTTATTTGGATTTACTTGATGAGAACCACACCAAAGCACAAATACCCACCAAGTACTATTTTAAACCCAGTTTGCGGAAGCCCTCTGTTCAGACAGAAGAGTGTTAAGCACCGCCTCTGAATATCCTCAACCCCTCAAAGCGGTTGAGAATAAAACAGCCAATATTATCATGCCATTGTACAAATCGATGGGAAGGCCACATCTGGAATATTGTGTACAGTTCTGGTCGCTGCACCTCAAAAAGGACATGGTGGAGCTGGAAAAAGGTGCAGAAGAGAGCGACGAAAATGATTGCAGGGCTGGGGCACCTCCCTTATGAAGAAAGACTGCAGTTTGGGGCTCCTCAGCCTAGAAAAAAGGCACCTGAGGGGGGGACGTGATTGAGACATACAAAATTATGCATGGAAGGAATAGAGTTGATAGAGGCATGTTCTTTTCCCTCTCTCAAAACACCAGAACCAGGGGGCATCCGCTAAAACTGAGGGTTGGGAGAGTTAAAACAGATAAAAGGAAATACTTTTTTACCCAGCGGGTGGTTAGTCTGTGGAACTCTTTGCCACAGGAGGTGGTGATGACATCTGGCCTAGATGCCTTTAAGAGGGGATTGGACAGATTTCTGGTAGAAATCCATGGGCTATAAGCCATGATGGATTGTGCAACCTCCTTACATTAGTAGTAGGGTATTTCACAGTGCTGGGTGCAAGGGAGCGGCAGCAGGATGCAAGCATCTTGCTGTCTCATGCCTCCCTGGGGCACCTGGTGGGCCCTGTGAGATACAGGAAGCTGGACTAGATGGGCCTTTGGCCTGATCCAGCAGGGCTCTTCTTATGTTCTTATCCTAGACTGAACAGATGACTCTGCACAGTCTCCAGGCATTCAGGTGCAGAAATTCCAGTTGGGGGTGAAAAATTGGTCTCTGCTGTAGAAGGTCCAGGCTGACAGGTAATGGTAGGGGGCACCATTGACAGTTTCAGAAGATCTGGGAACCAGGGACACCTGGGCCAGTGAAGGGCAACCAGCACCACTTCCGCCCTCTCCCTTTTTACCTTGAGAACTACCCTGGGTACCAGATGAAAGGCAGGAATGTGTAAAGAAGATCCCTTGGCCACTTTTGATGTAATGCATCTATGCACTCAGCCAGTGGTGGCATCCGGGCGGAACGGGCCGGTACAGGGTTCCGTTTGTTCCGCAGACGGGCCCGGGCCGTGCCGACTCTCCTAAGGACGGGCGAGCTGTTCCTGGGCCCGCCCGCCCTCCCGTGCGTCCGAATCGCCCTGAAATGGAGCGATTCCAGGCACAGAGAGGCGTGGCTGGCCTCCGTCATAGGGGCAGAGGGCTGCCAATCATCCGGGCGTTCCGGTTCCTGGCACGCCTGGATGACATCACTGCACTCAGCCCCTTGGCGCCCTTCCCTTGAGAAGAACCTTTCCACCTGGTGATTGTGTTGGTTTGCAAACAGGTCCATCACCATGTCCCTGAACCTTTGCTTTATGAGGAAGAAAACCTGTGAATTCAGCATCTACTCCATCTGGCAAATCTCCTGGCAACTCAGCCAGTCTGCAGTTACATTGCTTACCCCCCAGGACATGTTCCACCCTGAATGATGCCAGATTTTTCTCTGCCCACACAGACAGACATTGGGCTATCTGTTGAAGAGACCTAACCCAAGTGCCACTGTGTTTGTTCACATAAGCCCTTGCCGACATGTCGGTATACACCAGAACGTCTTTCCCCTTCACAAGATACTGAAAAGACTGAAGGGCCTTAGAAGCACTGTCTTAAGCTCCAGCCAATTGATGCTGTGAGCTGACTCGGCTGGGGACCACTGACCCTGGGCTACCCTGCTCCCCACCCCAACAGGCAAACATCTGTGAACATCAAAACCATGTCCTGAACATGAATAGGCGAACTCTGACTCAGTCTGTGAGCCTGTGTCCACCAACGTAGGTCCTTGTGGGAGAGGGAGTCTAGAAAGACAGATTTGTTCTGATTCCTGGCAATTGCCTCCTGAAAGGGCAGCAAAAGATGTTGAACGGTTCTGCACCTGAACCAAGGAATAATGTCCTGACAGGACGTCAGCAGTCCAAGTAGCCAGGTCAATGTTGACAAGTCTGTCCGAGGTGAGCGAAGAACTCTGGTAACTAACTCCAATATCCTGGTCTCCTCTCTAGTGAAAGGAAAACCATGTGCAGCCTGATATCTATCATGGCCCCAAAATGTTCTAAGGTCTGTGAAGGCTCTTTTGTAGGTTGATTAAAAATCCATGATGAAACAGGCACTCCATGTTAACAATAACATTGTTAAGTTTAGATGGAGCAATGTTACCTGAATCTTACCAAAATATCCAGGTAAGCAAAGCCACCACTCCCTGCAGGCAAAGTTGAGTCATAAGGACTACCAATAGCTTTTTGAATACTCTTGGGGCTGATGCCAGCCCAAAAGGAATTGCCCGATATTGGTAGAGGACGTCCTGGAAATAAAACCAGAGAAATCTCCTGTGGGCTGGGAGGATGCAGGTCTCATGCAGGTCGAGGGATGCCAGAAAGTTGTTGCACCCTAGAGCCATCAAGATTGGTGTTGAGCCACCTTAAATTCAGAATGGCTCTTGTGCCCCTGATCTCTTTGGGACTGTGAATAGATGGGAATAAACCCCTTGACCAATCTGGTCCCATGGCACAGGTTTGATTGCTCCAATGTGGGCCAGGTTTTGAATCATCTGCAGAATACCTGCCAACTTCAGGGGGCAGGAGGGTGCATTTACCTGAATGAACCTGTCCCTCAGCATCCCCCAGAATTCCAAGGCTTATGAACTGTGTCCCGCACCCACTGATCTGATGTGGTTCTTTACTATGCTTCTGCAAATAGTCCAAGCCGGCCTCCTATGGCCTGCTGAGGCAGAAGCCCCATGCCATTGTTGATCGGACCCATTGGAACTGTAGAAAGAAGATGTTTGCTCAAAGTGGGGCTTATTGTTCTTGTGGGACTGCCGGACCAGCTTAAAGGCTTGGGGTGGAAGAGCTGGCTGAGGAAGTGGGGAAGTGTCTGAAGGGACAAAAGGACCGCAGGGCCTGCTTTGCCCCCTGGTGAAACCCCCTCTCTTTTTCTCAGATGGGCAGCACCTTCTTTTTGTTCTTGGACTCCACTAGGATCCAAAGCCTCCCCAAATAGCTTCTCACCCTCACCCTAGCCTGAGACGTTGAGTCCATGTCCCAGTTAAGAACATAAAAAGAACCCTGCTGGATCAGGCCAAGGGCCCATCTAGTCCAGCTTCCTGGATCTCACAGTGGCCCACCAGGTGCCTCAGGGAACACGAGACAACAAGATGCTTGCATCCTGTTGCCACTCTCTTGCACCTGGCATTCTGAAGTAGCCTATTACTAACGTAAGGAGGTTGCACAGCCTATCATGGCCTATAGCCCATGATGGACTTTTCCTCCAGAAATCTGTCCAATCCCCTTTTAAAGACACCTAGGCCAGATGCCATCACCACCTCCTGTGGCAAGGAGTTCCATAACATAATTATCCGCTGAGTAAAAAAGTATTTCCTTTTACCTGTTTTAACTCTCCCAAGACTCAATTTCAGTGGATGTTCCCTGGTTCTGGTATTGTGAGAGAGGGAAAAGAATATCCCTCTGTCGACTCTATCCTTCTCATGCATAATTTTGTATGTCTCAGTCATGTCCTGTCCCCCCGGCGCCTTTTTTCCAGACTGAAGAGCCCCAAACGCTGCAGACTTCCTTCATAAGGGAGGTGCCCCAGCCCAGTAATCATTTTTGTCACTCTCTTCTGCACCTTTCCAGCTCACTATGTCCCTTTTGAGATGTGGTGACCAGAACTGTATGCAATACTCTAGATGTGGCCTTACCATCTATTTGTACAGTGGCAAAATAATATTGCCTGTTTTATTGTCAACCCCTTTTTTATTTACCCCAAGCATGGAATTGGCTTTCTTTATCACTGCTGCACACTGGGTCGATACCTTCATTGAATTGTCCACCAGCACCGCAAGATCTCTCTCCTGAGCTGTCACAGACAGCTCAGAACCCATTAGTCTGTAGGTGAATTTTTTACCCCAATGTGCATCACTTTCCATTTGTCTACATTGAAGCGCATCTGCCATTTTGTTGCCCATTCCCCCAACTTGGAGAGATCCTTCTGAAGCTCTTCACAATCCCTTCTGGTTTTCACCACCTGGAAAAGTTTAGTGACATCCGCAAACTTGGCCACCTTGCTGCTTATCCCTGTCTCCAGGTCATTTATGAACAAGTTTAAAAGCACTGGCCCCAAGACAGATCCCTGGGGCACTCCGCTTTTCACCTCTCTCCATTGTGAAAATAAAAACACTGGGGATGCAGGGACAACTCTCTGTTTCCTGGCCCTCAACCAATTCTAAATCCATAAGAGGACCTGCCCTCTTACTCCCTGACTGTGAAGTTTCTTCAGCAGCCTTTGGTGGGGGACGGTATCAAACGCCTTCTGAAAATCCAGATATATGATATCCACTGGTTCGCCTATATCCACATGCCTTTTCAAAGAATTCTAAAATGTTTGTGAGGCAAGACTACAGAAGCCATGCTGACTTTCTTTCAGCAACACTGTTCCTCTATGTGGATCATGCAGGTGGCCCACTGGATGTTCCTGAAGGCCATCACTCGTCGCTGGGGAAATGGTGCATGATAATGATGCATGGTAAGGAGCTACTAGGCTCCGCAACACCCTTCCTCAGGAGCCTCCATGCTCCAGGTCTTTGCTCCAAGTCATGGAGCACAAAACACTTGTGGGGTAAAAAAAGGAAAAAAGAGCACACTTTAAATTCTGAGCTCTACAGAGCTCTAAAAAAATCCTGCCCAACACCAGTGAGGCTAGGCCAGTCTGGGCTGAGTTGGGAGCCCCTCCCCTCAGAAAGATTTATCACCTGAACTGCCTACCCAAGAGGAGGAGCTTCCCAACAATTCCCCTGCCATGGCCCACTGGAAAAGGACTTCATAACCCTGGTGACAGTGAATGCAACAGTAATTTGCATTACTGCAAATTATTGCAAAGTAATTTTAGAGTGTACTAGTATTAGTAGAATTAGTATAACAAACCAAAAAGCAAGTCAGACAGCAGCAGCATAAAAATAACTAGAGCAGAGAACTGAACAGTACTAGTACATAAAAAGATCTCGGTGAAAGGCTTGCTGAAACAGAAGTGTTCAAATTTTTGTAGATAAGGGTCTAATATCATGAGGTGAGGCAGGGAGTTCCACTGGCTGGTGCCACAGCAGAGAAGAATCTATTGTGGGTTGCTTCCAAATAGTCTCTGCTACATATAATGTGTAGCTACAACTAATGTGTGCCCCCCATTGAATGTGCCTATTGAAAAACAAGGACAAACGGCACAGAACAGACACAAAAAAGCATGAATTCTGTCCAATCCTCCAAAAGAGATTAAAAAAGAAAAAAAATTACATCAGAATAACCTGAGCAACACAATCTGTCTCAGAACAATGGACAGCTACAATTCTCTTAATAGATGTTTTTAATAGCTTTAGAACCTGCAGAGGGTGTGTACATTGCACAGGTGGGGCCTTTATATCTGCGAGGGTTCCGGGAATCCTTGTGGATAAAAAAATCTGCAGGTTATTAAACCTGTGAATTTTGTCCATCCAAAGTTCACCAGAAAACCCCAAATCCTAATGGACACTGTTCCAGTCGGATCCAGAGGGCTTTCTGAGGCCTGCCAAGGTCACGCGCAGCCTCAGCAGGTCTCAGAATGGCCGTTTCAGCCAAAAACCACAACTTGGGGGGGGGTGGCAAGAAATGTTTGGCAAAAATTTGGCATTCTTTAATACCTGAGGAAGCCCTGGAGAGCTGGGTGGACATGCACATCCTTGGCAGACCTCAGAAGAGCCTCCAGAAGTGACCAGAGCACAGCTCAAGTTGCCCCTGAAGGCTCCAGGTTGAGCCAAATTTGAATTTTCCAAGGAACCCCACACTGAGCCAAATCCACAGATTTAAAATCCACAGATAATTAGGCTCAACATGTATATCTTTTTAGATTGTGAGCCCTTTTGGAATAAGGAAGCATTTGTTTATAGGCAGCTCAATCCTAACCAACAGTGAAGCAGCAGGACCGCTAAGCTCATGCTGTCTCCAGAGCTGGGAAGGACTAGGCTGGAGGTCTCCTCAAGGTGGGAGGATATTTTTCCCTGTGCCCCAGGTAAAACCACAGACTGTGCAATGGGGCTACTTGGATCCACACCAGTGAAATTGCTGGCACAAGTCCAAGAAGCCTATCCTCATCTTGGGCTTTCAGGCTTTCAAACCTTGGAGGGGGAATAGGCTATGGGATGTACTGCTATGCCGGTCCTGACCCTCTTCTTCCTGCTCTTCCCTGCCTTTTTACATCCCTCCCTGCCCTGTTTCACCCTCCCTCCCCTACCTCTGCTGCCTGGCAGGAGTTTACCTGCTCCATCAAGCCCTCCATTTGGATCCAGCTCTCGCGGGGTGGGGCAGGCCTTCCCGACTGTTCTCCTTATTCATAGGGTGTTGTGAAGCACTTTATGGAGCTTTTGTGCCAGCCAGTTAGGACTGTGCTGTTAGTTATGTAAACCACTCTGCGAAATTCTTGCTGCAAAGCAGTATAGGTTATCCACAGACCCAGGGCACAATCCAAACCTGGAGGTTAGGCCGGCACAGTTAGTTCAGCAAAGTTTGGCCGGCACAAGGGACACTGTAAAGTATGTTTGGCCCACTTGGAGTCAGAGAGGCCAGCGTTACAGTCTAGTTTGGGTAAATTGGGTCTGCGTTTTGGCAACTACAGCTGAGCCACTGGCCTGGGCAGTCTGCTCTCCCTGAGACTCAATCCCCAAGCCAGTTCCGGGCTTCCAGCTTGTTAAGGCACCTCCAGACTGCTTTCTGAGAGCGTGCTTCAGGAGTTCCAAACTGCCCCCCTTACTGCAAACCAGTTCTGACAATCCCAGAGCACTACACCATATGAAAGGGCACAAAAACCAGATCTTTAAGTAGAAGGATTTTATTAAGTCTTAGGTATACATTTGTTAGGGGAAAGAGCCACTCTCACTACAGTGGAGCTTCTCAAGGGCCTTTCCAGCTTTCAGCACACAGGTATTTCAAATAAAGCCTAAACTGCTTCTACACCTAAGTACAGAATCTCACCATCCTTGAAGAGTTGGACAAGGGCTCCCGCAGCCGCTGCCAAGTTTGGGACAGCTAGTGTAGCCTTCCCAGGTCCATGATGGAATAGACAAAGAACGACCAAATATTTGACCAACGATCTTACCCCAATAGTGCAAGTAATGGTGAACCAGAACAAATCAACCAATCATATTAGGCTGCAAAGTTCTATCACAGCTGTGCTAATTTTCACATCTCCCTGCCATCTCCTGTCCAAGGACTTTTACAGCCAGCAGTCTCTTCTAATCAGGATATTTCCCAGCTGTGAACCTGAGTCTTATCTGCACTTCAAGGCCTTCTTGCAATTTGGTTTGCATTTTACCATGAGAAAGTTGGAACCTCTCTCCCCTCACTTTGTTCTTAATTGTGCTTTTGATACACTCTTCCTGCTTCAAGGATACAGAGCGAATTACATATTTTTATGAACAGCCTAGATTAACCCTTTCCATCGTGACAGCCAGAACACAGACGTGCACTATCCTGCCTGACTCCAAAAGTGGTCCAAATTTACTTTATGGTGGACCTTGTGCCTGTCAGGACTGGTCAAGGTCTGACCCAGGCCTAGAGTCTCTGTTCCCTCGTGGATGGCTGATGGCATCAGGCCAGCAAGCTATTGCACCTGTCTTGCCTACAATTAAGTCCTGATAGAAGACACCTGTGTTGAGGTGAAGACGTGCAACACTGCACGTCTGTTATGAAGCTGACTCCTGATAGGGCAGCATGATCAGCCAGATAAGTACTTAAGGAAGGACTGCGTCCCAGTTCCTGTGTGGGTCTTTAACATGAGGAGGGGTGAAACGCTGTCCATTTGACTATCTGTTTATTCTGCTGGACCAACTGCTGTATCCTGTTTTGCTGCCTTGATGTACAACAACCTCTGTTTACCTTTACTTGGACCTTGACTGTGAGCTGTAACAAATACAAGTCTTATCTTCAGCACAACAATGTGTGTCGTGGCTTCTTCGTGTCTGCTAGCACAGCCGTCATCACTGCTGGGAGCTGCTTATGCTGCTTTTGGTTACAGATGCCAGACCCGGGCTTCTTGCGTTGCCAGGCAAAGCCCTCAAGTCTGGGAGTGCTACACTAACCAAATCTCAACAAGGGTTATGGGCCCAGCACGCTTCCGCTGCGCCCCAGCGGTGCCACCCAGAGGCGACAGGCGAGACTGCAGGCGACAGAGCTCCAGAGCATGTCAAGAGTTCCTGAGCCTGCTGCTGCGAGCAGTGAAGGCTGAGAGCCGGCAGATTGCTGCAGAGAGAGTCTGTCTGTTTGTGTGGAGGTGTGAAGCTGCGTCTGCTGAGAGAGCCCAGCTGCATTCTTCAAGGCCGGAGTCGAATTACAG
>JAJKFI010000128.1:2684510-2748473 GCA_029204185.1 Lerista edwardsae | reverse complement strand
GGCAAAGCCCTCAAGTCTGGGAGTGCTACACTAACCAAATCTCAACAGTGCCGGCCAAACTTTGCTGGTCTCACTGTGCTGGCCTAACTTCTGGTTAGGATTGCACTCTCAGTGTCTGTGGTTTCAATTATCTGTGGATACTGGGAGTGCCCTTTAAAAAGGTAAAGCTAAGCAAAATGTCAAAAATAGCTGCACCTACTTCGCACAACGAAACCACTGAATTTTCAGGGCTGCAAGCAGCTCTTCCTAGTTGCTCCAAGCCTCCCATCCCCCAGTGTTGCCCCAGAATGCATCATGACCAGGAAGAGCTTTGGAACATGGTGCTCAATAAATGCTTAAGGTGGTTCCCCCCAATAGTAAAAAGGATAAAAACAGAACCTTGAGTGATAGATCAAATGAAACCATTTTTCAAATGGTCCTAAGCTAGGTGAGTCCTAATTGAGTATTGTTTTTAAAAGTGGGCCCTGGTATTAAAAAGTTTGGGAACCACTAGCATAGCCCCTATCCTGATTCATTATTTTCACCTGAGGTAGACTGCATATGTCTAGCTGCTCATATTCAAATGACCTTTTAAACCCTTGCCTCATCTCCCTTCTCCCACTTCTCTTTCACAAGCAAACTTTAGATGGTAAGCTTCTTGGTCTACAGACCTGCTTTTTCTTATGCTGTGAAGTGTCACATATGAGGAGAATGTTGCTGTAGAACTGGCAGACTGATGATCCTGCTACATTGACAGGGATTACACTCTAATTCATGTGGCTTTACATTGTTGCACTGCTATGCTCTCCCAGCAGCAAAGTCACTATTGAAAGTCTACCTGTTTTTTCCATGCAGTGGTGGAAGATGTGCCATACACATTCCCACTGTTTGGTAACTATCTCCTAGACCCGGGTTACTAGCAACTGGTTAAAAAAAGTTATCGGTTTTTTTCTCTCCTTTCTAGACCTGTGACTCAATAAATTCCATTGAGAAGTGCTCAGTTTTTGTTTCTGCTCCTGGGTATGTACAAACACACTTGCTTGCATTCATACTTTCTATGCCCTTCTATCTCCATCACCATTCTTCCCTAACTAGCTGCTGTATATTTTGTATATTGTAAGCTCCTTGGGATCTATTTGGGTTTGGTTTACAAAACTCTCCCATCAAGCTATATTCATAATAATAGTGTTTGCACAGTAATAATACCGTAGTTTTAACTGCCAATGGTAACACTACAATCCAAGATTAAAGCATCTGTTACCATTGGCAGTGCAAACTACAGTATCCTCACACAACTCATTAATCCCTCTTCCCAATGTCTGTCTCTGCTGCCTCCTTTCTCAGGGAGACAGGCTGGCCCAATTTCTACTGGAGCCTATGAATGCTGGAAGAGATCTGAAACTGAGCTAAGCTGCTATAAATAGAAAAAGGAGAAAAATCAATAACTCAGAGCCCAGACGCAAAGAAATTTTAAACCACACTCTCATTCCCATATCACTCAACCTTTGTCTCATCTCTGGCCTTGGCTGCTGTGATTATGTTTAACAATGCCCCCAATTGACATTTTGACCAAGATGACTCTTGTCTTGCATAAAGACTTATTTTCAGTCACTGGAACTCACATGTCTTTTTTTAAATGCTCTAAAACGCAAGAGACACTAAGTTCATTTTGAAAAGCTGCCTTCTGGTTCTCATTCTCACATAGGTAAGGACATCTCTAAGCCAGCTCAGGACATGGAAAAACCAGAAGTTTTCATGTTTAAAATTTCAATACTTTTGAATCACTAATATTTGATGTATATTTGAATATAAATATTTCCTTAATGGGGAAGGTTGATTCATATGTGTTATGGCTGTACTACATACAGTTGCACGTTAAATTTATTATGCCAATAAAGGTTCAGAATCAGAATCAGTTCTAACCTTGATATCCTCAGAGATCTGTTCCCAGACCCCTCATGGATACCGAAACCCACAGATAATTAAATCCACAGGTTGCAGACCTGCAGCACAACCGAAACCTTGTTCCAGTCACATCTGGAGCCTTTCTGAGGCATGTAGAGACCATGTATGGTCTCAGGAATGCTCTGGAGGAATCTGAAGGGCACTTCCAGTTTTCACCGAAACCTGCCTTTTTAACTTAGATGAAAAGCTGAAGGAAGTGAATGATTGGTCTGTGTCAAAGAAATATAGCAGTTTCTTTATTTCTCACACTAGCGTTTTGGTACCCAGCGTTGCCCGGGTACTTATTTATCCCAAGATTCTATTCTATTAGACACGAAAAGGAATGAATTGTACCAATCAGCTCAGCCAATCGTTCCAGGCGTTCCAGTGGGGCATGGCGGACGTTTTGTTTCGCACCCTTTCTCGACCCCCAGGGGCCCGAACCTGGACTCCAACGGCGTGGGGAGGCTCACAGCTCTGTAGCGGTGCTGTGGTTTTATTTCAGGATGGTGTGATGCACCCTTAGGAAAGCTAGGTGTATACTTAGATACATCCTAGAACAGCTAAGTCCTCCTGGCCAGCAAGCATTGTTTTGTCATCAGTTACCATCACACCATTATTACCATGTCATACCTTAGCTGACACTCCCCACTTAGGTGACCACTTTCACGCTGGAAACCCTCCGGTGACACCATGTGTTACCTCTCTGGTGACACGAATCCTAATGATGTAACTGGTGGGGAGTTTGGGAGTTGTTGGTCACTGGCTTTGATGACTCTTAGAGTGCAATCCTAACGTGGAATTAGGCCAGCACAGCTAGGTCAGCAGAGTTTGGCCAGCACATGGGCCACTGTAAAGCACGTTTGGACCACTCTCAGAGTCAGGGAGGATGTTGCACCTGGCCTCTCTGACTCCAAGAGTGGTCCAAACATACTTTACAGTGTCCCTTGTGCTGGCCAAACTTTGCTGACCTAACCGTGCTGGCCTAACTCCACGTTAGGATTGCGCTCTTAAAATGGATTCTAAATTTTCTAAACTAGTCATGGTGGACTAGTTGTTATTAACCATGATGGCTACATTGAACCTCCAGGTGCAGGGGCCCAATGTCATTGAGTACTATGTGCAGGGGAGCAATAGCAGGGGAGGGTACTGACGTTCATCCATTGCTTGTGGGGAAATATTCACTGCCTTATTTTCTGGCCATTATTATTATTCATTTCATGTCATCACTATTACTATCTCTCAGCCTCACCTCCCATACAGGGTTGTTGTATGGACAAAAGAAAGAACCGTGCACACCACCCTGAGCTCCTTGGAGGAAGGCTGGTATAAAATGTGAATGAATAAATGAATAAATTTGTTGGAGGGTGTCAAAAATTTATGGGCCCCGGGTGTCAAATGACCTAGCAATGGCACTGAAACCCAGTTCAAGGTTTCCTTTCGAAGGAAAGTGAAAACAATATGGTTACAGAGCAGAGCTTTTACAATAATGGCCCAAGGTTCTGTAGCTTTTTACCAGGTTTGGCCTAATGCAGCATGCCAAATGCTGCCCCCTTACTTAGTGCCAGCTTCTGCACTTCTACCCCACCACTCTCCTCTTCTTCACACGCCTGCTTTGGTGCCTTCCTTTTCTAATCCAGGAAATGTGAGGGAGGATCAGTGGAGGCAAGTGGGTGGACTTCTTTAGTTGGTCTCATGGATGGCCCATATCCACTTTCTATTCTGGAAAATCAGGTAAAACATTTTTATTCAAGTAGGTCGAGGGCTGGCCTATCTATAAGGCTGACTGAGGTGGTTGCCTCAGGTAGCAGATTGGTGGGAGGCAGGGCCTGGCCCTGCTTGTTATATGAATAGGAACGAAGTGAAGCCAGGGGCGGGCTTAGCGGCGACGTCATTATACTCAATGCTGATTCCAAGCATTTCAGATTGGTTTGCGCGTGATGTTTAGGACTTAATAGTTTACTCCTGAAGTAAAAACTTACCAAAATAACAACGTGTGATCGTGTAGAAACATCATTGGTAACCTAATTATGAGTTAATATGCAATTCTAAGGTTTAATTCCGCGTAATTATATTACTGAACACACCAGACAAAATGCCACTTGCTGTCTATTTAAACTTGGATTGCACTGTTTTGACAGACTTATTTTTTGAAATCTACACAAGCAAAAATAAAGTGTGAACGGGAAGGAAAGAAAAAAAGGGGAGGGTGGGCAAAAATTAGATAAATATGTAGGAAAATTTCATTAAAATCTCTTCATAACACAAGTAGTTGTCAATATGAGAGTAATTCTTTTTTACTTCTAGACTATTAAGAGTTTTGTTTAAACTTCTACACTCACCCCGCCCCCATAAAACAAATTCTGTTAATGTGCAGAATTTCGAAAATATTACCGTAGAAAATGGAAGGCGGGAAAAAACGGGAAGGGGGGGAAAGGAGGGGGGGAAATATTTTTTTCCCCTTCTAGACCATTAACAGTGGGTGTCAGAAAATGGTGAATAAGACTGCTAGGAACAACAATAAATTACACAGCTTCAAAAATTCTGTACTCACTGAACAGTAGTTTTATTGAACCGATGTAATGTGAATACATGAATCTTTCTGTGGAAATTAAATCCCATTTTTCGTCCAGCGATTCGCACACCCGTATGCAGAACACGCAGGCATGATTAAAGATGTTGTGATTAACTTTTACACACGGGCAGGGAGATTTTGATTCGTGACTCTGCGGCGGCAATCCTCCTTCGCGGCAATGATCTGAGTTTATACCCATGGCTTCAAGAATGTGACGTCATGTTCCCTCCAGTCAATATATAACCTCCTTGGTGGGAGGCATCCACTTCTGCCTGCCAGTTCACTGCTCCATCTCCTCCTCGCAGTCCCTGGATTAAAAAAGAGAGGGATGAAGCAGAAGAAGAAGCATGGAAAAGAAGAGAGTAATGCTTTTTTATTATTTCTCTCAGCTACATCCCTTTTTCAATCCAGTGAATGGGAGAAGCAGAGGCTGTGATTAATCTGATGCCTGGGGTGACTACTTCAGTTGGCCTCATGGATGGCCCGTTGCCTCTCTTTTGATTCTAGAACAGTGGTTCCCAAACTGGTTGAGACCCACCAGGGGAACAGAAAAAGGGCGATTCCTTTTAAGGGGAATGGCCAGCAATATGCAGCTGCACGATTTCCACATTCTGGGAAACTGCACGGTCTGGGAAGCCTGCAACCCTCTCTGCAGTCCTCTCAGAGGCCTGAAAATCTTGAAAAAAAATTAAAAAACAAAAATAAAACTACCACTTCCGGTTTTCAGCCCAAACCAGAAAGTGAGGTGTTTTTTTTTACTTTTTACAAAATGTTCAGGCCTGTTGGGGCTGCAGGGAGGGTTGCAAGCTCTCCAGACCCTCCAGAGCTATAGCGACCCCCAGGTAAGCTGAACAATCCCTTCCCTGCCAAGCAGCAGCACAATTGTGGGGATTGTGCTGCTGTCTCATCCCCCCCCCACACACACATGCCCAGGGTTCCCAACCTCTGAGGAGAAGTTTGGGAACCACGGTTCTAGAAAATCAGATTAAGAGGGCAATCCTAACCTGGAGTTAGACCAGCAAAGGAACACTGTAAAGTATGTTTGGCGTCAGAGAGGCCAGCACACAGACACAGACATATACCATCCTCCCTGACTCCAAGAGTGGTCCAAACATGCTTTATGGTGTCCCTTGTGCCAGCCAAACTGTGCTGGCCTAACTGTGCCTGACTAACCCCAGGTGAGGCTTGCTCCCTAAATAACAGATTATTTTTTGGGGGGAGAACCCAACACAATATTTTACATACCAGATGCTGGAAGATATTGTGCCAGCCTTGAACAAGTGACAGGTGGTTCCATGTTGGATTTCAACAGGAGGTAAATTGACAGGCCTTCATGACTGCCCCCCCCCCACTGCAGGATGCAATACATGTCCATTGGCACAGCTGTGTCAATGCTGGAAAGGGCACCAGATTGTGCCCTTAGTAATACAGTGCTGGTTCTGCTGCATTCTTCATCTGACATCAACGTTTCTAAACCTCTGGTCAGGAATTCCTTTTTTGAGGGCCACTTAGAGGTTGGATGGGAAGTGGACCAGCATCTCAACTGCCCCCAGCCCCACAAAAGTAGCTTGCCAGAAAATTCAGTATCAAAATTCTCCAAATTCTTCTGATCTGTTTTGACACGAATGGATGTCAGATGCTCTCTCAGAGGACCAAATTTGGCTACCACCAGCAGCTGACCTCTGTTGTAATCTATTTCCTTTTTATTTAGGGAAAATTGTGTGGGGTTATTAGAAGGGCTTTCCCCACCAACATTTCCTAATTGCTCCTGTCAAAGAAAAACTGATCTCCCGTGTGCCAGAATTATGTGGCCAAAATTAAGCAGTGTGGCAGTGGATTTCCTGTAGTCTGAAAAGCACACCTAGACCTTCACTTGGAGGTACGAGATAGATCTCTGCCTCTTTCTTTCCCCCTCCTTCCCCCATGACCTGCAATTCTTTTTGCCCCTGGAGGAATTTGATTTGCAGTTGGCATTCTACCCACTTCCTTGTTGATCTGCAGTGACTTCAAGAGCTTTGATATCTGAGATATTTAAAAGCTGGCTCCTAATGGATCTGATTGATTCAGAGGCTTTCTTGTTTTTCCCCCTCCCTCCCTCCTGCTGGAAATGAGCATTGATTCTTACCAAGATTTATATGCTGTTCCCTCTCCCTTTCCCTGACCCCAGGAAAATGCTTCTGGTAGCAAAATTGATGCTTCATGTGTGAATTGGAAACCATGGTAACAGGAAATGGGAGAGACTGTGTAGCTTACCTCTCTGTGGCTGTTTTCTTTAGTTGATGTTGTGGTTTGTTTTGTTTATAACAAACAAACAGTTATAAACAAACAGTTTATAACAAAAAAAGAACTTCATATATTAATAGAACAAAAGTTGGAGTCATGAAGCAAAGTTTCACATTTGTCAAAACAATCTTTTCTTCTTCAACCCTGCTCCTACCTACATCTTCTGTTATTGAAGCTCCCATGCCTTCTGCAGAAAGACAGTATCCATAATAACACAGACAATACTGTGTGTAAAACACTTTTAAATGACACTGAATTATTCTTCAAGCAGAAAAGTTATAAGCATCTGGAAACCTTTCTCTCTAACACAATCCTGTGCATGTCTACTCAATGGGAGTAAATTAGACTTACTTCCAGATAAATGTGGGAGTAAATTACTTTAGTCAAGCAACATAGATGTTTCATCTGGCATTCTTGGGAGACTAATACCACACTCCTGAGCTACCTAGGTCCTGGAGGAACAGCTAAACCAAAATGGCTACCGCTGCATCTTAGATCCAAAGCAACCGTGGGAGTCTATTCAGGGGAAGGGGACTTTTGTCCCCTTGGGGAAAGCCCCACACAATGGGGCTACTTGACTCTCCACTGGCTATTTTGCTGGCGGAGATTGGAGCAGCCCTGTGTCAGACTTCTTGGTCCAAAGCAGGGCACAGATTCCGTCCCCTTGCAGGTCTGATCTTCCCTCTCCTTGCCCAGTTCTGCCCCTCCCCCAATCTGTTACTGGTTGCTGGCACTGATGGGGCACCAGCAGCTCTTCCTCTTGGCAATGAGGCTGGGTGTGAACTAGCACTGGCCTAGCGCCAAGCGCTTCTTCCTCCCACATGTGACACTTTTAGCCAGACTATAAATATGCCCCAATTCTGTATAAAGTAGAAAAGGGCAGTTATTTAAGCCCCAAAGAGGACATAAGTGTAAGTGTGTGTGTGTGTGTGTGTGTGTGTGTGCGCGTGCGTGCGTGCGTGCAGAACCTCTTGTTGCTCCCCTTAATAGAACCCATTTCCCCCACAAATTCTGTTAGTGGAAGTGATAGTGTCTGGGCAAAAAGGAATGGTAGCATGAAGAGCTCTGTATGGGGAGGAGTGGTGGGTAGGGAAGGGTTCAGCAGTTTTGGCCTTTTAATTCTTAAAAAGGTAAAGGTTTCCCCACAACCGAATGGTCTAGTCGTGACCGACTGTAGGGGGCGGTGCTCATCTCCATTTCAAAGCCTGTAGAGCCAGCGTTTTGTCCGAGGACAAGCTTCCGTGGTCATGTGGCCAGCATGACTCTACGCCGTAGTGCACGGAACGCCATTCCCTTCCCACCGAAGTTGTCCCTGTTTATCTACTTGCATTTAGGTGCTTTCAAACTGCTAGGTTGGCAGGAGATGGGACAAGCAACAGGAGCTCACTCCGTCGCGCAGTCTCGAACTCCCAACCTTTCGGTCGGAAAGCCCAGCAGCAGTGAATTAGCCCACTGCGCCACCACGTCCCTTTTTAATTCTTAATCTCACTTTAATCTAGCCATTTTGTTTACACACCTTCAAAATGGAACCAGCCTGACCCCAAGTGTGTGTATATGGTGGGGTATGGGGCAACACAAGCATGGCTGCAAAACATACAACATAAATACAACAAAAATAAATACAACAAATTAATAATGGCAGCAGTTAGCCCCCAGTTTCTACACTGCACTTCTGCAACTCTCAAAGCTTCTGTGATAGATCCTCAAAATGGGTCCATTCATTCTTCTATCATTTCCTTAAGACTCTTGAATCCAGAGCTCTGAGTTCTTTGACCTCCAAGTGTTTGTGCTGGTGCTGAATTTTTCCTTGCTGGTGCTGAATTTAGCCTAGGACACGGCCAGGTTATAATGGCTTCCCTCATCATGCTTCTGTCAGGTTTCTATTGTTTTGAATGGCAACAGTCACACATAGAACAAGACATGCAGTATTAATTGCTGATGGAATATGACAGTCTAGAACTGGACAGTTGCCAGCTTCATGATTCTCACTGTTGCTTGGCACGATCTGGTCTCTGGCAGGGGCAGGGAGAAGCAGTTTTAAATGTTTCTTGCAAGATAGAAAAGAATTTCAGCCCCCTCCCCACCCAACAAATCATTATGAACATGAACAGATTGTATCTAATACAACAACATCCTTTTAGTATAAAGAATCAGATGAATTTTTCAGCAATATAACAGAGCTGTTTGTAGGCTGTGATACTGCAGAGACACCAATGAAGCAGACTATGGTAAAGGAATTAGAATTCAGATTTATGAGAATCTCTCTCTCTCTCTTACACACACACGTACACACACACACTTTTTAAGCAAATTAACATCTGAATTTGCAACTGGGAATGAAACTGCCATCTCCAAGAGGAGATTCCCAAGAGGGAATTTCAACCTCATCTCCTAGCAGGGAAATGCTCTGAAACCCACTCTTCAAATACCTGAAGGGCTGTCATATGGAAGAAGGGATACATTTGTTCTCCACTGCCTCTGAGAGCAGAACTAGGTCCAATGGGTACAAAACTGCAAAAGAAGAAATTCTGGTTGAACTTCAGGAAGAAATTATTGATGGTAAGAGTGGTTCGGAACAGTTGCTGAGGGAGGTGGTGAGTTATCCCACACCCGAGATTTTCAAGCAGAGGCTCAACCGGCACCTTTTGGAGATGCTCTAGTTGGACCTTGTAGGTCCCTTCCAACTCTATAATTCTATAATCCTTTCAATGTAGAGGGTGCTTACACAGCCTTACTATTAAGGGGGCAATCTAATGCCTAGGGCTGTACCACTCCAGATTGCAGACTGGAGCTCACATGCTCCTATATACAAAATAATCTATTCACATAGAAAGCTAGCATGTTAGGGACCAGACCTGACAGTAACACATCTCCCTGACATGCTAGGCTTTTTACATGCAAGGAATTTGTGTACAGAGTATTACTTCATGTGAAGTCCCACCTACAGTCTGAAGTGGTACAGTCCAGACACAGATTTATCATTTTAGTGAGAACTAGCCCTACCCATTACAAGCTTTCACATGCAAGACAACCCTGATGCATTTATAAAATATTCCTTTAAAAAAATAGTCATAGGAAAATTCAGAGCAAAGAAGCCACATGGGAGAGGGGACGGGGGAATGCTTTACCTATTTCTCACCTGGTGCATTCCAAAATGACCAGCCATGTGCACATTTTTTTGAACATTAGTTCAAAATATGTTATGGCAAACGTATGACACACGTGACACACACAGTGACACACCACATGGTGTCATGCCAGCATTCACCAACACCCTACAACTGTTTTTTACTTTTTACTTTTACTTCATTTTTGTAATTATTTGACATCTTTGACAGAGAGTTTGTATCTTTAAATAATATACAGCACCACACTTGATTAGACTGCATTTTTTTTAAAAAACAACACCATTTTTGATCTTTTATTGGGTGTTTGCGTGGGTGTGTCTGACATGCCAGCAGAGACAAATTAAGCATTTTCTTATGCTGACATGCCAAGACCAAAATGTTTGTCATAACTGTGTTAGATATTGTTCCTTTTAAGTTTGACTTCAACGTTGAGTTACCATAGAGTTGAGGACATCAACAGACGACCGTATTCCTATTCACATGACAGTAGCGTCCAATGTGGTGTGTGTGCGCGTGCTAAAGTTGTGTAAGGCGCCGCCTTACCTTGTCCTGTAAACAGCTTCTCTCCCTCTACTCGCCCTCATAGCCAGTCCTCGCTGCGAAAGCAATGCCTCTGCATTGCTTACTGGCTACGATGGCGAGGGAGAGAAGCGGTTTACAGGATGATGTAAGGCACCTTGCAAAATATTGTGCCCCGCCCCCTGTGGGGACGCTACTGGCACATGAACCTGAGAAGAATCCTCCTGACACAATGAAACTATTTCAATAGCAATTAAACTTGTTTATGCAAGATATTCAGCAGAAGAGGCACTTTAAAAATAAACAGTAAACCCAAAGTCCAGCGGCTGCTGATTCCTTTGGAATTCTGATTCTCTCTCTTGAATATCAAATTAATCAATGTTCCAACGTTATCGTTTCGGCAGCTTCCTCCAGGCAACAAGACGAGAACGAACTATGCTGAGTTTTAAAGAAACAAAGCCCAAGTAGAGCTGCCACAATATTTCCCACCTGTAACCTGCATAACGTGCATGTTCCCATGCCCGTACTGAAGATATAGCAAGAAAAAAATGCCAACAGCGGTTTTTTTGCCAATAAAGGTGTCAGAAGTAAAGTAAATGCCAACAGCGGAAACTTAACATTTCCTACTCAGATGTTTGTCCCATTGATTCGACCTTATTTCCACCCAAGAATGCTAAAGCTCAATCTAGCGCTGAACTCTACTCCTCTGCTTGATCACGTCACTCCAGTCAGAACGCGCCTCTTGTCCCTTCCCTCTTCAGTGATTGGCTTAAATCCGGCGCTTGGCGTCGTGTGATTGGTCTTTTTACTAGTCCCTCGCCACCGCCGTCTTGCACGACTACAGGGGAAGTAAGAAAGGGAGGGCGCGCTGAGACAACACGAAGCCATTGGATGTAAAAGCCATGAATTCGCACGCAGGAGCCAATCAAAGCTGAAGCTGCCTCGAGAAGGACCTTTACGTCGGATTGTCTAGCGCAGATGCCGTGCAAGGCGTGAAACACAAAGACATCGTAATTTCAACCTCGATAAAATGTGAAGAGGGAGGTTACAACCTGGCATTCGACCGCTGCCTTTAGAAAAGTAATTTCTGATTGGACTGCGCCAATACTAAGATGCCGCCTCTTCGACCCGGAAGTAGGATATAGGTCCTGCAGTGTTCGGTGGGCATTGAGATTACATCCAGGTACCCGGCAACTGAGAAGTTTAGTGGAATGGAAGCCCAGAGCCCGGTCCGTAGGGCAGCCAGAGGAAGCGTTTGAGTGGGTCGTGTGCCCTATGGGTAGGTATGGAATGCGGTATGGCTCCTGGTTGTTTCAAGTGAGGGCAGCATAGGAGGCGCCTTGTTAGAGGAAGATTACGTTTGCGTGACATCATGAGTCAGTATTCTGACATCAGCATTCCTAAAACACAGTATGAGCCATTGAATTGTACTGTCGGCAGCACGATATCAGAACACTAACAGCCCTGAGGTGGCTTACACTGAATTGAGGCAGACTGCTAAGGAAGGCGTGATGTCACCCTCAGGCATTGGAACGTTTGTGGGAAGCACGGGGACATCACAACGTTTTAGTCTTCAAATTACTATTGTATAGGAGTTGCAGTTCTGGAAATGCATATTGTGATGACTGCAGTGCTATATGGATTCCTAGTGGGGCAGGTTGCATTAAGTTTTGCCTGATCTATTTTTATTTTTTTTAATAAAGTACGTGTGTGTATACACTATACTAGAATTGCCATAATTCACTGATCAGCAATTTAGAAATCAAGTGTTCAGGACCTCTTAACCGTAATGTAATTACAGTAATACACTCTTTATTAAGAATGTATAAAGAGATACACATGAAAAAGCTCCAAGATAAACTTCCTAGCCAGATTAATTTAAAATCCACTTCTGGGAACTCTGATGTATTTAGTTCACTAAAGACTGTGAAACACCTGTAAGAATCAGCTAGGTTAGAATCAGCTTTTTTTCCCCCCTTTATGCTAAAGTTTATTGCTTTTTTAATAATTTATTCTTCCAATATACAGAGAGACTGATATTAATAAGCAAACAAAATGGAGCATAAGAAGTGTCCTGTTGGATCAGATCAAGAACTGCCTACTTCAGTATTCTTTGCAAAAAGCAACCAGCAGGTGCGAAATGGCACTGGAAATGGGCAGTAGCTATGGTAGATGCCACTTGCCTTCTGCCCACCACTGTCAAAATCTGCTATAATGCTCTTTGTGTATATGATTTTATAATGAGGAAGCATATTGGGAACTTGCAGAAGTTAACTGTATAATCACTACAGCAATCACTGGTGATAATTGGAAGCCTTAATTATTAGGCTTCCTGTAATTAAAATTTTAACTGTAATTTAATTTTAAAATTAAAATTTTAACATTCTATAGTGAAATTGAACATGTTGTATCTGAACTGATTATACAATCAGTGGCAGTGGTTCTCAATCTTTTTAGCACTGAGACCCACTTTTTAGATAGATTGTCTGGGACCCACCGGAAGTGATGTCACGGCCAGAAGTGCCATCAATGTGATGCCAGGCTCTATTGCTTTCCTAAGAATTCAGTAATACATTGGATTATTTCTCAGCCATTCTCCAATAGCAATGTGAATTAGAAAGAAAAAAGCATATTAATATCCCTGACACAAGCAAAACAACCACCCTTTTCAGTATCCCATATTTTCAATATGGCTGCTCTAGGTCCTTCGCAACCCACCTGAAATTGGTTCATGACCTATTAGTGGGTCCTGACCCACAGTTTGGGAACCACTGATCTATTGTGTTGTTCTTAATTGTACATTAGTATCTTTGATCACGGTAACTTTCTTTTGTCTACCACTGAATATAATTCCTGTGGTATATAATTCCTGTGGCAGTAATTGAGGACACCTGTAGTGCTCTACTTCATGCCCAACAACAGTTGTTTATATAAGGATTTATATTATTCAGTTGGCAAGCAGCACTTGCTTGCCATGACAGTAGTAGTAACTGAGTCTCAGAAAAACGAATGAGACCAAATGGAACAGCTGTGTCCAGAATTGTGGCTAATGGGTTTTGCTTTGACAAGGGGGATTGCCCAGTGAAAGCAGATTTCTTAAACTGACTTTAGATTCCTTTTTGTTTGTGCAGGCACTGTAGGGTGGGTCAGCTTTCATGGATCTCACTGGGTTGCAGGAAACTGGTCATGTATCGGCAGATGCCAGAACGCATTTCAAAATTTGCAGGTTCATTATGGAAGCAGGTGAGTAGATTCCTGGACTTCCTATGTAGCTTACAGTTGAACCTATTCCTTTTAGGGCACAATCCTAACCAACTTTCCAGCACTGGGGTACAGTCGCAGATCTAGGGGGGCCCAGGGGGGGCACGAGCCCTGCGCGCCATCTTGGGGCCATCTAGGGGGGCACCAGTGGCCCCCGCAACATTGCATGGGTAGACCTGGGCTCCCTAGAGGGAGCCCAGGTCTACCCATTAGAAACAACAGCAGAGCCTAGGTCTACCCATTGGGATCAGCCATGGGTAGACCAGCACTCCACAGGTTGGGAAGGCATCTGTAGTGCAAACCTTCCCCCCACCCATTCAAAACATCTTTCCAGTGCCAAGGCATCTTTAATCTTCATAACTTTTAAGGTCACGGTGAGCTCAGCCTTAGTTTTTTTTGTAGTTGGTTCTTAACGTTTGCTGACTTCAGTTTGAAATCCCTGTTTGAAATCCCTGAGGAGACAGTAGAGCAGCTATCCCAGTCTGTGTAGGGAGAGTCCTACCTGATGAGCTAGAGCAATGGTCTTCAACCTTTTTGTGCCATGACCCCAAATAAATAAATGAGACTGTGGACCCACCACTGATCTTGCTACCCTTCCCAGGACCCTATCCACCCATCCCCTGCCCAACATATTCCCCCTACTACTTGTTTCTTCACAACAACCCTGTTGAGGTATCAAGCCTGAGCAGGACCAGCCTTAGAAGTTGGGGGCAAGACAGCGAGAAGAAACTGCAGGATTATACAAAGAACTTAGTTTTGGTAAGACAGTATCCTGATTGGATCCAAGTCCTCTGTTGCACATTCTTTGAAAGGCTACCTCGACTCCCCAAATGAGACTTTGCAACTCCATTGGGGTCCCAACTCACAGGTTGAAAAACACTGGGCTAGAGGAAGGTATATAGAAAAAGTTTATACAAATGGGTGGGGAGATCAGGGCATTGTAAGCATAGCCAGTCCAGCCATGAAGTGATGTAGCTTGAATCAGGGTGAATAGTGGGAGGAGTGACCCTTCACCCCAAGTCTGCTGCTGCCTTCCTCTAACCCACTTCAGACACAAGCCACATTGATCTGCCCCCAATCAGATCATCCCCTTTTGTTCCCCATACTCTCTCTTTGCACCCAGTTTAAAAGAAATGTGTGAGGAAGGAGCACTTTGCTAGCCCCTCCTCTTGCTCTATACATGCGCAGCATTTAACATTTAAAGGGATGTATTCCTTTTAAATGTTTAACGCCTCACACAGATGGGAGGACAAAGCATGTTGAGGAGGTAAGAAGCTCTCTTTCCTAGTCCCTTCAGTGCTGCTGGAAGAGGAAGGGTGGGGGGGAAAAGACTGTTCAACTCCAGATAGCCTCTTGGTGCTTATAAAGCTTGAAGTAGGCAGGGACAGATGATTTGGAGCCAGCCACCCCATTCCCTTAACCTCCTTGCACTACGCCACTTCTTTGATATGAAGTAGTGCTGGGTGGGAAGCCAGACTGCATTGCCTCTGTTCCTATCAAGACAGTGGCAGCATAAAGCAGGAAAAGCTATATTCCTGGTAGGGAAAGGGAAACATGGGTATGCCTGTTTTTTGCCCATGCAACTGCACAAAGATGGTCTTTGGGAGCATTGAGGCAGCATCCAGTGGCATTCCTGAGGGGGGGAATACACAGCCTGAACGGTGTAAAATGCCCCTCACTTCCAGAGCTATTCGCAGCTTGGAGAGCTGGCTTGGAAGGTGAGGGGGAGGGACTGCTTTACACTGGAGCCCAGACTCCTGCAAAACTTGCCATTTTATCTTCCCTCTAGGAAAAATCATTGATGGCATGGGAAAATGCTGCTTCAGGTGCTGAGAGGTCTTGGGCCAGCCCTGATCATGGGTCAGCCAGCATGAAATAGGGCTATCTAATCCATAACTTTGTTGATTCTAGGAGGAAGCAGTTCAGAGATATCCTTTTTTATCTTTGAACTGAGAACTAGAAATTCAACAGAAAGGGCCTAGAATAATGTTTTTGGGAACAGATCCTTGCCAGCATTTGTGGTTGTGGCTGAAGGGACCTCTAGGGTAGTAATTAGATAGGGTTGACATTTTGGTGCCTTAGAACAGTGCTATTCAAAGTAGTGGATCATGACCCACTGTTGAAAGGGGGAAAGGGCCATCCCCCCTCAAGGGAAGTGGCCCAGGAATGGGTGCTGCAGCAATCACAGTGCCACAGGGATCTAGGGGCATGTCTGGGGGCTGCAAAACGGAGCTCACTCCATCAGGGTCTGTGAGCCTCCAAGACTGTCTGATAGGCTTACATAGCCCCCAGGCATGTTTGCGTGTCCCTGTGGCGCCGTGATTGCCCCAGTTCCCACCCCTGCAAACACTGACAGCAGGGGCATAGCTAAAGAAATGCAGGGGAGTGCAACTGCACCGGGCAACAAGCTTTAGGGGGGCAGCAAACTGAGCTTGACAATATTGCCTAAAATAGTGAAAACCTTGGTATGTATGAATAATACCATCACATTATTTATCATTGGAAAGGTAATTTAATGCAGAATACAATGAAACAAACCATCTTTACTCTGTCAAAAGGCTAGCAGTATCTCCTTTCCAACAGGTGTGAAACTGGGCATGTGCTCTATCCCTGTTGCTACTGCATGCACGATTTATCACAGATTCTTTACTGAAGTGCCTCTGGAACCCTATGATCCCTACCTAGTAGCTATGGCTGCCCTTTATCTGGCTGGGAAGGTAGAAGAGCAGCATCTGCGGACAAGGGACATCATCAATGTGAGCCACAGGTAACGGAATTTGTCATGTGTGAGTGTTGGACTTGACATGTTAAGAATGTGAAGTTACATGGGCACGACAGTCCAGATGTACAATCCAGTTTCGTTTATAATACACTCTATCCCAAGGGATTTTATACACTTAATATTTTCTCACTTTTTTTTAATTGCACCAATCCCTTTTAATTTCAATGAAACGTTCTTCTTTTGTTTGGCTGGATTCAGCAAAGGATATGGGCTCGGATCCTGTTTCCAGAGGCAGATCTAAGGGAGGGCAAAGCTCTAAGTTTTGCAAGAAGCCTTACCTTGCAGTGGAAATCACTCCTCTCCTGTACCATTTTAGCCAATCCTCACAGGGAACAGCAACATCTTGGCGTTGCTTACTGGCTACAGCAGCAAGGAAGAGGAGGGATTTACATGACAGGGTAAGGCTTCTTGCAACACTTAGAGCTTTGCCCTCCCTGTACAATTCACAATTCACAAACCTTTATTGGCATATAAAATATAAAGCAACCAGCAAGTAACCGTAATACAAACAACAGCAAACAGTTGGCTACCTCTCCAGAGCTAGAGTAAATAATAAAATAGAATGAGACTAAAATTAAGAGTACTCTTCTATCTGTCGACGTTTCATATTAATTTTAGCTATGGAGAACAAAAACTCCGCTATTTGTTGGATAAGAATCGGATCTGAAGTCCTGAGGAGAAAATTTAACAATGCCACTTCATCCTTCAAATGAGCCCTGAACTTACAAAAGGAGAAAAACTTATAACGAGCGTAATCATGTAGGGGGCAATGAAAAAAAAGGTGGATCAGCGTTTCTTGAGCCCCCGACATACACGGGCATATTCTTTCATTAAAGGGGATATTCAGAAACCTGCCCCATAATACCTCAGAAGGCATTGCATTACATCTGGCTAAGGTAAAAACACGTCTTACATTATGGTTCAGAAGCACTGAGAAATAAAGTGGAATTGTGCCCAATCTAACAGGCATAAGCCACGGTAGTGGGAAGCGAAGGTTATTAATAGCCCTTGAGAATTCCAAGGCCTGGTTATCCCACAGTTTCTGCTTAACTTGCTTGAGGACAGCCACTAAAGGGGTGTCTCCAAGTAACTCAGCACTAAGGCCCAGTTGATTTAGTTTTCCTTCACAAAGCACATTGGAGAAAGAAGTGTCCTTTTTTAGGTGATATAGAAGACCTTTTTGGGAGTTGTTAAAATAAATCTTCAGCCAGAATCTAATAGTTCTCAGCCAGGCCAAGGTCTCTATCTTCACTTGTCCTAATTCAAGGCAGAGAACTGAGTAGGGCACTGCATTTGGTAAGGCTAAGATCTTCCTAAAAAACATAGCCTGATTTCTTTCACATACATGGTTGAATGCCTTGATCCAGACTGGAATACCATAAAGCAGTTGGTTAATGACCTTAGCATTGTAAACCCTGATGGCAGCCGGGACAAATGAGCCACCTTCTTTGTAGAAAAAACCTAGAATAGCCCGGGTAGTAATTTTTGCTGTTTCCAGTGCCATTTGGCGATGACCTACCCAAGAGTGGTTGTAAGTGAACAGAACACCTAGATATTTAAACTGTTTTACCTGTTCAACAGAATGGCCATTAAACACCCAACTTTGAGGGGACCATCTTTTGGCAAAGACCATTATTTTTGATTTTGAATAATTAAGATAGAGCTTATTCTTGGCAAAATAATCCAAACAGCCACGAATCAATCTCCTAAGGCCCACTCGAGTCCTTGACAAAAGAACTGCATCATCTGCGTATAATAAAATAGGTAGCACAATGTCCCCTAGTTTCGGGGGATGGGCATTTAACTCAGTCAAGAATGGGGCCAGATCATTCAAGAAGAGATTGAAGAGGGTAGGGGCCAATACACACCCCTGTTTCACTCCTTTATTAGTGAGAAACTCTTCAGAGAGAAGACCCTCCTGGGAACATCTGACCCTGCAGGTTGTTTTGGAGTAAAGGCATCTAATCAGCATTAGGAGGTAGGGGTCCACTCCTAGCTTTTCCATTTTACTCCACAAAAGATCTCTATCAATACTATCAAACGCTGCCTTGAGATCTAGAAAGGCAGCGTATAATTTAGCTTTAGGTTTAACTGTGTATTTATCTATCAGATGGGATAAGACTATACAGTGATCGATAGTGGAACTACCATGCCTAAAGCCAATTTGCTCCACCCCTAGGATCTCTTGTTGATCTATCCAGTGATTAAGATGTCCCAATAGGTGGCTGGCATAAAGTTTACCGACCACTGACAATAAGCTTATTGGTCTGTAGTTTTCCGGGGCCTTACGATCGCCTTTTTTATAAATTGGCACAATTATTGATTTAGTCCAGGCCTCAGGAATCAAACCTGAAATGTTCACGGCTGTAAAAATTTTAGATAGTATTGGAACCCAAAAATTCTCATCATCTCTTAACCAATCAGTGACTATTTCGTCAGGCCCAGGCGCTTTTCTCTTTTTTAAATTACGAACTAATTTGAGTACCTCCTCTTCTGAGACTTTTGTCCAATTAGGGGCAGATGGATAGCACCCGGGAGGTGAAGCACTCTCCCAATCTAAGGAGTCATCAAAAAAGAGTTGTGAAAAATAAGGTTTCCATAGATTAATTGGAACAGCCGGCGAAATATGGCAGTTATTTCTTAAGGCTCTCGTCACAATGTCCCAGAAAAGCCGGGAGTTAGTGTGTGAGGAGGCTGAGATCAGTCTATCCCATTGCTTTTTTAGAAAGTTAGTTCTTTTAGTACGTACCATTTCACGGAAAAGGGCTAAATGGGCGAAGTAGTTCTTCAGAGCATGACTGGTGTTTAATAGTCTAAATTGACTAAATAATGCTCTGGAGTGCATTTTCTGTTCTAGGCATTCCTGATCGAACCAGTGAGATGTTGGAAGGGATTTTTCTTTTCTCACCGGAAGCTTAGACAAAGGCTGGGCAATGGCAGCTACTATAAGTTCTAGAAGGGACTCATAGGCTTCAATCAGGAGCCTAGGATTTGAATTAGAGTGTAAGATGTTCAGTAGGGAAACAGCAGGAGGTGATTTCAATACCAATTGAGCTTTGGACAGGGTATCATTATTCCAAGCATATTTACGCATCCAAACCTTGTCACTCATAGAGGGATGCTGATCTAAACAAATTAAATCAGGTAAAACCGTATTAAGGTTAGTAGAAGCATCATCACTATAAATAGGGTTCCTTGGTATTAAAGAGGATGTAGAAGGGGCTAGTTCGAGGGTATTCAATACCAGCAACAGCGGAAGATGGTCACTAATTTTGTACTCTCCAATCTCAAAATGCGTAGCATAGGTGATAAAGTCAGCTGAGATCAAAATATAATCAATGGTGCTACAGCCTCTAGGGGCCACAAAAGTGAATTCTGAGGCCTTATGGAAGAATGTCAGGCCATTAATCCAAACAATGTTATGAAGAACACAAAACTTTGCCATCTGTACCCCAGCCTCATTAACACAATGATCCTTAGAAAGTCTGGGGTACTCACAGTACGATGGAAGGGTCGAAAGGCTGCCTCCTTTAAGCATTTTATAAAAGACTTCAGAGCCATTGCCGACCCGGGCATTCGCATCAACTCCCATAAGAATGACATCATGGGGATACTTAGCTGTCAGTCTTTCCAGCATGAGAGCTAAGGTTGCCCACATTTGGGACAGATGCAATTTATCTGAATAAGGGGGGAAATACACATTAAAAAGAAGAGTACAAATAAAATGAGTGTGCAAACGCACAACTAAAATATAATTTAAATCATGACATTCATCGACGAACTCAGCTTTAAGAGAAGACCTAATCAAGGTCGTCACTCCTGCCTGATACCGGCCAAATCTCTTTCTTCTAAATGCAGGAATAGAAAATGTTTGAAAGTCGGGCAAAAGGATAGGGTCTTTAGCCCACGTTTCCTGTAGACAAAGTATATCGGCACCCAGAAGAAAGTTTACAAATTCAGTGTTACGGGCCTTATTTTCCCACCCCGCAACATTCCACGAAAGCATCTTCAAAACGGGTCCAGGCCAACGCCCAAGTTGAGAAGTCAATTCCAAATGAGTAGTAGAAAAATTGGAATTCAGTCAGGTCTCCTTCGTGCGGGGAGAGGACCCCACCGGGTCAAGTGGACTGGATTCACAAGTAGCATCCAACAAAAGGGGAGCCGAAGTGGTAGGTAGATCATAGTTATTACAATCAGTAGAGATTTCCTCAGAGAGGGACAGGTTCAGCCGCCTGGGGTGCATCTTCTCCTTTACGGTGGTGAGAGAGGGGTGTGAAACATCTTCCACAGGGGCAACATCCCTAGATGCAGTGGTCGTTGGTTCGGCCTCCATCGCTTCTCCAGGCAAGATATCATTTTGGCTCTCAGAAATGCTGGAGGCTTCTAAACTGAATGGAAGATCTTTCTTAGGCTCCGTAGGTACAGAACAAGGAGTTGGTGGCGTATAGGCCGATGATTGCACTATGTTGTCAGCTTTTTTTCGGCATATCGGTTTCAATCCTATTTGCCTGAAAGCTCTCTGGGCCATTATATTGAACTGTCTCAACAAGGAACGAGATGCCAGAAGCCTCTTGGCCAACAGCGATGTTTGAAAGCAAATGTACAATCTTTTGTGGGATCCCGTGGAAGGAAGATAATAAAAGTTTAACAGAGTATTTGAATAAACTTTCATCTTCAGCAGCTGTGAGAGGGAGGCCGAAATCCTAGTTTTGTTAGTCCATAGGTGGCCATCACCTCGTGGGATGAAGAGTAGTATATCAGATGGCACCCATATTAAGTGTAAATCAGAAGATGTCTGCTGGAAAGCTGGTGTTATGCTATGAATTGCTTGTGTAGAGCCAGAGTCTTGACCACAAGGCTTGTTAGAGGAACGAGAAAGCAATAGAGGAACATCTCTTTGTTTTTCTAATGTTTTTCTAATTTTGTTTTTCTTTGTTTTTCTAATGCCCTGATAGTGGGCTGAAGTTGTTCAGAGAGCTTAATCAGTTCATTATACATAGATGTTAGAAGCTTCTCTTGTTTTTGGCAGCGTTCCAACAAGACCAAAAGGGTTTGTGCAGCAATAAAGCATGCTTCTGCCGGCTGCTCTTGAGTGCACAAAGAATCTGCCTGTGGAGGGGGGGAGGGGTTAGCTACTTCTTCTACCCCTATTAACTCTCGTAGAAAAGAAAGACTTCTTCGAAAGTCCTTGGTCTGGGGCTTATCACATTCCTCCAATGCTCTTGGCAGTGAGCAATCAGCAGGGGAGTCAAGGAGTTCATTTGATAAATTAATCGGCTGAGAAGATAGTTTACAGCCTGCCTGGAGCCGAGACGACCCAGCCGGTAGAATGGGGGAGGAAGCCTTGGAGAGGAAAGGTTCAATAAAAACCTGTTTCTTAGCCTCTTTAAGATGTTTTTTTCTCCTCTTAGTTGTATTAAGAGGTCTAGAGTTCACAGGGGAGATTGCTCTCGCTCTTTTCTTCCTTTTAATAGCAAGCATACTGAGAAAAAGGTACCTCAATATTAAGAGCTGGTGAATACACGTCTGGTCAGGCAGCCATCTTCTCCTTCCTCCCTTACCCTGTCATGTAAATCCCTCCCTGTAGATCAGCCTCTGCCTGTTTCCAATAGAGATCTGCCAGATGCATCCTGGAAGCCCACAAGTAGAGCATGTAGACCATTGTCTTTCTTAAATTATTCCCCCCTTATTATTAAGTATACTGCTTCTGAACATGTAGGTTACATTTAGCCATCATGGCCAATAACTTTTACAGATCCAGCCTTAATAGTTAATTACGCTTTACAGCCACTTAAACCAACAACTATCTTCTTATCGTGTGGCATTATGTTAGCTATGTGTTTTGCTTAAAGATGTACATACAAAAGAAGTACATGTGTTCTTCCCTGAATCTATTGCCCATATGTTTTAAGACTTATGGAATAAGACTAAAAGGAAAGGAGACAAATTTCTTTTCGTCCACACTAGTGGGACACGGACTTGAATTCAGCAGAGTTTTCAACTAAGGGCGCAATCCTGAACAGTGGATTAGCAAAGCTGGCCAGCCAGTGCCAAATCCAACACTGTTCAGGACAGGCTGGAGCCTCCCCGCAGCAAGGGAGCATGTTCTCCCTTTCCGTAGATGAGACTCCAGCCTCCCCTATGTTCTCCTCTGATCTGTGCCCGCTAAAGAGCGGGCGCAGATCCGAGGCGACCGCGTGGCCTGAATTGGGACCGCGCAGCCTCGCTGACGGGCTTAGTATGTGGCTGTACAGCCACCTCCCAAGCCTGCCCAGGTCCCGCCCAAGTCCCCCCTCCCACCAATCCCTGTCCCGAAACAGGACGGAGAATCCTTTGCCCAACTGTCTTCAGTCAGCGCAAGGGAGGTTCTCCATCGGCGCTCTGAAGCCGATGCTATGAGAAGCGTTCGCTTCAGAGATGCAGCATTGATGCGATAACGTTGCATCAATGCAAGGGGCGCGCTAGGATTGCGCTGTAAATCAATGACATGGCATTGAAATCAATGAGAACATTCCCACTGGCTATAGAGTCAAGATTGTACCCCACTTCACCTTTGTTTTGGTATGCAGCAGATGCAGCTCTTTCTAGGGTCTCAAATTTAAAATAATAGTATTGGAAACTTCTTCAACAGCATATAGTCTAAATGGAGCCCCTGAGGTTCAGTTTTCTGGACATCCAACTCCTTCACACACACCCACAGGTAAGTCTCCAGGTTATTGGCACATGGATCAAGCAGGAGGAGTGGGCCGTGTGCTGCCACCGTTGAACCCACCCACCTCCTGGGCCCGATATGCCCTCCTCCTCGCCCTCAACACCAGTCAATCAAACTGGTGCAGGTCAGAGTTGACCCATGGCAGCTACTGGGGGTTATCCTGCTGATATTTCCTGTGTCATTGAAGGATCAATTGCTAAAACCGAGTGGCTTAGATAAGTGTGTATTGAGTGAAAGGGACATTCTACCACCCCCATCTGACATAAGGCTTTACTTCATCACTGAAGTTGGTCTCCCTAGAGGGTGGGAAATGTATTTTTAGCATATACTGTAGGTAGCCCCTGCAGGTAGGCCCAAGTTTCTCAACACTGACCACGGACTTGCTTTAGGCATGGGCCTACTTTATTTTGCTTACAACTTAACCTATTTTAGGCTTGGACATGCCCAATGAGATTTTAGATTTTTTTTTTCTTTGACAGCAGATACACAGTTGTTTTGAAAGCCCCTTTACTTGCATTCATTTCAATTCTCAGTATTTTAATCTGTTCTCCCACACAGGTACTTGCACCCACAAAGTGATCCCCTGGAGCTGGACACTCACTTCTGGGAGCTGAGAGACAGCATTGTCCAGTGTGAGCTGCTCATGCTACGAGTGCTTAGCTTCCGTGTCTCCTTCCAGCACCCTCACAAGGTCAGGCCAGCATGGGGCTAAGGGAGGGAATGGGATGCATGAATTGCTTCTCATTACATCTTTGTTGTTCTCTCTTCAACATCGAATCTGGAAATCTTTGGAGCTCCAACTTCCAAATGATTGAACCTTCAATCATCTTCTAGATAGAAGTAGGTTAGAAAAGCAAGTCAGGATTTTCTAGCCCAGTGATGGCAGGCAGATGTCATGGCAGCATCCTTGGTGGAAGAGAGAGATGAGCCAAGACAGGCTGGGATCTCCATTCTTGGCAGAGAGCTTATGGAGGTGGATTTGATGCTAGGGCAGTGAGGTCTAGAAATGTGAATGCCAATACAATATTTAAAAAAATAAAAATAGCCAGATCAGGCAAAACTTAATGCAACTTGTCCCATCACAATATGCATTTCCAGAACTGCAACTCCTATACAATAGTAATTTGAAGACAAAAACGTGATATTGTCATGCTTCCCACAAACCTTCCAATGTGTGAGGGTGACATCATGCCATTCTTAGCTGTCTGCCTCAATTCAGTGTAAGCCACCTCAGGGCTGTTAGTGTTCTGATGTCGTGCTGCCAACAGTACAATTCAATGGCTCATACTGTGTTTTAGGAATGCTGATGTCAGAATACTGACTCATGATGTCACGCAAATGTAATCTTCCTCTAACAAGGATCCTTCTGTGCTGCCCTCGCTTGAAGCAACCAGGAGCCATACTGCATTCCATACCTACAATGAGGGGAAAAACTATTTGATCCCATGCTGATTTTGTACGTTTGCCCACTGACAAAGAAATGATCAGTCCATAATTGTAATGGTAGGTTTATTGTAACAGTGAGAGACAGAATAACAAAACAATCCAGAAAAATGCATTTCAAAAAAGTTATAAATTGATGTGCATTTCAATGAGTGAAATAAGTATTCAATCCCCTATCAATCAGCAAGACTTCTGGCTCCCAGTCTTTTACTGTATACTGTACAGGTAACAAACTGTGATTAGGAGCACCCTCTTAAGGGAGTGCTGTATAAAAGATACCTGTCAAAAGAAGCAATCAATCAATCACATACCAAACTCTCCACAATGGCCAAGACCAAAGAGCTGTCCAAGGATGTCAGGAACAAGATTGTAGCGCTCCACAAGGCTGGAATGGGCTACAAGACTATTGCCAAGCAGCTTGGTGAGAAGGTGACAACAGTTGGTGTGATTATTCGCAAATGGAAGAAACACAAAGTAACTGTCAATTTCTGGGGCTCAATGCAAGATCTCACCTCGTGGAGTTTCAATGAGAACGTGAAAAATGGTGAGGAAGTGTGAGAACGGTGAGGAAGCAGCCCAGAACTACACGGGAGGATCTCAAGGCAGCTGGGACCATCGTCACCAAGAAAACAATTGGTCACACACTACACTGTGAAGGACTGACATCCTGCAGCACCCGCAAGATCCCCCTGCTCAAAACACACATGTACAGGCCTGTCTGAAGTTCGCCAGTGAACATCTGAATGATTCAGAGGAGAACTGGGTGAAAGTGTTGTGGTCAGATAAGACCAAAATCGAGCTCTTCGGCCTCAACCCAACTTGCCATGTTTGGAGGAGGAGGAATGCTACCTATGACCCCAAGAACAACATCCCCACCGTCAAACATGGAGGTGGAAACATGATGTTTTGTTTTTCTGCTGACAGGACAACTTCATCGCATCAAAGGGACGATAGACGGGACCATGTACCGTCAAATCTTGGGTGAGAACCTCCTTCCCTCTGCCAGGGCATTGAAAATGGGTGGTGGATGGGTATTCCAGCATGGCAATGTCCCAGAACACGCAGCCAAGGCAACAACGGAGTGGCTCAAGAAGAAGCACATTAAGGTCTGTCCTGCCAAAAACTCCCTGCTGGGCCTCCCCGAGGGCCCCAATGCCCACACTAGGCTGACTAGTTTCCCCTTTAAGCAGCCTCAGAGATAGGCAAGAGGGAGGGGGTTCCTTCACCCACTGGTTCTCCTCTTTTCCAGCAGCCTTGCTTGGATTCACCAGCTGGCCAGCCTCCTCCAGACTGCCCTCATCACTGGATTAGCTCAAGATACCTTAAATCTAACGTGGCACCACAAAACCCCACCACCAGACAATAGGCAGTCAGCTTACCTAAGCCACCCCTACCCTGCTTCCTCCACTTAGTGACTCCAGGGGCATGGCAGCCATACAATAACTCCCAATAGTCTCCTGCAACAAACTTACCTTTCTTTATCCAGCCTTTATCCAGTCCAACAATCCATCAGGCCGTCTCACAGTCCTTCAGACCAGCAGTCCAGCCAGCACTCCATCAGTCAGTCCACTCAGCCACATTCCTACCTTCCTTCCTTCCTTCCTTCCCCCTTCAATGATCTGTCCATCCAGCACCTACCCAGTGCTAACTTACTGCAGCTCCTGCCTCCAACTTTATACTGAGGCAGGCCAATCGGTGACTGTTACTGGTCAGGCTCTACCATCAACCACACCCAACTGCTCCTGTGCTAGCCAGAGCCCTCATCAGCCTGCAGCTGTGTTCCTGCTGCAGGAGTTCTGGGATTAACCCTGTACTTCCTGGCTTATTTGGACAAGGGGCCACTGCTGATACCATTCCCTATCTCCTCGGGGTATCTCCTGCCTTTTCCGATACAAGGTCCTGTAGTGACCTAGCCAGTCTCCAGACCTTAATCCCATAGAAAATCTGTGGAGGGAGCTGAAGGTTCGAGCTGCCAAACATCAGCCTCAAAACCTTAATGACTTGGAGAGGATCTGCAAAATCCCTCCTGAGATGTTGGCCATACAAAGGGCCCATTCCATAATCAAGGCTAAGCTTTGGCAACTTGAATTTAATCATTTTAGCGCAAATCTTAATCCTACCTGTTCTCCCCAATACTTTGGTCTTTCCCCTTCCCTTGGTCATCCCTTTAACTATTTTAGTTCATTAACCAACCCTCATATGAGAAGAGCCTTTATGCTTGCTCGTTTCAATATCTTTCCCTCTGCAGTCCATGCAGGGCATTTTTCTAATACCCCTCGTGACAAAAGGCTTTGTCTCTTTTGCCATTTGGCCCCAGATACATTGACTCGTATTCTCCTTCAATGCCCAGCTCATCAACATAATATTATATCAACATAATATGTATATAATACATAATATTATAATCATATATCTCCGTAATATTTATCTTGAACCCTGGTTCTCTTCCCTTTCTAATTCCTTTGTAAACCCTCTTCCTATTTTCCTAAGTGATGGTTGTGTCCCCCTTACAGTATCAGTTGTGGGTTTTTTATCTGCGATCCTCAAATTAATTCCCCTGTTATGATTTTCCTACCTTTCTCTTTCTGTTTCCTTCTATTTTTTTATTTAAGCCTCTTATTACACTACTGCAATCGGTATCTTCTTGTGTTGCGTTGTTTTATTTATGTATGCCAATAAAGGTTATGGAAATGAAAACCTGTTGGCCAGCTACAAGAAATGTCCGACCTCTGTGATTGCCAACAAGGGTTTTGCCACCAAGTACTAAGTCATGTTTTGCGAAGGGGTCAAATACTTATTTCACTCATTGAAATGCATATCAATTCATAACTTTTTTGAAATGCGTTTTTCTGGATTGTTTTGTTGTTATTCTGTCTCTCACTGTTACAATAAACCTACCATTACAATTATGGACTGATCATTTTTTGTCAGTGGGCAAACGTACAAAATCAGCAGGATCAAATAGGGGATCAAATAGTTTTTTCCCCTCACTGTACTATCCCCATAGGGCACATGACCCAATCAAACGCTTCCTCTGGCTGCCCTACAAACCTGGCTCGGGGCTTCCTACTAAGCTTCTCAATTGCTGGGTATCTGGATGTAATCTCAATGTCTACTGAACACTTCAGGACCTACTTCCGGGTTGAAGACGCTGCATCTTAGCATACAAGAATGGCACAGTCCAATCAGAAATTACTTTTCTACTACTACTACTACTCATACTCAGACCTTTATTGGCATAAAATACAGACATAAAAAACAAAGATATAAATACAGAGATGATCTAGACACGATCCCAAGTTAAAAAGATACAGAGTTAAAACGAAGCGCATTCACTTGTACTAATTTCTGTAAAAAAAGTGCTAGTGAAGTTATAGTCATACTATCATCCAGGGAAAACAAAATTTTTAACGAATTCGAACTTACTTGTAACTCCCAAGATTGCAAAATGGGCAGTAAATATTTCTCTCTATTATCCGCATGGATAGGACAATACAAGATTAAATGGTCAAACGTTTCAATAGTTTTCGAGTCGCAAGGACATACACGATCCTGAGATGGAATCCCTAGATATCTGCCCCATAAGACTGCCGAGGGAAGGACATTGCAGTGGGCTAGAGTTACAGCACGTCTAGCCGCTGGGGAGTCCAACACATATAGGTAGGAGGGGCATCGCCCCGCCATAACTGGCAGTTGCAGATATAAAGGGGAACAGACTTTATTAGCTGCTATTAGCAGCTTTTGGTCGTGGGTATCCAGTAATCTTCTTTTGATTAAGTTGAACGCTTCTGGAAAAGAGATCGCTCCCAACGATTCAATGCTAATTCCCAACTGGGATAGTTTGAGGGCCCATGGACTAATAGAAAAATACACATCTGAAATAAGATGGAACATCAAGGAACCCTGGGAGTTGGAATAATGTATTCTGAGCCAATACTTAAAGGATCGAATCCAAGCCAGAGTCTCCAGTGAGCGCTGGCCCGTTTCCAGACAAATCACTGCGTAAGATACGCAGTTTGGTAGAGCAAGAAGCCTCCTAAGAAAGGATGCCTGGACATTTTCAACTGCCTGATTGAAAAAAGAAATCCACAAGGGAATACCATACAACAATTGGGCTAAACTTTTAGCTACGAAAACCTTTATTGCCGAAGGAACAAAAGCTCCTCCTTGATTATAAAAAAAACTAAGGATGGCTCGCGAGGATATCAAAGCCGCATCATGGGCAAGGTTCCGGTGTTTAGCCCAAGAGAGATTAGAGGCGAAAGTCAGGCCAAGGTATTTAAATGTCTTAACTTGTTCGATGACTTGATCATTAAAATGCCATCTGTACTGTTTCCACGATCTAGAGAATACCATGATTTTAGATTTTTTAAAATTAAGTTGTAGTTCATATTTGGCCAATTACTTTTCTAAAGGCACAGGTTGAATGCCAGGTTGTAACCTCCCTCCTCACATTTTAAGGGGAAACTATGGAGGTTGAAATTACGATGTCTTTGTGTTTCATGCCTTGCACGGCATCTGCGCTAGACAATCTCACGTAAAAGTCCTTCCTGCAGCAGCTTCAATTGGCTCCTGCCTGCAAAAGACGCCTGAGAGATTTTTCACACCGTTGCTGGCACTTGACTGCAAATTCACCGCTTTCACATCCAATGCCTCGAGAAATGACTGATCATGGAAAAACTCCTGATCATGATAAATCAGATAGTTTTATCTGATTTATCATGATCAGGAGTTTTTCTTTTACTAAGCTGAATAGTAAATATGATTTACCAATCCTGGCCAAATGGCAATATTTGCAATTACAGCACATACAGCACCAGGTTCAGTCCAGCTGCAATGTCAGCTTTTCAGACATCTTTACAGCGCAAGCCAAACTGTCAGTGTATATCCCTTGTGCTGGCCCAGGAGTGTCACAAATGTGCCATAAAGCATGTTTGTGACTACTCCAGAGGAGGGTAGGCTGATGCAAGGACACATGGCAGCTGCCCATGCCATATCCAGGTCCTGGGCTTTTAAGTAAGTGCTGGCCAAGGCACCGGGGGGGGGATTTGGAGTGGGTGGTGAGAGGGCAGAACAGTACGTTCTTGAAGGGTTGGCCGGTGTTCTTACTGGGCCTGGGAGGTAGGTGAGATCGGCCTCTGCAACTTAGGCCAGATCCTAACCCCAATCCCTGACCTGGTTGGCCTTACACAGGCTGCTCAGATTTGCATCAGTGATTTGGTTTGCACAGTTCCAGTACCCACATTGGGGTGGCTGGCACGTAAGGAGATACTATCCTGTTACAGCCACTTCCTCCAGTTGACTTTCCTGTTCCAGCGCAGGTTAGGATTGGGCATCCCGTCTTAGATATGCTTATTGAATCCATTAAGCAAAGGAAACCCACAATATTTTTATATAATTAAATGTCACTGAATAAATATTACCTTACTTGTCTCTGAGAATGTGTCCCATGTAATGTGATCAATGGAAAATAGTGTTAGCAAATATAAATAAAATATGCATGAATCTTACATTACAATTGATCCAGCCGACCATTTTCTTTAGAGTTTATTGGACTCCAAAATGTCTAATAAGGGACTTACGAAAGAAGCGAGCTTTTGGCTAGCTGAGGTAATATTTTGGTATATGGTTTGGGGTGGACCTTTTCAACCATTTTGGATGGAGGTTCTTAGTTGTATTAAATGGATTTTGGAACAACTATTATTGTTCGTGGATAAGTATATTTTATTGAATACACATTATATGGAAGCTCGACAGTGCAAATGGCTTCTCTGTATCCTTGCCCTTGTTAAAAGATTTATATTGAAAGCATGGAAAGACATGTTTCCACCTACTATTTTTTCAATGGACAGAGGATATTTCAACTCTTTATGCCATTAAAGGTTTATGAATGAATGAATATTTTAACTCTCTCTCCATTTGAATAAGTTGTTTATAGAAGACAGTTTTGGACAGATCAATTTTTGTATGCCATCATGCCTCAGTACATGCAGGGGTTCTGTTCCCAGGATCCCCATGGATGCCAAAACCCATGGATAATCAAATCTATGGGTCTTGGCACTTTAGACCATCTGAATGCAAGTGGAGCACAGCTCCAGTCACATCCAGAGGGTGTTCTGAGGTCTGGGGTGGTTGCGCGCAGCCTCCTTGGCCCGCAGGACACCCTCCAGATGCAACTCCATAGAACTTTGTTAATTCTTGTTTATGAAGGGTTTCTGTATACCTTTGCCTCTTTTTGTGGATTATAGTTTCCTTTGTTTGTTTTTTTCTCTTTGGTTCCCCCCTTTTTATATGCAGCACACACCCCATATCCAGGATCAGCGGATTCAGTTATCTGAGGATCCAGCCCCCGCCCCCAGGACTCCCATTAATGTCCTTTAGATGCTTACCGCTGGGAAATAATTTCTTCATTTTACAGGACCTGATAAGCATGCAAGTTTATAGCACAGGCAGGCAGGCTGCAAGAATCCTGAATGCTTGAAGAGACTACAGTAGATAAGTGTTTTTCAACCAGTTGTACTTGTAGCACCACTAGTACTCGAGTTGGTGTTCAGTGATACACATGGGACTACGCTTGGTGCCTGAGACCAGCAATGCAACGCAACAAGCAACCGGGCAGACCTCTAGCATGTGCTTTTCATGTGCTAAAAAAAGCCCTTCCATGTGCCATGAACCTTTTATCCAGGTTTGTCATGTTGTGTCTGGCCTCTCAGTCCGGAAGTAACTGTTGATGACATCATTGCCAGTTATTTCCAGTGATATTTCCCGTAGGTATACCATGCGAAGTGGTACAGAGGGGGACAAACGTTGAGAAACACTGAACTAGATCAAACATTGAGGAAGTTAACTGTTTCTAGTCTCTTCAGGCATTTAGATTGCCAGCAGCCTGCCTACACTATAAGCATGCATGCTTATAGCATCTTGTAAAAGAAAAAAATATTTCCCAGCTGTAAGCAGCTAAATCAGTAGTTCCCAAACGTTTTAGCACCAGGTAAAGGTTTCCCCACGACCGAATGGTCTAGTCGTGACCGACTGTAGGGGACGGTGCTCATCTCCGTTTCAAAGCCTGTAGAGCCGGCGTTTGTCCAAGGACAAGCTTCCGTGGTCATGTGGCCGGCATGACTATACGCCATAGCGCACGGAACGCCGTTCCCTTCCCACCGAAGTGGTCCCTATTTATCTACTTGCATTTAGGTGCTTTCGAACTGCTAGTTTGGCAGGAGCTGGGACAAGCAACGGGAGCTCACTCCGTTGCGCAGTCTTGAACTCCCAACCTTCCAGTTGCACCAGGACCCACTATCTAAAACAACAGTCTAGTGCAGTGATGGTGAACCTTTTGGGCCTGGTGTGTCAAAACTTAGAAAAATGCTTAACTTGACTCTGCTGGTGTGTCAACCCCCTTCCCAAACAAAAGAGAAACAATTCTTTATATTCATTTATTTAAACAAAAATGCAGTCTAATTGTGTGTGGTGTTATGTTTTGTAGAAAGAAACATCAAATAATTACAAAAACGAAAAATGAGTAAAACAAACTCAGTTTTTGTCAGGCATTGGTGAATGCTGGTGTGTCACCCCAAATGTTGTGGTGTGTCACCTTTGACACACGTGTCATAGGTTTGCCATCACTGGTCTAGTGGGCCCCACCTAGCTTTACAAAAAAACCCCAAAAAAGTTTCACTTTATCAGTCATTCAAGCCTCTGTTTTTATCCTTTTTACTAGCTTGTTGTTAGCTGGCGTTGCCCAGGTATTTATTTATCCCAAGCTTCTATTAGACAGGAAAAGGAATGAATTCTATCTATAGTGTAAAGTCGAAGTAATTTTATGTTACAGGTAATTAAAAGGATAAGTACAGTATAAAAATTATAAAGTAAAATCTTTTACAAATTCACTATATTAATTTAACTCAAAACTTGATTATAAATAACATTTTTAGTTTCATCTCCAGGAGCAAGAATAAATTAATTCTTGGGTGAACCCACCCTTGAGCAAGCAACATAAAGTTGTCTGTGGGAGAAACATGGCGATCTCAAATCCACTCTGCAGTACTTAATAGACTGCCCCTGTGACTTGTTGATCATGATCGAGAATGCAAGTCTCACTGGAAATTGCAATCTCTTAAAGTGAAAAGGGAGATCCGTCAGAATGAGTTGGTATCTGTGGGATAAACACTGTTTCACCCTCTCCCTTTCTTGTTAAGATAGTCGCTTCAATTACATTACCCAGCATCTTCTTGACACACAGCCTTGTGCCGTTGCAAAGTTTTGGCAGCTCGAGGTTCCGTAGTAAAATAATTGGAGATCCCACTTTATGTAAAAGATGATGTGGTGGCAATCCAGCCGGATCAAGTGAGTTTAGGAAGTCTGATGGGAAATTGACGACCTCATCGGCAACTACTACGGTATCAATAGACTTGTATTCAGTGACTACGCCTGGTAACATGGCAAGTATGTGATTGGAGTCCAAGACTGGGGCATAATGATTTCTAAAAATTTCCAGAAGGTTCTGCAGAGTTCTATTTGTTCTCTTCGACTAAACTTGGGCTTAAATGTCATCGGGACTGTCCCCAATTAGCTTAGCGACCCCAAAAACTGTGGATTTGACACTGGTCATTTTGGACATTTTATTGTTCACTCATTCTCACCCTCCAAGCCGCATAAACGGCATTGGGAGTGTCACCATTTGTCTCAGCGACCCCAAAAACTATGGATTTGACACTAATAGCGGTCGATTTTGATCACTTCTACATGTCACCTTGTCGCCCGGGACTGGATGCCAGCGGCTGCTGGACGTCCAGCATGAAGCCCAGGCGCCACGGAGAGCTCCCCTTACCTGACCCAGGGAGCATCCGCATTGATGCCCCAAAGAAGGAGGAGGACGGGGCTGCCAGAGCCGGCTCTGCGGCGGTGGCCCAGTCCTGGGAGGCCAGCCAGAGGGGGGCCGCTGCAGCATCAGAGACGCGAACCGGCCCTGGCACAGCCGCACCCGTGCTCGCTGCCAGCTTTAAAATGCCAGTAGGCTCAGCGGAGCTCTCGCGGGGGTGCGAGCTCTCGCGGGAACTCTCGCGAGAGCCGGAGCCCTCACCCTGGCTCTCACGAGGCCTGGCGTAGGCGTCGGGCCTCTCGTGAGAGCCAGAGCTCTCGCGAGAGCTCCTGGGAGTTCCCGCCCCGGAGGGGGCAGGGGCAGGGCGGGCAGCCCAGGGCCTCATTAGACAGCCGGCTGGCTGCAGGAGAGGACGCTCTCTCCTGCGCTGGCCGGCCGAAGGGGGAGCACACCAGGGAGGCTGGGCACCTCCCTCCCCTTCAGGTCCTGAGTGCCCATACCTAGAGCTGGCCGGGGGTAGCTGCCCCGGCCGGAGGAGCAGCCCAGCCCCCTTTGAGGGGCTGGGGGCGAGACCCCAGGGGGTCATCTAGTCCCCTTGCCACTGAGAAGGGCCGGTCCTGAGAGGAAGGGCGGCCCAAGGGGCAGCAGCAGGGGACTCCACTTCTCTCACCACCGCCCCACATCCAGAAGGGGGAGCCCGCACCCAGGAGCACCAGCAGCCGAAGAGACCACAAGGGGGGCAGCGCCGGCAGACTCTCTGTGAACTATCTGGGCCCCCTGTGTCAATAACAGGGACCCCATGAATGTAAAGGCACTCTCCACAATAAAACGGTTGTGCCATAGCAAGAGCCCGTCTCAGCGCCTCTTTGCCAAATGCCGTGAAGCCACCCACGAGGAACATGCATGCCGCAGGTCAGTCGATCCCGAGAGATCACTCCTGCCCTGACCATGGATGTACACACCCCTTTCCCACCCCACCCCTAGGGGCGCTAGGGATGTCATACCCCCACAGTATTTCTTTCCAGGGCGTAAGGCATATGTGTACCATGTTTGGTGTAAATTGCTCCAGGCATTCCAGCAGGTCATTGTGGACATTTTGTACCCCTTCTCACCCCCCATGCCGATGGGGGCTGAACCTGGACTTAAACAGCATCGGGAGTGTCACCATTCGTCTCAGTGACCCTGGAAACTATGGATTCGACAGTAATATCGGTCGTTTTTGATCATTTTTACATGTCACCCCCTTCCCACCCCCACCCCTAGGGGTGCTAGGGGTGTCGGACCCCCACAGTATTTCTTTCCAGATTGTAAGGCCAAGTTTGGTGCACATTGCTCCAGGCATTTCAGAGTTATGCTGGAACATACATACATACACACACACACACAAATACACACACATACGTCCATTTTTATATAGATAGATTTTGCTGGAGGGTTGATGCAACCTGCTGATGCATTTGTTGGCTCCATGTTCATCGGATCGGGACCTTTCTGGTAGCCTGGTGTTCCCCTTTGTCTGGCTTTCAATAAGTACCAAGGCACTGTCACCAGCTTGTGAGTGAACATGCACATGCTGCTTCATTTTGGTTTCCATTGGGCTCAATACATTTTCCTTGTCACCTATCAGCTTGTCAGTTTCACAACCCACCAAAAATTGGGTCTCACTGGTGGGGTTCCGACTACTGACCTAAATGTTAATTGATAATGAACTGTACTCCTTTGACTGAAATCGTTCTTGACAGCCGCTCTTCATTTAATGCAGTACCTTCTTCACTACCTGCTCTCCTTGAAACACTGGATGAATCGGCATAGCTGGGATCGGACTCCAGTAGCTATGGCAGCGTGGGCCCTGTTGAGAGACAGCTATCATGGGCTTCTGTGTCTGCAACATGCTCCACAGCACATTGCTGTGTCTGTCCTTTACCTTGCCCTGCAGTGTTATGGGGTGGAAGTGCCTGGTGATGCTGAAGCTGAGCGGCCTTGGTGGCAGGTAAGGGAGGAATATGCAGGTAACCAACCACTGGCTGGGGATGTAGGTGTTGGCCCAAATAGGATCTGGATTGGATCAAAGCTATTGTTTGTGCTGCTTTCTGTATTAGGATGACAATATGTCATATAATCAACTTAGGCGTTAGAATGGGAGAGGTAACTTCTAGACTAGAAAGGGTAACTTGGCACCCTTCCGGAGTCCACATACTTAGTAAATAGATCTTGATAAAGATCTGCTGCTGCTTTAATGTGGCCACTAAACCATTTCTCTTGCAGATGGACCTCATTCAGGCATCAGAACTTGTACGAATTCCAGGGAAGAAAAACACCTACCTCTTGGGGTGGGGCAGGATCCAGCACATGGTCAACTATTAATGTTGGAGAAAAAAAATTGAGGGTCTTTGCTTCTCATGGTAGATGTCCATGACAATTTCCTCTATTGGCCTCTGGTCAAACAGGTTATAGAACGGTACTGAGCCCTGCAAAACCTGTTTCCTAAATGCAAGGGAATGTATACACCATGGACACTGACTCCAGATGCCATCGGCTTTCTGAAAAAATAATTTTTGGTCTCCAACCTTTGTTACAACTTATTTGTGTAGAACCTTTTCTTCCTACCTGGTTTTCTGTCCTCAGGTGTTCAATGAAGATCTCTCCAAGAATGTAATTGACCAGATTGTCTTGGATTTGATACAGATCTACACATTGGACACAGAAATATCTTAAGGAAACCTGAGCAATGAAGGGAGAGTTCCATGTTCCAGTATACCACACCAACTGATCACTCAAGCTGGAAGGAATCAGCTGATGACTCAAGGAACCAGCTGATCACCTAAAAGGAAAGGCACCAAATCATGTTTCCTGCTTCTTTTGAACCATCTAGTCAGACAAAACTGGAGTGAATTTGGTTTCAAGGCCTGATAAAGTTAGAACATACCTGATTGTGTTATGTGGTGTCCTTGAACTACAGTTCTTCCAGATTGGAGTTTAAATTGGAGCCTTGGGGCCCAATCCTATCCAACTTTCCAGTGTTGATTCAGCCACAATGCAGCCCTAAGGTAAGGGAATGTTTGTTCCTTTAAGAAGGCCTCTGTGACTGCCCCTCCACTGCAGGATGTAGCACATGCCCCAGTGTCATGGCTGCATCAGTGCTGGAAAGATGAATAGGATTGAGCCATTAGTCTCTTACAAAAGGAGATTTTCTGCTGCCTCAGACTTGGTGTTGAAACCGAGTTAGTGGGAAAAGAAATGTGGAGAAAATTCCCATTTCTACCTGGTTACCCATGCTGGAGCTAAAATGTTCTACAAGGATGCAGTAGCATGCTAGTTTCTGAAATGGCCTCCCAAAGCTTTGCTTTCTTACAAATACTGCTTTGCTTTGGCTCTCTTGTAAAACCAGTTGGGAGCATGATACACCAGAAAAGGCTGTATGAAATCCCAGAAGTAATGTATCTATGCAACTTCTGATGCCCAGTCTGATCCTACTATTTCTATCTGATTTCTTTAGTTCTGGATTGACAATGTATATGAAACTATGTACCCAGCTTTTCTTGTTTCCCTGTGCTATGGGGGTCCTCAACGTTCTTGGACTCCAGTGATTTTTAAGATTCCTTAATTTCTGTTCCTTGTCTGATCTATGCTAATAGAAATGTTTTCCCCCAAATTAGAAAAACATTGGAAAATTTCAAAGGCCTGAATTATTAGGTCCAATAGATTTCATGGCCCACAACACATAAAAGGAGTATTGGATTCAGTTCCACTTCTGGCAATCCTTGGCATCCCGAACTAAAGAATTATGCCTGGCAAATAGTTCTTCAGGGGCCAGAGTAATTAAAAAAACCAGTATCATAGACACTATTCTACTCTTGAAATATCCTAACATCTTTCAGTTACCATAATATTATTGATCTTTTTTTTTACCTTTTAGTGGGCTGAGGATTTAACTTTAATTATCTCAATAGGGAAAACATCAGCTGAAGTCTTCCGCTAGGGTGTGTTCATATGTCGACCAGGCATATGCACTTGTGAGGACAGGGTAGTCTTCCTGCTCAGCTTCAGCACCAGCTCTGTTTAGCAACAGACATCACTTCCCTTTTTCTGCAAGACTGTGACAGGAAGTGGTGGCTGATCCTCTAGGTCAGTGATGGCGAACTCCTGACACGCGTGTCACAGCTGACATGCGAAGGCATTTTGTGACATGCTGAGGCACTTACAGGACTTGCTGGAAGCACCAACACAAACTGCAGCAGGACGTAGCTTTTCTGGCGGTTCTTTTTCTCCTGCGGGGTGGGGCTGGGCTCAAGGTGTGTATGCGCAGCTACTCACACACGCCAGAAGCAATCCCTGAGCCTGCTCATGCAGGGAACAGCTGGGCTGGTGGTGCCACGGGGCTGGGTGAGAGGCACGCACACACTCATGGGACGCACCAAAAGCAATTTTTAAACCTGCTCATTTCAGCAGGAGTTGCAGCAGTGGTGCTCTTTCTGCCCTGGAGCGGGTGAGAGGCAAAAGGCAAGAGGCATGCACACATTGAAGGGATGTAAAGATGGAGCTAAAGAAGTGCAGGGGGTACAATTACATTGGGCTACAAGAGTGGGGGACCAATACTCCCCGGGCTGGGGGCAAACCAAGAACTTGAGGGACAAGCAGGAGGGGGCTTGGGAGAGGCAGCAGAGTGAGGGGCAGCTAGCGATAGGAGATTGTGTTCGCCCTTGGTAAAGGTTTGTTTTGTTTTATAGAGATGGCGGTGAACACAGCCCCTAGCCTCCCCTTGTTCTGGATGCTTAGCAGCTTCTGGCAGGACCTTGTGGTTAAAGAAGCTGGAAGACTCCGCTTGCACCAATTTTGAACCCCGCTTTCCCAGCACAGCGTGACAGGGAGGGGGGAGCAGAAGCGAGTGGGTAGCAGCTACTGGAAGGATGCTGGCCGAGGGAAGCCTTGGACCCCTGTGCTCCCCTCACACTCGGGGGACTCCTGGCTAGCCTCCCCCTCTCCCTACAGAGACCTGCAGCATTGCATTCAAACTGCTGCAGCGCCCATGAACAATGCGCATGTCCAGTCCCAGGTGCCCCCACTCGCTTTATCAATAACACTTGGGGAGAGGAGATGGAGGGGAGCTGGGGGTGAGGTGGGCTTGGCGCCTGCCCCAGAATGCACCACCCACAGAGACCGGCTCAACATCCAAGAGGCAGGAGGAGGAAAGCAGCTAGTATGTGCCTCAGTGGGAATCTGGAAAGGCAGGGAGAAGGAGACCACCACCCTTCTTTAAGGTCCGCTGGGGCTGGGTGGGGGGAGAAACACACGGAATCAAGGGCAGGCAGCAGCAAGAGGCTGTGTTAGCCTCTGCCACCTCTTGCCAAAAGCTCCATGTTTTTTTCTTTGTTGAGAAAGCGGCAACAGAGGTGAGCACAACCCCTTGTCATCCCTTGCTGTGAGGGCTTGGGGCCGAGACGGAGTGGGCTGGAGTGCCGGGAGGTGGCAGATTTTTATTTTTCAATTAAAAAACTGCAGCTGGGACGTCATACCCCGAAATGACGTCACTTCCAAGTGAGCCTTTGGGGGGCTCATTTTCAACTTTACACTGGGCTCAAGAGTTGCTAGCTGTGCCAGTGAAGGGACATGCCAAAAGCAACCACTGAGCCTGCTCGTACCAGCACAAGTTGCAGCAGAAAGGAATAGGGTCAGCAGTGCCAAGTTGGTTGAGCTCGGCAAGTGGCCTCAGGAGCTGTTTAAGTAAAAGAAGGGAGTCTGGCAAAATTCACCTATACTTCCTTCTCTTCATTGGCACTGCCCGTTTGGAACTGCTGCTGTAGAGTTCCTCTGGGCAGCCTGGCCATCAGTGTCCCCCCACCCAGAAGAAAGTTCTTCAAATTGCTTTACACATGTTGCTTTGTTTGGTTCGTCTCCAAGTAAATTTTGCATGTATAAATGTCATAAACAACTGCTTTGCTGTTCCTCTTTAAAAACAAAAACCAAATTAAAGTGAGCCATCAATCCTCCCTAATTTCCCCCCTCCCCCCCCAAAAAAAATCTCATCCTGGAATTTTACACTGCTCACATATACCTAATCTGTCTTATTTCTAATTTATGTATACAAGTCATGAAAGTCTTAGCAACTCCTTTATTAATTAAATAAAAAGCAATGTGTTCCAATGTATTTTTCCTCTTTTGTTCGAGTTGGGGAGGGTGACACATCAGCAGAGTTGAGTTATGAATTTTTGACACACTGTAATTGACATAGCTTGTGGTGTCAGCACTGCCCTCCCTGCTGATTCCATCTTGCTGTCCTCCGGAGCACAGCTGTAGCCTAGGCAGGCTAATGAGGGCTGGGTAGAGGCAAAAGTGCTGAGTCACTCAGCAGGTGCAGATGGGTGTGGCTGATTAGCTATAGTCTGCCTAGCAACAGTCTCTGATAGGCCTGCAGAGGCAGGAGCAACACACTGGGGTGTGGTGGGAGCAAAGTTTGGTGGAAGTGGAGAGACTGGACTGACAAATCTGTATCTGACCCATGTGCATGGACTGACTATGAGCTTGGATTCTGATTTGGCTTGGCGCAACTTGGACCTGGACTTTCTGGCTTGGGATTGGCGTTGAGTGGTGTGGCTGCTGTGCTTAAAGAGGTAAGGCCCGGCCATGTTCCCTCCATTACTGCACCAGGGTTGCTTAAAGGGGAAACCAGTCAGCCTAGTGTGGGCATCGGCCCTCAGGGAGGCCCAGCAGGCGTTTCTGGCAGAATACACACTGAGCCCAAAAGCTTTGCCATCACTGCTCTAGGTTGGTCTGCAGGCCCTGTTCAGGAGTGATATGAGATTGGAGCCCGCAACATTCAGAAATATAGTCAGCACATCATGAACAGAAATTCTTGTCCTAAGTGAGGAAAGATTTGGAACTGGAGTGGGGCAGTAGGTGAGCAGAAACAGATATGTACTCAGTGGGAAGTCCAAAGAGCCTTCTGAGCAAAATAATCACTGATGAAATCCATATGACTATCATAATCTGGTTTGAGGAGTTAAGCAGAATCCACCCATGTAGTTTTAGAATTTTCCCTGTAACTAGGCTAGAAACTGGTCTCATGGTTTCAAAGGAGTTCTTGTATGGAAAATCCCAAAGCTGTGTTGAAATAAAAATAGGCAAATCTTCTTCTTTGTTTGTTGGCATGCATTAATCAATTAACAGAGTCAAGTGGATTTTTCCATACACAGTTTGGAATTTTGTGCTTGGTGTTCAGAATGAGAGTGGGAAGGTTTGCAACTTCTGCAAATATGGGGACAAAATATGGGCTAAACAGGAAAGGGAACATAAGACTATTTCGAAAGCTGCACTGAGTGAAGTTGTTTCTTCCATCCATTCAGTGTTATTCAAACTGACATCAAACGACCTATAGTCCAGTCAATATGTCATTAGACCCGGGACTAAGTCTAATAAAAGGTCATTCAACTGTTCTTGTCAGTACTAGGTGTACTGATTGACAGGAAAAAAGTTCTCCAAAATTTGACCACCAGAAGTGGGTTATTTTCAAGATGGCAGCCGCAAACCATGAAAATCGGCCAAAATCATGCTACCGTGTTATTTTTAAGCTCAGAAAAAGTCTAACCAAAGGTCTGTCAACTGTTCTTGTCAGTACTAGGTGTACTGATTGACAGGGAAAAAGTTCTCCAAAATTCGACCACCAGAAGTGGGTTATCTTCAAAGAGGCAGCCACAAACCATGAAAATCGGCCAAAATCATGCAACCGTGTCATTTTTAAGCTTAGTCCTTTTTTCATTTTTCAAACTCAAGGTTTTTTGTATGGTCAAGTAATTAATTTTAACCAATTACTTGATTCATGGGTTGAAGATTGGATTCCAATGTAATGAGCATTGCAGGTACAACACCAATCATAACGAATATCAAGTTGTATGTTTTTATTATTATATCATAATACATTTGAACTGAACTGTTTCCTTTTTTTTAAACTACATATTCAACAAAGAACCCTTTAAACTTGGTTAAGAAAAGTGCAGCAATATGCGGATAAAACAGTAACTCCTTAATTTTCTATTCATCCTCATCGCTGCCCTCTAGGTTGCCTAACACCTGGTTGTCACAATACGTTTCTTGACATGGTCCACATACAGAACTGCATGGAAGTCTGTACTGCAACTGCAGCGGGGTACCACTGCAACCAGTTTTACAATTGCAGTGTATAATTTGCAGTAGAGTGTCTGGTGCAGCTTTAATATCACACATTACTGGCACCAGTTCACCACCATCAAGTTTCCAACCCCAGTCCACAGGATTCATTTCCCCAGCCATATCCATCCAAATCATGGTCTGACAGTACACTCTTAGACTATGGAATTTTGTGGAAGACTCAGTTGGAGGCAGGCATTCTGGATTCACAAACGATTTGGCTGTGACGACTTTCTTGGTTAGTATCTGGTAGCGCAAGGCTGCCAAAGAACTGTTGCTGTTGCCACCAAAAATAACAGCCATCGCTTGACTGCCAAGACTTACTATTTCAGTGGGGTTCTTGCCTGGTGAAGTGAATGCAGTTGCACAGGATTGAAGGACATAATTCCCTTTTAAAAGTTTGTGGAAAACTGCTGTGAATGCATGAAGGAATAACAACTGTGCACATAACGCACTGTCCAGAGTAGACTTCAAGTAATTGATGTTGTACACTTTTTTTCTGAGCTTAAAAATAGCACGGTTGCATGATTTTGGCCTATTTTCATGGTTTGCAGCTGCCATCTTGAAAATAACCCACTTCTGGTGGTTGAATTTTGGAGAACATTTTTTCTGTCAATCAGTACACCTAGTACTGACAAGAACAGTTGACAGACCTTTTATTAGTCCCACGTTACGGGTTCCCCCCCCCCTAAATTGACCGGACTACTGATGTCAGGTGAATCGCAGAAAGTTGGGAGCAGCAATCTTGGAAGCTGCCAACCTTACTTTTACTATATTCCTGTTGTGAGTGTTCACAGTTTGAATTTTCAAGTGAGTTTTTTAAATTGATTTTAGTTTAGTGCTTTTACTTAATATTTTTGCCTTCTAATGTTTTCTGTCAGAAATGTTCCATGGTTGTGCAGTTGCTGCAGTCCAAGAATGCCGGTTTGCATTCCGGAAGTGTCATTTGATTCATCACTTCCTGCTCGATGATGTCACTTTCAGTTATGACATCACCTCCAGTTAATGACATCACTTCCCGTGGGTCCCAACACAAGTGCCATTCTAAAAAGTGAGTCCTGGTCTAAAACATTTGAGAACCACTGCATTAATTCTCAGGGCACTAGAACTCTGGTACATCCAGTTAAACTGAATGGCAGTGGATTAAGGATACATCAAAGGCTGTATTTTGGGAAATGCATAATTTAACATGGAATTCGTTGCCACAGCATTTGGTAAAAACTTGTAAATGTGAATTAGACAAATTTGTGGAGGCTACAACTATCAGTGGCTATCTGGCATGATACCTAAATGAAACCATGTTGAAATAAAGTATATTTTGGATATTGAGGAGAGACTTCTGGGAATGGGGGCATACTGCCAATCTCCAATTATGGCATGTACATTTTCCTGAATATTCTTCATGGCAAAGTTGGGAGACAGAACATTGGTGATGGGCCTTTGGTTGGATCCTGAAATGCTGTTCTTGCATCCATGCTTGCACCTCTGCCCCTAGGGGTTACCTTCGGTGGGAAGGTAACAGCGTTCCATGCACTTTGGCATACGGTTATGGCATATGGTCACCTTGGTCATGCTAGCCACGTGACCATGGAAACTTGTCCTCAGACAAACGCCGGCTCTTCGGCTTAGAAACGGAGATGAGTACTGCCCTCTAGAGTAGGTCACAACTAGACAATTTGGTCATGGGGAAACCTTTACCTTTATCTAGGAGTCTTAAAGTAAAGCCCAAGGATGCTTGGGCATATTCATTCTCAGAGGTTGCATCTGTGGGTGGACGAGCTCTGGGGATGAGAGGTTACCATCTAAGAGTAAGAGTACTATTACTCTTCAAGCTGACCTTGGAGTAATAGTACTAATGTCCAGGCTTGCTTGTTTTAACCTCCCCTGTCTTTATATTTTTAATAAACATAAGGAGAGTTTATTAAAAACTAGCTTTTTGTTACCCGGCATTGCCCGGGTAACAAATGTCATCAGGACTGTTACCAATCAGGTTAGCAACCCCAAAAACTGTGGATTTGACACTAATGTCGGTCATTTCGGACATTTTATTTTGCACCCCTTCTCACCCCCCATGCCGATGGGGGCCGAACGTGGACTCAAACGGCATCGGGAGCATCGCCGCTCATCTCGGCAACTCCGGAAACTAAAGATTAGATGCCGATATTGACAGTTTTCGATCATTTTTGCATGGCACCCCCTTCGCACCCCCACCCCTGGGGGTTGTGCCCCGCAGTGTTTGTCACCAGGCCGTAAGGCTTATGCACACTGAGTTTGGTGCATGTTGTTCCAGGCGTTCCAGCAGGTCATGGTGGACATTTTGTTTTGCACCCCTTCTCGCCCCCCACACTGATGGCAGCCGAACCCAGACTGCAACAGCATTGGGAGCGTTGCCGCTCGTCTCGGTGACCCCGGAAACTATGGATTTGACACTGATATCGGCCGTTGTCGACCATTTTCACGTGGGCCCCCCCGCACACCTGCACTCCAGGGGGTGCTAGGGGGGCCTGACCCCCACAGTGTTTGTCGCCAGGCCGCAAGGCACACGCGTGCCGGGTTTGGTGCCAATCGCTCCAGGCGTTCCAGCAGGGCATGGCAGATGTTTTGTTTCGCATCCCTTCTTGCCCCCCATGCCGGGGGGGGCAAACCCAGACTCTAATGGCGTTGAGAGCATCGCCACTCGTCTCAGCGACCCCGGAAACTATGGATTCTATGCCAATTTTGGCCGTTTTCGACCATTTTCACATGGGGCCCCCATGTACCCCCACCCCCGGGGGTGCTAGGGGGGCCTAACCCCTGCAGTGTTTGTCGCCAGGCCACAAGGCACGCGCGTGCTGAGTTTGGTGCGTGTTGCTCCAGGCGTTGCGGAGCCTATGCGGAACACACACACACACACACACACACACACGTTCTCCTTTATATATATACTAGCGTTTTGGTACCCGGTGTTGCCCGGGTAGTTATTTATCCCAAGATTCTATTACACACAAAATTACCAAATTACCAGTCAGCTCAGCCAAGTGTTCCAGCGGGGCATGGCGGACGTTTTGTTTCGTAGCCTTTCTCGCCCCCCACGTTGAGGGGCCCCCGAACCTGGACTCCAACGGCGTGGGGAGCGTCACCGCTCTGTGGTGGTGCTGTGGTTTTATTTCAGGATGGTGTGATGCACCCTTAGGACAGCTAGGTATATGCTTAGATACACCGTAGGACAGCTAACTCCTCCTGGCCAGCAAGCATTGTTTTGTCATCAGTTACCATCACACCATTATTACCATGCCATACCTTAGCTGACACTCCCTACTCCCCACTTAGGTGACCACTTTCACATGGGGACCCCCCCGTACCCCCACCTGCTAGGGCACGAGCCCGGGTAAGAAATGTCATCGGGACTATCACCAATCACGGGACTGACCCCCACAGAGTTTGTCACCAGGCCGCATGGCATTCGTGTGCCGAGTTTGGTGTCAGTCGCTCCAGGCGTTGCAGCAGGGCATGGTGGACTTGTTTAGCAGCCCTTCTCAGCCCCCACACCGAACCCAGACTCCAATGGCGTTGGGAGCGTTGCCGCTCATCTTGGCAACCCCAGAAAGTACGGACTTGATTCCGACTTCGGGCGTTTTTGGCCATCTTCATGTGGGGTCCCCAAGCCCCCCCAGAATCCAATGGCGTCGGGAGTGTCGCCGCTTATCCTGGCGACCCCAGAAACTACAGATTCGACAGCAATTTTGGCCACTTTCAACCTTTTTCACGCGGGGCCCCCCCCGCATACCCCTGCCCCCGGGGGCGCGAGAGGGGCCTTACCCCCGCATTGTTTGTCGCCAGGCCACTGGGAATGTGTGTGCCGAGTTTGGTGTGCGTCGCTCGAGGCGTTCCAGCAGGGCACGGCGAACATTTTATTTCGCACCCCTTCTTGCCCCCCACGCCGAGAGGGGGCCCAAACCCCAGACATCAGTGGCACCGGGAGCGTCGCTGCTCGTCCCGGCGACCCTGGAAACTACAGATTTGATGCCAATGTTGGTCATTTTTGACCATTTTCACGTGGGGACCCCCGCGTTCCCCCGTGTAACCTCACCCAGTACACACACACACACACACACACACACACACACACGTACGTACGTACGTTCAGGGCCTGACCCCCACAGCGTATGTTGGCAGGCTGCAAGGTGTCTGCGTGCCAAGTTTGGTGTCGATCGGTCCAGGCATTGCGGAGCGTATGCAGAACACACACAGACAGACGGACACATACGCTCTTCTTTATATATATAGATAGATAGATACAAAGGTGGGGATGGATAATAGAACATTGGATAATAGGACATGGATCCCTTTAGGGCAAGAAAGGCAGGGTAGAAATATGATAAATATTTTAATTCTTTCTGTGACTGTGGTTAGTGAAACTCAAGAGCCTGCTTCAATCCTTCTGGGCTATATGCTGGGTTGCAGTAGTCTACTGTTGATGGCCATGGCATAGAAACGGGTTCAGAAGAGTTGCTGATGCCTCTCTCTAGAGCAGGGGTCCTCAAACTACGGCCCGCGGGCCAGATGCGGCCCGCTGAGGACGTTTATGCGGCCCGCCGGGTTATGGCAAACTCGCGTTATATTAGCAACGCACACTTCCTTCGGGATGTCGCTTTGTCTGCGATCTCTCTAAAGCGAGGCGAAGAATTGCACTTTCAAGACGCTCCCTTCCTGCGGCTTTTTGTGTGTATGTGTGGTTACGCACGCTTCCCGCTAGATTGCGTTATTTGGAGACGCTCCCTAGATCCGGCAAGGCGAGGCTGCTATGCACGCTCCCGGGCGGGCGGCTTGTAGACGCTCCCTGCTCGGCCCGGGCTGTCTGACCCTGCAGCGGCAGCCCTTTTAGAACCGCTGCGTTCGGGTGAGCTTCCCACCAGCCTCGGTGCTGCAGTTGCGAGTCCGGCCCTAGCCGAGCTGCAAGGCGCCGCCGCCGCCGCAACTGTTGTGTGGCTCCCAGTCCGGCCTCCCCGCCAATCCGGCGGGGGGGGGGCAAGCCCCGGCCCCACTCAGGGAGTGAGATGGGCGAAGAAGATGAGGCTTCTCTCCGGCGTCGCAAGCGGAGCGAGTCTTTTTCCGTCTCCCTCCCCTTCCTGCCCCATATAACCACTGGCGAGCCCAGCCTCGGGAAATGCAATGCTGGAAACACCGCTTCCCCGAGCTGCAACCCGTGCTTTGCAAGGAAGGGCCCGGGGGCTCTGCAGCCTGCAGCGGCTCTGCGGCTCCCCCCCCCACTCCGTCCTATTTAAAGACGTGCTGCTGCCTCCTGGGCTCCCCGAAGCCTGTTTTGTTTGTGTGCGATACTGAGAATGAAAGCAGCTCGCGCGCGCTTTGTCGCTCGCTCGCTTTTTTTTTCCTTGCCCGCATTTACACGTGTTAGGGGGTGTGAGGAAAGAGTCCTGTTCTCATTTAGAGGCAGAGAAAGCGAGAGCTGCCGCCTCGCCTGGTCTGTAGGCGGCTATTGGGCCGAGAGCCCAGTGTCGCCTGCCTTCCATTGCCCCTTTCTCGGGATGCAAAAGAAATAGGCGCCTGGGTCCCCGCGGTTGACTGCACGCCCTCCTTGCACTGCCCCCGCTTCAGGCTTTCAGAAAGTCCTTCCCTTTTTCTTTGCACGGTGGAGAGGAAGGGCGGGTGCCCTGCCAGGCTAGCGGCGCAATCTAGTGCGTGTTTACTCGGGAGTAAATTCCACCGGCTTCAGTGGGCTTTACTCCCAAGTAGGATGTGTCTCTTTTCCTTTCCAGCGTGGTTGCCTCGGAGTAGCATCACTTTCTGCCTGAACTTCCTCGATTAGTATTTGGGAGGGAGACTTTATTTTGGCTTACCCAACCCTTAAAAAAAGTGCCAAGCACACGCATTGCATTATCTTCCTGTATACATACTTTTTTTCTTTTATCTTTGATACACTCTATGCTCTTCCCTATCAGGTTTTGATCTTGTTTGTTTTTTAACATACTTAGAGATAGACATTTATATAGATACTATATTTTTGGTTTCTGTTTAAGTCAGCGTACTGTGAAGACATAAAAGATTTGAATTAATAATAGAAATTGATATATTTTCAATGTAGCTATACTATAGTTGAGATTATTAGTTGCTTTGCTTGTAACTCTCGTACTGCCTCTCAAGTTTCCTTGTGTTCAATCCTTTGTCTTATCCATCCTATGTAACCTACTATCCTTACCTGTATCTTTTTTATTATTAAAAATTAATAAAATCATCTTCAAAACAAAAAGAAAATGAAAGGTGGAAAATAAAGTGTGAATGGGAAGGAAAGAAAAAAAATGGAAGGTGGGGAAAAAAGTGTAAACGGGAAGGGGGAAAAAAGGAGGGGGGAAATATACATTTTGTATCCGAAAAATCACTGCTGAAGGTTGTGTGTGGATTGAGTTCCTTTTACTTCTTCATACCTACTTCAGTTTGTGAAGGGTTGCATACTTTATGAGGTAATATTTTTCAGTATCAATTAATCACAATGACTTTAAGTACCTGTGCAAAGTAATCCCATTTTTCTGACAGCGATTCGTGCACCCGTATGCAGAACACGCAGGCATTATTAACGAGGCAGATATTAACTTCTACAGATGAGCAGGGAGAGTTTTATTAGATAATTCACGGCAACCCTCCTCCTGGCGGGAAAGATCTGAGTCAGCCATATTGTCTGACTCGGAAGCTTCAAGATAATGACGTCATGTCAACTCCTGTTATCTAACCTTCTTGTTGTAACATAATACAATGACAGTCCTGGAATGCAAATTGGCATTCTTGGATTGCAGCAATTGTGCAACCATGAAACATCCCTGACAGAAAGCAAGATTAGGAAAAAATATTATGCAAAAGCACCGAACTAAAAACAATTTTTTTTTAAAAAAAAAAACTCACTTGAAAATTCAACTTGTTCACACTCACAAAAGGAATATAGCAAGAGTAAGGTTTGCAGTTTCCAAGATGGCTGCTTCAAGCTTTCTGCGACCCACCTGACATCAGATTGCCACCCACTAAGTGGGTCCCAACCAGAGGTGGGATTCAGCCAGTTCGCACTGGTTCAGCAGAACGGGTTGCTAATTTTAGCTTGGTTCACCGAACCGGGGCAAGCCAAGCTGCCCATTCACTCGCTTCCTACCTCAGCTGGCTTCGGATTCTGTGCGCGGCTCCTCATCCGCTCTTCCCCCAGTTCTGCTACATTTGAATTGCAGGCTCAGCGCCTGCGCACTTCATGCCACGGCAGTTCACAAGAGCACGTGGCGGAGGAGAGGAACAGCAGCGGTGAGGAGTGGAACGATCCTCGGCCGGGGGGAACTGCGCCGGATGTGCGGTTCCCCCTGGCCGGGCATCGGAGGCAAGGGAAGGCCTCCCTTTCCCACCTCTGATCCACAGCCCTAGTAAGCACCTTATCTGCACCTTGCCTTAGCTTACTGCTCTTCTGTCTGGTCCAGCTCCACACTCTCTGACCTGCAGCGGCAACCTCCTATGTGGACCTTGGCTCCCAACAAACCCTGTGACCTGGGTTCCATGCCCAGATCCTGGAGTGACCAGCTTTGCCTCCCTCAGGCCCCAGGTGAGGCCAGGCAGGTAGAAAGGAAGATCTTTCTAGCAGAGGAAGACCTTCCTATGTATAACCGAACCTTCTAGCGAGTGCCACATGAGCAGCGAGTGCTGTCCTGCGACGAAGTGCCTCGTCCAAGACCAAGTGCCTGGTAAAAAGCGTGTTATGCATCTGCGTGAGTTAAGCAGCAGGGCGAGGAAGCCAGGGCCCCATACTCTGTCCTTTCTCTGAGAGGCAGGGCAGCTCCTTCCTAAATAAACACAGAGATGGAGCCAGACAGCCAGCAGGTGAGTGGGAGCTATCCAGTGTTTTGCGCAGAGTGCACTCAGTAAGTGTTACTGAGCCATTGGGGAACAGTGCCCATGCTGCGATTGGTTTTGCCATGCATGTCCAGGAAAGAGTGCAGAGCAAATCTGACACAAGAACCCTTGACTTTCGAAGGGCAGATTTCTCTCAGATGAGGAGGCAAGTTAGAAAGAAATTGAAAGCAAAGGTAAAAAGAGTCCAGTCTCTCCAGGCTGCACGGAGGCTGTTTAAAATAACAGTAGTAGAGGCCCAGCGGAAGTGTATACCGCAAAGGAAGAAGGGCTCAACAAGGTCCAGGAGGGTGCCTGCATGGCTGACGAATAAAGTTAGAGAATCTGTAAAGAGCAAGGAAGCTTCTTTCCGTCAATGGAAGTCTTGCCCCAGTGAGGAGAATAAAAAAGAACACAAACTCTGGCAAAAGACAGGTAAGAAGATGAGATGATACGGGAGGCCAAGAAAGAGTTTGAGGAACGCATGGCTAGCAACATAAAGGGGAATAATAAAAGCTTCTTCAAATATGTTAGAAGCAGGAAACCTGCCAGAGAGGCATTTGGCCTGCTGGGTGGGGAGGGAGGGAGTGAGGGAGGGAAAGAGGAGATAAAAGGGGACTTGGAGATAGTAGAGAAATTAAATGAATTCTTTGCGTCCATCTTCACAACAGAAGACCTTGGGCAGAAGACCGCAGCCCGAACAGCCCTTCCTAACTAAGGAATTAAATCAGATAATGGTTAATAAAGAAGATGTTTTTGATCAAATTGTTAATTTACATAGAAATAAGTCACCAGGCCCAGATGGTATACACCCAAGAGTTATTAAGGAATTAAAGAACAAAGTTGCTGACCTCTTAACTAGAGTATGCAACTTGTCCCTTCTAACAGCCATGGTGGCAGAGGATTGGAGGATAGCGATTGTCACGCCAATCTCTAAAAAAGGGAGAAGGGGGGACCCTGGAAACTATAGCCCGGCCAGCCTAACGTCTGTTCCGGGTAAGATGGTGGAAAGCTTCATCAAAGATAAAATCCTAAAACACGTAGAGGAACAAGTGCTGCTGAAGGAAAGTCGGCGTGGCTTCTGTAAGGGTAAGTCTTGCCTCACGAACTTTTTGGAATTCTTTGAAAAGGTCAACAGGCACATGGTTGTAGGTGAACCTGTGGATATAATATACCTGGATTTTCAGAAGGCGTTTGTCACAGTCCCCCACCAAAGGCTGCTGAAGAAACTTCACAGTCAGGGAATAAGAGGGCAGGTCCTCTTATGGATTCAGCATTGGTTGAGGGCCAGGAAACAGAGAGTGGGGGTCAATGGGAAATGTTCACAATGGAGAGAGGTGAAAAGCGGAGTGCCCCAGGGATCTGTCTTGGGGCCCGTGCTTTTCAACTTATTCATAAATGACCTGGAGACAGGGATAAGCAGTGAGGTGGCCAAGTTTGTGAAGAGCTCCAGAAGGATCTCTCCAAGTTGGGGGAATGGGCAGCAAAATGGCAGATGCGTTTCAACGTAGACAAGTATAAAGTGATGCACATTGGGGCAAAAACCCAAAACTAATGGGTTCTGAGTTGTCTGTGACAGCTCAAGAGAGATATTGGGGTTCTGGTGGACAATTCAATGAAGGTATCGACCCAGTATGAGGCAGCAGCAATTAAGAAGGCCAATTCCATGCTTGGGGTAATTAAAAAAGGGGTTGAGAATAAAACAGCCAATATTATCATGCCATTGTACAAATTGATGGTAAGGCCGCACCTGGAATATTGTGTACAGTTCTGGTCGCCGTACCTCAAAAAGGACATAGTGGAGATGGAAAAGGTTGCCGAAGAGAGTGACGAAAATGATTATGGGGCTGGGGCACCTCCCTTATGAAGAAAGACTGCAGCGTTTGGGGCTCTTCAGCCTAGAAAAAAGGCGCCTGAGGGGGGACATGATTGAGACATACAAAATTATGCATGGAAGGGATAGAGTTGAGAAAGGGGTGTTCTTTTCCCTCTCTCAGCACACTAGAACCAGGGGGCATCCACTAAAACTGAGGGTTGGGAGAGTTAAAACAGATAAAAGGAAGTACTTTTTTACCCAGTGGGTAATTACTCTGTGGAACTCTTTGCCACAGGAGGTGGTGATGGCATCTGGTCTGGATGCCTTTAAGAGGGGATTGGACAGATTTCTGGAGGAAAGGTCCATCGTGGGCTATAGGCAATGATGTGCAACCTCCTTATCTGTGCAACCTCCTTACATTAGTGGTGGGCTACTTCAGAGTACCGGATGCAAGGGAGTGGCAACAAGATCCAAACATCTTGTTGTCTCATGCCTCCCTGAGGCACCTGGTGGGCCGCTATGGAAGCTGGACTAGATGGGCCTTTGGCCTGATCCAGCAGGGCTCCTCTTATGTTCTTATGTTCTCAGCTGGCAGGTACGGACAGCCGGCAGCGGATGAGCCTCTCTTGGGAGAAACTGCACCAGGGGGTTCTACCACCAAGAAGGCCCTTTTGCCAAAGTAGCTAGCCAAGAGCTCTACCCCCCTGCCTCCGAAATGGGGGGGGGGTTGCTGGCCTAAAAGGGGTTTCATTTTATGCCTGGCACCTAGGGGGCATTTTGGAGTTCGTTCTGTGGCTGGCTGGTGTTCTGAGTGTGGTGAAATGGGGAGGGGGGCTTGGCCTAAAAGGGGAGGGGGGAAACCTGCTGTTCTTCCTCCAGGGCGCTCCATCGAGTGGATGCAGGTGCAGGGCAGAGTCCCCGGGGGTCCTCTTGCAGGTCCTCTTGCTGCAGCTTGGAAACTGCACCGCTCTCTCTGGTGCTGGTGACAAAGAGGGACCCCCAAGGAGGGGCTTTGTGGTGGGTCTGCTTGGCTGTTTCGCTCTCTCAGTGGGCTGCACCTGGCTGGCTTCTGTTCTTGTCCGAAGGGTGGTAGGCACATGTTAAATGTGCTAATACCAGGGTGGGGCAGAAGCCGAGCCCAGGAGATCTTCCTTGGTTTTTACTAGAGCCCCCCCCCCATCTGCCAATAGGTGCCAAGCGCAGAGTAGCTCCAGCTGGGAGGACACACCTTAGAATTAAGGGATAAAATGCATCCAAGGTGCGCGTTTGGGGGTGGGGGGGTTCCAGCAGTGACAGGGCTCCTTGGAATCTTGATTCTCTCCTCGAACACACCAGTTGACTCTGGTCTCCTTTCCACCACCACCCCGCCCATCATATTGCCGTCTTTAGGGATGATTTGCAAAGTATGTTCCTGTTTAAGCTGCACCAGTGTTTTAAATGTACTCCTTTGAATGGCATGCACTGCTGCTCTCATAAAAACGTGGATATGTATTTGGATGCATGAAGAGATTTTGTGTGAGCACAGAGCTTAGCACTTCCCTGTAGCCTGCAATTCACTGTATCTGTTGATCTTTGTGGAAGTTGATTTTCCCTGTGTTTGGAACTGTGGTGAGTTCTCTAGAGAAGTGTAAAGGGAAGATGTACATGTAATTGTTGTGGGAGGAAACCAAGTTATCCCACAAAGAACAAGGTTCATTGCTTTTATTGCTGGAATCTTGAATGATGTGGGTACTACTTTAAAGCAACATTATTTGTCATAGTGAAGCATTTCTCCTGTCACTCTTGAGAAGCAAGAAAGTTGACCTGCTCTGAGAAGAGTGTCTCCTTCCGTCCCAGAAATGCCCTGAGATATTGTGAGCGGATTTTTTTTTTTTAAGGTAAAACATTGATTCCTGTCTCTAGTGCTGGAGCATCATCTCCTCTAACTTTGTCTGTGGGGTTGAAAACACTTTTGAACAAGCTGTTTTGTATAGCGTGTGCATCCTTAGAAGCTTTAATGCAACCATGGCCCTTTTGTGTGTGTGTCTGCAGTAATCTTTCGTTAGGAACTAGCATTTACATAGTTCCACCCAACCCTTTTTTCCCTTTTCCCAACAAGGAACAATGTTTTAAATTGTTAAAATGTTTTAAATGTTAAAATGTTTTAAACAATGTGGGAGAACTTTTCTTGAACATCAGTTTTACTCTCTCCAATAAGCCATGGACTGTGGCATCCTCAGGAGCAGCTCTCTGTTTAATAGTACTACTTTCTTTTGTGCTTTTTCACTTGACTAAATAAATTGTTATGTATTGAATAATCTATATATATAAAAATGGACGTGGGTCTGTATGTCTGTATGTTCCGAATAGGCTTCCCCACGCCTTGACCGAGTGCCACGAAACTTGGCACACACGTGCCTTGCAGCCTGGCAAAGAACACTGCGGGGGTCAGACCCCCCTACAGCCCCCCGTGTTTTGGGGAGGGGGGCCAGATCATCAGGCACCAAGGGGATTGCATTGGGCTACAGGTCTGCTGCCACCCTGTGGTCACAGACGATTCTGCAGGTTATGTGATTCACAGGGACTAACCCAAAACGAAACCGAAAGTACTTTGCACTGCCTGCATGGCAAAGAGTTGCAAATTATCCAGAGAGTTCCAGCACCCAGTCAGATCTGAGAGGGACCTATTTCCAGGGGGCTAATTCAGTGAGTGTGACAATTTCATTACGCTCCTTTGCTTGATTCTGTCCCTGTATTCATTCCTTCTCCTAATAGAGGCTGGGGATACTTTGTCCCCCGGGCAACGCCGGGTAACAAAAGGCTAGTTATATTATATACTAAGAACAGTTTCAGGACTGTGTTTGGACTCAGATTTTAGGTCTCTTTCCTAAGCTTTTCATGTTGTGTGAGTGAAAAAAAAAACCCTCTCAATAAGTCCCCCCCCCCATATTCAGTCTGGAATAGTCAGCATTACTGCCTGATAATGCACTGATGACTTTGAGTGGACTGCAGTTCCTCACTCTGTTCTGTCCAAACATGCATAGGGCAGGAACAGTGCTGTGTAATTAAGGGCGCAATCCAGGTGTTTTGATAGGGGCACAATTTCATGCCCCTTGTCATGGGCGCCATTTTCCCTAGATACATAGAACCTGTTGTTAATTTATTTGAATCCCACCACTGGTCCCAACCCACAGTTTGAATAACACTGATCTAGAGAAGCAATGGCAACAGGATTATTCTGCATCCCCATTACTACAAACAGCAAAGGCAGAGTTCATTTCACGCATGAAATGGGATATACTGAAATAAATTTTTAGTGTCTGTGCCACTTGTAAGCCAGAATATGTTCCCTGAGGTGCTTCCATTGTGACCTGTGGTTGACAAGCATTTGCATTGTAGTTCCTTCAAGTTTACCCTAAGTTAGAGGAACAAAAAAACTAGAGCGACACAGCCTGAACTTCTAATTAAAAATTAAATCTCTTATTGGCTATGGTTCTCTGTGGATGCAGTATGGCATGGTATCACTCACTTTGCTGCTGCTTCTGAAAAGCCTATATAAGTTATAATGGAAACTAGAAGTATTGAACTAGAAGTATTAATAAGAACTAGGGTGGTGTGTGACTTTTCCTGTTTCTATTATCTACCACCTCTCCTCCCCACCTAACAAGGACAGTCCTTGGGGAAGAGGTTCAGGAGAATTACACTGTCATCCCAATCCTAACCTGTGTTGGCGCAGCCAGGTTGCATGGCCCATGGGATATAAAATCCCTTACCCTGAGTAACCCCTGGTCTGCCTTATAAAGCTTTTTGACTTTTTGTCTATTAGGTAATCTGAGAGTGTAAAGCTGGGAGGGGGGTTAGGATATGGCAGAGAATTCTGCCCCTTCTTGGGCCCGAACCACTCTGCAACTGTCTCCCTGCCACCTTCACCACATCTGTCCAGTGCAGCCTTACCTGTGCTAGCCAGCAGAATGCAGTGTCAGTGGGGTAGTTCATGCCTCCCTGCCGGCATAGCCTACTCTCCAGGTTACTGCGAATGTGCTTTATGGCATGTTTGTGACACTTTCGCAGCAGCTGCTGAAGCAGGAGTTCGGATCACACTGAGAGAGCAATCCTAATGTGGGCTGGAGTGGGCAGGCCACCATGTCCGCGCTGTATCCAGTGGAAGTTGGAGCCACCTGGAGCCTCCATGAGGCAAAGGCACATTCGTGCCCTTATCCAGCTGCGCCAGCTGCCCCAATGGGCTCCTTGAATCTGTGCCTGCTATTTAGAAAGGTGCAGAGCAGCCACACAGCCGGAATCAAAGAGTTGAAAGAGATTATAAAAACTTCAAGAAATGTGATAAATTTTAAGATGGGATATATCTGCCTTAAATATTTTCCATCTATCACTAATAGGGTTTGGTGGCAACTTAATGTGTTTCTACATTATCTGATCAAAGTTAGTGATAACATTTAGCAGTACTGTTTTTACCTTGATACATTTGTGATTTGTTTTTAAATGGTCCCTTCAATTTGGATAAATGTACACTTTTTTTACTTGTTTTTTTTAAATCCTTTCATCCTCTCCCCTTTTTACTATGTTTTAGGGGGGGGAAATGCCCAACAAGAACAGAATCTCTTCCCCGCCCCTCCCTCGTATAAGAACTATGTATTCATTTCCCCATGTGAAACAGCAGAACTCAGAGGTAAACAGCTGGCAAATTTGTCAGCAAAGTGGCCTTTTTTAATGTTAAAAAAGCCTTATAAAGCTTTTTGACCTTATAAGGCTTTTTGACTATATATCTACACACACACACACACACACACACACACACACACAATTGAGTGGAAAGAAATCCAGGCTGGGACTTCCTTTGCCCCATTCCCTGATTTTATTTCCTTCTTTAAACACTCAGATGAGGAAAAAGAAACTTTTTTTCTTTGTTTTTTTTTTCCGTTTTTTTTCATTTTTTGGAAAGAAAAGACGGTGACAAAACGATTTACAGATGGGTTTGGCATTTGCCCTTCCAAAGAAGGGATGGCTTTTCTGACTGTGCTGCAGCTGGTATTTTCAAGCAGGTTTGCCCTTGGAAAATGCAGAACATGTTCCACAGCTTCTAAATATTTTGGGATTTTAGCCTTAATTTGAAAATAAGGAAGGCTGCAGGGGTTATGGGTAACTCATCTCTACAGTTCTGGAAAAACAGTCTGGTATGGATAGGACCCATTTATCTTGTCCAGTTCAGTTGTGACTTAGTATCCACTGAGGTTTGGTTCTGGGACGCCCTGCTGATACCAAAAACCGTGTTAAATAAAAGCAGCTAAAACAAAATGAGTCAGTCAGGCAATAAATTAGAACTGCTATTTTAATCTCACTCTGAAAAAGTGACCCCCTCCATTTGCCCTGTCATTGAAGATTGGAATGCCGAAGTGATTAATCACTTTCACATTCATAAGAACATAAGAAGAGCCCTGCTGGATCAGGCCAAAGGCTCATCTAGTCCAAATTCCTGTATCTCACAGCAGCCCACAAGGTGCCCTAAGGAGCACATGAGACAACAGGATGCGTGTATCCTGTTGCCACTCCCTTACACCCGGCACTCTGGAGTAGCCTACTACTAATGTAAAGAGGTTGCACAACCCATCATGGCCTATAGCCTACGATGGACTTTTCCTCCAGAAATCTGTCCCCTTTTAAAGGCATCTAGGCCAGATGCCACCACCACCTCCTGTGGCAGAGTTCCACAGATTAATTACCCACTGGGTAAAAAAGTATTTCCTTTTATCTGTTTTAACTCTCCCAACACTCAGTTTTAGCGGATGTCCCCTGGTTCTGATGTTGTGAGAGAGGGAAAAGAACATCCCTCTATCAACTCTATCCCATGCATAATTTTGAATGTCTCAATCCTGTCCCCCTTCAGGCGCCTTTTTTCTAGACTGAAGAGCCCCAAACGCTGCAGTCTTTCTTCATAAGCGAGGTGCCCCAGCCCCGTAATCATTTTTGTCGCTCTCTTCTGCACCCTTTCCAGCTCCACTGTCCTTTTTGAGATGTGGCGACCAGAACTGTACGCAATATTCCAGATGTGGCCTTACCATTGATTTGTACAATGGCATAATAATGTCGGCTGTTTTATTCTCAACCCCTTTTTTAATTACCCCAAGTTTGCCCTGAATTGGCGGCAATTACACTGCCGCCGCATACTGGGTCGACACCTTCATCGAGTTGTCCACCAGCACCCCAAGATATGTCACAGACAGCTTAGAACCCATTAGCCTTAATATGCATCACTTTACATGTTTTATCACTTAATATGCATCACTTTACAAGTTTTTTGCCTTAATATGCATCACTTTACATTTCTCTACATTGAAACGCATCTGCCATTTTGCTGCCTATTCCCCCAAATTGGAGAAATCCTTCTGGAGCTCTTCACAATCCCTTCTGGTTTTCACCACCCAGAAACGTTTTGTGTCATCCACAAACTTGGCCACCTCACTGCTTATCCCTGTCTCCAGGTCATTTATGAACAAGTTGAAAAGCACTGGTCCCAAGATCGATCCTTGGGGCACTCCACTTTTCACCTCTCCATTGTGAAAATTTCCCATTGACCCCCACTCTCTGTTTCCTGGCCCTCAACCAATGCTGAATCCGTAAGAGGACCTGCCCTCTTATTCCCTGACTGTGAAGTTTCTTCAGCAGCTTTTGGTGGGGGACTGTGTCAAACGCCTTCTGAAAATCCAGGTATATGATATCCACAGGTTCACCCATATCCACGTGCCTGCTGACCTTTTCAAAGAATTCCAAAAGGTTCGTGAGGCAAGACTTACCCTTACAGAAACCACTCTGACTTTCCTTCAAGTCCACTCTGACTTGTTCCTCTACGTGTTTTAGGATTTTATCTTTGATGAAGCTTTCCACCATCTTACCCAGAACAGACGTTAGGCTGGCTGGGCTATAGTTTCCAGGGTTCCCCCTCCTCCGTTTTTTAAAGATTTGCGTGATGTTAGCTATCCTCCAATCCTCTGGCACTGTGGCTGTTGAAGGGACCAGTTACGTACTCTAGTTAAGAGGTCAGCAACTTCGTTCTTTAGTTCCTTAATAACTCTTGGGTGTAAATCATCTGGGCCTGGTGATATATTTATATTTATCAATTAGATCAAAAACATCTTCTTTATTAACCATTATCTGACTTAAATCCTTAGTTAAGAAGGGCTGTTTGGGCAGCGGTATCTGCCCAAGGTCTTCTGCCGTGAAGACGGACACAAAGAATTCATTTAACTTCTTTGCAATGTCCAAGTCCCCTTTTATCTCCTCTTTCCCTTCACCATCCAGCAGGCCAACTGCCTCTCTGGCAGGTTTCCTGCTTCTAACCTGCTGCCAGGTTTCTCTGGCAGGTTTCCTGCTTCTTGTATTTGAAGAAGCTTTTATTATTCCCCTTTATATTGCTAGCCATGCGTTCCTCAAACTCTTTCTTGGCCGTATCACCTTCTTACTTGTCTTTTGCCAGAGTTTATGTTCTTTTTTATTCTCCACACTGGGGCAAGACTTCCATTTACAGAAGGAAGCTTCCTTGCTCTTTACAAATTCTCTGACTTTGTCAGCCATGAAGGCACCTTCCTGGATCTAGTCGAGTCCTTCTTTCTTTCTGGTCTGCACTTCCACTGGGCCTCTACTACTGTTATTTTAAACAGCCTCCTCATCTGAGAGAAATCTGCCCTTCGAAAGTCAAGGGTTCTTGTGTCAGATTTGCTCTGCACTCTTTCCTGGACATGCATGGCAAAACCAATCACAGCATGGTCACTGTTCCCCAATGGCTCAGTAACATATCCCTAACTAGGTCCTGAGTACCACACAGTATTAAACCCGTCCTCTGGTGGGCTCCATGACTAGCTGCTCTAAGGCATAGTCATTCAGCACATCAAGGAATCCGGTCTCTCTTTCTTGACCAGAGCACCAGTTGACCCAGTCGATATGAGGATAATTGATGTCCCCCATGATTACAATCCTGTCTCTCTTGGTCACCGCCCTGATTTGTTTCCTCGTTTCAAGGTCCCCTTCAAGTATTTGATCTGGAGGACAATAGCACACCTCCACTATTACATCGCTCTTTTGGCCTGGTAGTTTAACCCATTGTGACTCTATGGTGGAGTCCAGCCCAATTTCTGTTCTGCTGGATTTTATCCCTTCTTTGACATTGATGGTCACCCCACCACCAACACGCCCTTCCCTGTCTCTCCTATATTTTATAACCTGGGATTGCAGTATCCCACTGGTTCTCTGCATTCCACCAGGTTTCCCTTATGCCTACTATATCAATGTTTTCCGTAGCCACCAAACATTCCAGTTCCCCCATCTTTGCTCTGAGACTTCGGGCATTTGCATAATAACACCTATATACGGGGTTCCCTAAGGAGGGACTCTTATTTGATCTTTTTTCCCCACCTCTCTCTCTACTGGACCAACTGTCACTTACACTCATGCTTGAAGTTCTATTTCCTACTCCGCCATTACTCTGTGGTACTCCTTCCCCCTCCCCCCATAGGGATGAGGAATTCTTATGAGTTCCATTCTTCAGCAAGAGAGGATCTCAGAGCAAGCTGAAAATAGCAGTTCATATAGTCTGACGCCTTGACTGACTCCCTAGAAAAGCAGTTTTTGAAATGGGGATGTGCTTTTTCCCCTTCTTCAGAGACCAGCAGAATCCTTATCTGCAGTGGCCATCAGTGCTGAGTCACATCCGTATACAACAAAAATCAGTGTAAAGCAGTGTATTGCTTTCCCATCATGTATGACAGAACCAGGAATAGTTCTTTGATGGCCTCCATGCAATTCCATATTTGTATCTGTCGAGGCCTTGGCACCAGAAACTGCTAGCAAAATCTGGGACTTCAGATATAGCAAAATCCCTATTTATTTAATTGTATGCCCAATGAGTGATCCTGCTGGGACCAAATAAATATATTATTTGCCTGTGAACTGCTGTTGCAATCCAATGGCTTTAGGGGAGCTTCTGTCAGGCACTTTCTAAGAGGAATTTTTGTATCTTAGGTTGCATTACAGTTTGATTTAAATTTAATTTGGGGGATTGAGAAAAAGAAATCAGGCTTCATTGGGTAGAATGAACTCAGTGCAAGGCGTTTGTTTGTAGCCATACATAATAAAATCTAGATGTTTTGTTCTCTTTGTTCCTTCTGTTTTAGGGCACATTCCTAATCTGGAGTTAGGCCAGCACAAGTCCCTTATGCTGGCCCAGGCACATTTGCACTACCTTCTGAGTCCTCCCTGACTCTGAGTGAGCCAAACACATTTTATGGTGTATTTGCTGCACTCCTGGACTGGCAGAAGTGGTCCAACTCCAGGTTAGGATTGTGTCCTTAATCTGTTAGACAGCTCCCAAACCACAGTGAGAGCCAGTGTGGTGTATCAGATAGTATATTGGACTTAGACTCAGGACAACCCAGTTCAAATCCTCAAGTCAGCCTTAGTGAGACTACCTGGTCTTAGGCAAATTCCTCTTATCCTTATCAGTTGTGAGAATAACCCCTTTGTAGGCTACCCTGTGCAGTTTGGAAAGGGTGAGAGAATTAATGTTACTTCTTTATTCCTCTTCAGGGGAGTGGTCAACTCATAGGACCAGTGTGACATGTTAGCCTCATGGTTCAGTGGCAGCAATTTCATCTTGTGCATGAAGTACAAATGGCATTCTCTCCTGCTAATTAACATGGGCATAATCCCCCAGATTGTTCTTCAGAGTGTCATTGAAATGTAGGGGAACTACACAAAAATACAACAAAGGTTTGCAAAGGCTTGTAGATTGTGTATGTCCCACATTTCACCTGCCTCATTTTACCTCATGATAGAATCACATCTTTCTCAAAGGTATATTTTGGATCTGTGAGAATTCTTGAGGCTGAACTGCATCAACTCCTGGCTAACATGTTACATAACTGTGTGTGAAGGAGGAAAAAAAGAATGAACCCCACTGCCTCAGGCCAAAGTCCCATCTATTCCAGCTTCCTGTATCCCACAGTGGCACACCAGATGCCTCAGGGAGCACACAAGACAAGATACTTGCATCCCTTTGCCACTCCCCTGGCTCTTATCTAGCATGCTGAGGTAGCTTACTTCTACAATAAGGAGGCTACACCACCAATGGTCTCCCTAAAGAAATGTGGTTTCCTCCCAGAAGTCATGCCCTACCCAATCCAGGTTTGTACCTTGTTTGGGATAGATGGTAACATTCAATCCTCCTATCAGTGGCAAGGGAGCACAACAGAAGGCATGGAAGCATAACAGAACCCTGCAATAAAACTGAATATACATTTATACATTGTACTAGTGAATTAAAATACATGGAAGCTATAAGGGACCATTAAGAAGCCATAACTATTGATGTCGGCTGCAGGGTATTGTAGCTTTCTGCAAATGCTGCCTCTACTAAGTAGAAAAACAAAACTATCTTGACCTTTTTTCTAATCACTCCCTTGCTCAAATATTTCTTGAAAGCTGGTAAAAATTACCTGATGTTGGAAGCCTTTAATTTCTGAGCACATCGGTGCGCTTGTTCAAATAGGGCCCCTTTTTTGTCACTGTTTCTGAATAACTACCTAAAAAGGCCCAGATCTGGGAAACCAAACCCTAATTTAAATCATCCTGCATCTGTGTAGCACTTAGTACAATAAAACACCAGTAACTTGTCCCATTGTCAAGTGCCCCTTTGAACAGGAAATCCTCCATTTTCTTTTCCTGGCAAACCCTGATATGAAATACAAGCTACAGCAAGCAATGATCTTAAAAAAAAAAAAAAAAAAAAAAAACTGCCCCAAACTGAAATTTCATTGGGGGAAGGGGGAGGAGAAAGGCGGGTTTTTGATAACAGGCATGCGTTATGGTCAGAAGGTCCGTTAATACATCTGTCGGTGGGTATCGTATATATATATATATTTATATATTTAGGATAATAGATTATTCCTCTTATCTTTTTTCTTTTTCCTGTGCAAATATAGTTCCTTTTTTAAACTTTGGGGGGGGAAAACTGAAAAGAGGTCCCAGAAATAAATCAAAATAACCCCTAAATGGGGGATCATTGTAGATTCTGTGAGTGTGTTTTGTGTCCAAAGAGAAACAAAGAACAGACTAGAGAAATGGGTGGTTTTTCCTGTACACCCTCTGAGACTCAGCTCAACCCCGTCATGGACTGCTCTGAGGAGAATGTATTTTCTCTCCCGCTCCACAGTATGTTCTATCACTTTCATTGTGTCTACTCAGTTTCTCTTCTTCATTTGCCTGGGTTATCCAGTGACAGAAATCTTGTCCATTTTCACCCTAGTAAGAGAAAAAAATCTCCGACATCTAAAGGAGAAACTCCATCTCCTGCCTGCTTTTCTTCCTGACTCATTCAGCTTGTCCTTATCTCCCCAAAGGAACTGGATATCCCAGCTGTGCACAAAGTTGTTTCAACTGATTGCATGGTGGGGTTGTGTTAGAGGGAGGTTTCCATGCTGTGGAGTGGGCTGACTGGACTGGACGAGGAGGTAGGTGTCTTGCTGACATTGGTGCTTAGATAGATGCCGCTGTCAATGGCATTGTTGTTCTTGTTGGGGGATGGTGGGGGGCTGGCCTGGAAGCGCCGTCTTGGGGGACACTCACTTTCCTCCACGTCTGTATCATCAATGAGGGGGATGTTGTGGATATAGTCATTGATCAAGAACTCAGGCGTTGTCATGAAGTTATGGATGGAGGTCTTTGTGTCTGGCTTCTCCAGCCCTTCATAGAGGGAGCTACGGAATGCTTTCACTACGCGGATCTGCAGGGAAGGCCAAAAGGAAAGAGAAAAGAGGGAGAATGAGAGCTTGACTCATGTATGCCAGACGCAATGTCAGGTCCTGTTTGTTGGTTCTGCTACCTGTCATCCTGGCATGGTCATGGACAAGGCAGAGTAGCTGGAAATAGTACCCAGACCACCACCAGACTTCCTCCCCTTACTCTAACCCACTAGATAAAAGGCAATGCAGACCAATTATTGTCAATGGCTCTCCAAAGTAGTCCCCTACATTACTAATTAAGATTGGGGTACACCTTTACTACAAAGTTATAGTGGTTTTATACCAGTTTAACTGTTGGCCTCCTCCAAAGAATCCTGGAACCTATAGCTGAGAATTCTGTAAGAGGCTCCTAGACAATCACAGTGAAACAGTCCCCAGGAAAGAGTAAATGACAGCAGCCCAATCCTATGGAGCATGTAGGAGCAGTGGTAGCCAAATAGCTACCACTGCATCCTACTGGTGTTGTGGCAGCCATAGGAAACTCCTCAGAGGAAGGGCACAGGCCTGCCTATGGGTTTTCTCAAGTCTGCCAGCACAGGCTTGAGGGCCTCTGGGTCAATCCCATGGCCCAACACGGAGGTTAGGATCCAGTGGTGGAGGCCATCGCCAGTCTCACCCTCACTCGGCCCCTTCACCTGCCTGCCCAGAAAGTGCACACCACCGGCAGAGGTGTTCCTTACCGCCTGCTGGCTCCTCGTGGGCGCTGAGGACAGATGCGTGGAAATGCCTTACAGCACTTTTGCAACACCAGTGTTGGTGAGGCTAGGACTGGACCCTTAGACCGGTTTTAAGTCTGCTATGTTAATGTTAACGGGAAGATGTTAACTGGACCTGAACCTCATCTATTATTATTATTATTATTATTATTATTATTATTATTATTATTATTATTATTATTAT
>JAJKFI010000128.1:2637327-2684500 GCA_029204185.1 Lerista edwardsae | reverse complement strand
ATTATTATTATTATTATTATTATTATTATTATTATTATTATTATTATACAGTATATATACTGTTTTTCTCACAATGTGTGAGAGTCTTACAGGTTCAAAGCAGTTCATATACACAAGCTATCACATGTAATTGTGTGATACTGTGTGCTACTTCTAATCCTGATTACTTGTAACCCTTGGAAGGCTGGTAAAAGAAACCAAGAGTTCTGATAGGCCTGTGAAACAGTCATAATCATGTATTGCAATTGCCAGATTCCCAATAACTATGTGGTTTTGAGCTTAAAGAGACTTACAGCCCAATCCTGGGCTGCCCATATGAGCAGTGGTAGCCAAGTGGGAACCGCTGCATCCCACAGTAGCCAGGCAGCCGCAGGAGGCTCCATGGGAGAAGGGGCTATTCATTCCCTTCCCCTGCAAGGAGGACCAGGGTGGGCAATAGGTCTACGTGCTTCTGTGCTAGCTATTTAGTTGGTGCAGAGGCGAGGCCCTCAGGATCAGGCCCTGCGACCTGACACACAGGTCAGGATGCAGCAGCAAAAGTCACTGCTGGTCCCATCCCCAATCCACCTTCCCCCCTCCCACCCTGCCCAATCCAGTGCAACACTGGTGATGGTAGCACTCATTAGCATCGCATTGCCGCCTCCAGGCAGTGGGAATCAGCGTTGGCCTGGTGCCGGTGGTAATGGCTTACCACTGGTGCTGTAGGTGCTTTATGGCACCTTTCATGATGGCAGCCTAGGCAATACAGACATATTGCCTGCGCTGTAGGACTCAAGATTGGGCCTTTATTCTGATCTCATGGTCTTCAGTTCCTATGGTTGTCTAAATCTCATTCCTCTGTGCTAACATCCAGCCTTCTCCCATTTCTCTGTCCAATCACATAGTGTTTTCTGTGTTTGGCAGGACAAACTGCTTATCTTTTCCATGTTGTGGCTGTTCTTAGTGAATCCTGGTTATGGAAATTGATGATGGGGGACTAAAAAGCCTCCATCAACAATTAACAAAACAAGGGAAAAAAATGAAAGCACAATCTTAACCTGCACTGGAATAGGCAGAGCGGCTAACCTGTGCTGTGTCTAGCACAGGTTGGGAGCAGAGGCTGGAGCCTTCATGGGGCAAGGGCATATTTGTCCCCTTACCCCATGGCTGGCTGGTATGCGGCTGGCTGGCTGGCTGGTAGGTGCCAGCCACCCCTATGGGGGTGCTCAGATCTGTGCCAGATCTGTTCCAGCAGGCACAGGTCCGAGCATTCCTCATGGCCTAAACTGGGGTTGCACGGGCCTGGGTCAGGGATGCAGTCTAGTGTCCGCATCCAGGCTCTACCCCCTCCCTGGGCCACCCTGCTTGCTGGACACCCTCCCCCTGCCCTGTTCCGCCCTCCTGCCTTCCCCCCATCCAGAATAGCCCCTGTGCCAGCCAAACTCGGCAGGCACAAGAACAGCTTACCATGGGTGTGTTCCACTGTTGCAGGGCCAACGCAACTGCTTGTGTTGGCCCTGCATCAGAAACACTGGCAGTGATGTGCTTTACATTGCTCGTGACAGTGCTTGGCCGATGCAAGTGGTTTGTGTCGGGCGGGGTGGGGGGGATTGTGTTGCACTATGAGAAGAGCAATCAATGAAAAGGATAAGGGATGTACATGTTTTGTAGATGCAAAATGGAGGTGGCTGGAAATGTATGATGCTAGGTGAAATAGTCTGGTGGCTTTGCAAGAAGTGGCAGAGTGTGGAGGCTGGAAATGAGTTCAATTAATCTAAAAAAAAAGAGGTGACTTTTTTAAGTTTGAAGTGTGCTTTCACTTCTCTTTGAAAAAGATACCAAATTTCCCCAAATTTTGGGGAATAGTCCATTTTTCATAATCCTCACCCCACACCCAAACCCTTGGAGTGGCCCTGCAACAATATTGATACTGATTGATACAGACATCTGCAGAGCTCCTTTACAGTTTTTTCTCTGCTCAGACCATGATAGTGGTGAGGTGCAGTCATTTCCTGATTGCAGAAAAGGCATAAAAGATCTGCAGCCTATCTGAGTTGAGCAGGAGCAGCTGCTGCTGCTGCTGCTGGGGAAATTAGCTCAAAAATAAACAAATGCTGTTGCTACCCTGAGACTCTTATTCTGCAATGCTTTGTGGGTAGAAATTTTGGAACAGCCATGCTAGAAGCATGCTGTTCTGGAATTTCTACCCACAAAGCACTGCAGAAGCAGAGTCTCAGGGAAGCAACAACAGCATTTGTTTATTTTTGAGCTAATTTTCCTAGCAGCAGGAATTTAGGGGTGAAAGACATCACAGTTCTTCTCATGAAAGGAATATGAATAGTTCATCTTGACAAGTGCGTAGGAAGCTGGTGATTGACAAGAGATATATAACATGGACAATGTTGCATATTCGATTGCAGCACAGCAGATCCTAGGCAAGCAACATATGTTTGAATACAAATGCCATCATGCTATATCATACTTTGGGGACAAGCAGAATCCAATAGGAGGGGATAGAAGGGGAGAGAGAGAGAGAGAGAGAGAGAGAGAGAGAGAGGACATGACACAAAAAACAAGGTATCCTAACAAAATTTAGAAGCATGTAGGAATGATGGAAGTAGTTCAGATTCCTAAGATCATTTAGCAAGTAAGTATGGAGCAGGGGAGCATGATATTTAAGGACCCCCAGCCCTTTAATACTTCGCTACTCTGAGACGGTGGGTGGTTGTAAATCTTATTCATATTCTTATAGGAAGCAATGAGAGCCAGGACATCTGGCTTCTCTAGTCTGTAATAAAAAAGAATTTAGGTCTGTTGCCACAAATAATAAAACAAGGAGTACTACTTCTGATGGAAAGGCTCCTGCCCCCACAAACCCATTATTCATTTGTTCTGAATAAAATTTCAGTGCATACAGACACACATTTGTGAAGTGGAAATTTACCATGGTGGTAAACCACTGGATAAAGCCTAATCTCTATTGTCTTGCCAAATCATGACGAAAACCCTACAACACTTTTGCCATTGATCAGAAATACAGTGAAGCAAGGGAGGGGTAAAAGTGTTCTTAACACATCAAGTAAAGATGGCAAGTTATCAAATATTAACCAGTGTATAACTACTTAGTAAATGATGTTCTGCATTCACTCATATCAACAAGGGAACAAAATACAAGCTTCATTGTTCCTTGTAGATGAAAGGTCACCCAAGGGATATGAGGAAATGGAAGAATTTTCAGCCTATACCAGTGATGGCAGACCTATGACATGTGTGTCAAAGGTGACACGCCACAACATTTGGCTAGTGACACACTAGCATTTACCAACACCTGACAAAAACTGAGTTTGTTTTACTCATTTTTCATTTTTGTAATTATTTGATGTGTATATGATGCATAGCATTGCACATGATTAGATTGTATGAAGAATTGTTTCTCTTTTGTTTGGGAGGGAGTAGATATGCCAGCAGAGTCAAGTTAATCAAGTTTTGACACATCAAGCCCAAAACGTTTGCCGTCACTGGCCTATACAATACTAAGTTGGGAATAGCCTTAAGGTCTCTGATTAGCCAAATTTTAGCACCCTTGGTCAGGTTTCAATCAATAAGTGTCTGGCTTATTGCATTACCTATCTGGGGATATGGTTGTAGTTCAGTGGTAAAGTCTTACATGCAGAATGTTCCAGTTTCACTCCCTGGCATCTCTTGGTAAGACTGGAAAAGGTCTGAAATCCTAGAGAGTCACTGTGAGGGATCAGTAACTCATTAGAAGGTGTCTTTCTATGTTCACCTCATATTCAGCAATCTGCTGAGCCCTATCAGCTTGTTCAGCACAGCCATATGCCCCTTACCTATTGTAAAATGTAGCAGCTGCCTCATTGGATTTTGCATGCCAATAAGGGCTGCAGCGTTGGAGACCGATCTCGCCCATGGGACACAGTCTACCAGAAATGAGTGGGAGCCATGCAACAGCATAGCATAGTAAGGAGAAGCTCTCGTCCTTTCCTATGTTAATCAGTTGAAAGGGGGGCATTTTGATTTTCTGCTTGGAGTGCCAAAACAACTTGGGTCAGCACTGTCTGCCTTAAATACCGCTATACTCAGTGATGTCATTTAGGGGGAACGGACCAGAACGGGCGTTCCGGATCCTAACGGGCTCCATGGCTGGTTCCGGGTTCCCGACAAGTGCCAATCAAAAGTGAGTTCCTGTACCTAAATCATTTGAATGACACCACTGGCTATACTATATACTATAGCTCCATGGTTCTGACATTTTCTTTCTTCCCAAATTGCTAGAAGTTATTCAGATAGGAGTACCTTAATCTGGCCAATCTACCTGGCCATTCTAAGCTGGTTGTTTGATGTAACCGCTCCCCCCCCCAATTATAATTCAGGGAGATTGCTAATTGCCCTGAAGCTCAGGCAGGGAGGAATGCCTATATTACTAGCTGTCAACTTCATTATTAGCTTCATTATTAGAATACACTATTAGCTGTCAACTTCAGTTCCTCATGCATCAAATGGAAATTATAAAGGAACAGGGCCAGCCCATCCATGAGGCTGGGTGAAGCAGCTACACTGAGCAGCAGGCTGGAGGAAAGGTGCCCCCTGCCTGCCTCACTTGGCTGGCTTTCCAGCTGGGTGTCCACCTAGCTGCTTCACCCTGCATTCCAACCAGGGTAAATTTCAGTGACTGCCCACCTGTTACCTGCATTCCAACCCTCACTTGGGGCAGTGGCAACGCTATTGGAGGAAGCAGAGGGCTCTCTTTTCCTGGAGAGCAATCACAACAGGGTTGTTCTGTTGTTGCTCTCCTGCTTCTTTCAAAGAGTCTGGCTAGGAGCATATTTTGAAAGAAAGAGAACTTCCTCTTCTGCTCCGAGCATATTCTCAATAACCTCTTGAAGAAGTACATGATGGAAGAACAGTGGAGGCAGAAGTGAGGGGCGCACCTGCACAAACATGTGCACCAACTCATTTGTGCACACATAAAACACACACAGAAATGGGATTCAAAATCTAGGCACAACTTGGACTGCTGGTTTGGTTTGAGCCAGGCCTACGAAATGGAAAAATGTCCTCTAACAGTAGGAGATATACCCAATTTAAATTTAATTGACTTTTGGCCCATTGTAACACTATATTCCTGCCAAGACCTAGCAGTTCGAAAGCACTTAAAAAAGCGGGTAGATAGGTACCACTTTGGTGGGAAGGTAATGGTGTTCTGTACGCCTTGGCTGGCCACATGATCATGGAAGCTTGTCCTAGGACAAACACTGGCTCTTCAGCTTAGAAACGGAGATGAGCACTGTCCCTTACAGTTGGTCACAATGAGGCCATTCGGTCATGGGAAAACCTTTACCTTTTTAACACAATATTTATCTCTGCCCCCCCCTTATAAAGTCCACCTTGTTGCACTGCTTCTTTCTGATCTCTATTTTAAAAGGAACCTGTGAGTTTCAAGTTTATACAGGAGACTGGACTTTACAGACTTTATATCGCCAATATTGGGGTGGGGGTGGGGGGTTGAAACTATTTTTGCTCCCTTTATCTAAACAGCCCTAAAAAAAAAGCCCACAACTTTTTGAGGCTCATTGAAGTCAAAAAACACTTCCTAAACACCACCTTTTGATTTTTCAAACAGGGAAATCTAAACTTGTCCTCACTATTTTCTCTCCCCTCTTCTTTAGTTTAGGAGTTAGCTTGATGAAGAGTCCTATAACATTTAGTTCACCCTAATCAAGATATTCTGAACTGTGAAGAGTACATGCAAAGATGAATTAAATCAGAATGCCTAACTTGATCCACCACACTGGTTGAAGCCCACAGGCATCAACCTCCTGCCTTTGCTACTTTTGTCAAGTGTTTCACAGGCCACAAGGCTGCATTCAGACAACTGGGCCATACATTGTACAGCCTGAGTGAACTGTGATTCTTCAGTGAGCCCTTTGATTCATACAATGCCATATTTAGATATTTTTGATGGGGGAAAATGACTACAACACATCAAGATTTTCATAGGGAATTATCTTTGTGGTGGTTCTTAAGGAAGCTGGGGATGCCATCAGACTTGATTTCAAACCAAGACATGGACCTAACTTGGTGAACTGGACGGACAAAAGCGGGCTGTGCTGTGCCATGGAAAAGCAAGACAGTGGATGGTTTGCAGCAAAAAAAAAACATTGGGCAAATGCAAGATGCAGGCAACAGAAACAAAGATGAGGAGGAAGAGGTTGCTTTCATGCTGCAAGAAATTTGGGGCAGGGAGACCACAACTATGACTTCAGAAAGGCAGAACAACAAACAGAGCAAAAGACATCTCCAACTACAGCCTCAGGAAAGGAAGAGGACAGACCCATGCATTGTTGCAACAGTACAGTAAACTTTCGAGTATTGAGGCCCATCCTTACTGTTTTGGGAAGGAGATAAAAGGGGGGATGTGAGTTCATGCTGTGCCATTGGTGCCTTTGGCCATGCCTTGCAGGCTTCCCTCCTGCCCTTTTCCTGACCAAAAGCAGGTGAAAGGAAAGAAGGTGAGCCACATAGGTTGAGATGGGAAAACACTGAGAGTGGTGGGTTGCCTTTTCTAAACATCAGTAGAATATCGCAACGTACTTTGCTGTAGAAATGCATTGTTCAGTATTCACTAGCAATTTGGGAAATGTTCCAAAACCAGGGATGAAACTTTCACCTGTTTCCCATGGATGGTGCCGTTCCATGGACGGTGGTTCAGAATTTGAACATAGGCCAGTCACTATTTCTCACCTACCTCACAGGGTTGTTGTGAGGACAAAAGGAGGAAATATGTACCCCACTGTGAGGTCCTTGGAGGAAGGGCAGCCTACAAATGTGATGAAACATTATTTTTCTCTCCCTTGGGAATTGCAGTTTTGTGAAAGGAGCTTTGTATCTGTCACAGAAGTCTCAGCACCCTCACAAACTACAGTTCCCAAGACCCTTGAGGGAGAAGCCACAATAGTCAAACTGGTATAAAGTCAATATTTGTATTGTAGATATGTGCCCTAAAGATACCAGATTTTGTTTCTGTAATAGAATATCTCACCATCTCCTCCAGATGGCACACTATTGCTATGTGTGAACTTACTGGTGCAAGAGATCTGACTATGTCTGCCTCAGCAATGGACTAACGTTTGGCTATGGGTTAAGATTACTAAGATAGGCATAAAAATGTAGTAGTAGTAGTAGTAGTAGTAGTTATATACTGCTTTTCAGCACAAAGTAGTTCAGAAAGCAGTTTATATAGCTAAATAAATGGTTGGCATATAATATCAAAATTATCAATATTATAATCTTTTATACATAAAAGTAAATTTTCAGAGTTTTGTCACACTCTCTTCTCATATTCTAGGTGATCAGGTGATCTAGGTGATAACTCAGAGCATAACAGAGGTGGAACTTAGACATAATGAATAGAACAACTACACAGGAAGGGAGTGCTGTCTCACTTTCTCTCAGTGGTTCCCCCTGAATTCTAGAACACATTTGCCAAGCAATCCTATACACGCCTGAGAGCAGTGGCGTTTCTACAGGGATGGCAAAGCTCTAAGTTTTGCAAGAAGCCTTACCTTGCAGTGGAAATTGCTCCTCTCCTGCACCGTTTTAGCCAATCTTGGCGTTGCTTACTGGCTACAGCAGCAAGGGAGAGGCAGGATTGACATGACAGGGTAAGGCTCCTTGCAAAACTTAGAGCTTTGCCATCCTTGTAGAAATGCCTCTGCCTGAGAGGAAGCTCCACTGAACACAATAGGTCTTCCTTCTGAGTAGATATGCATAGGACTGGGCTGTAAATGGGCTAAAATCTGGGACACAGTTGAGAGAGACAAGACCTGACCCACAATTAGTTCAGCAGAGGTGAGCCTTGCTTCAATGTTATCTCCAAATATTTTAATTTTTATAGACATGAATGAGAATATGAAAATAAGATAAAAATATAGCAAAACCTGCTTTGGTTCAAACCATCGCAAAGTGATTTTTTTTCAAGACACTACAATATTCCCACTAACATATAGCCCTTTCTGAATTGTTCTACTAAATTATAAAACAAAAAACAACAACAATTGGGCCATGATTAGTTACAAGGGCAGAAATAGCCACTAGGCAGGCATTGGTGCAATGAGCTGTGATATCATTTGAGGATGAAAGCATTTTATAGCATCTTTTGGCATAGCATCTTTTAAGTCATGAGATGTCATATGTAATGGGGGCTTTTTTTTTTTTTTTTTACAGAGAGGATAGGTCTCAGGAAACTAAGAGCCTAACAATACAAAGGTGTACCTTGGCTTAACAGTACTATCATACATTCAGGGAACTGTAGTTGTGTGTGGGGGAGAAGTTTTGAGGAGTAAACCCTAAATCTGTGGAGTGGTGATAAACTGAACTTGCATTTCTTGGAGCAATTATAAAATAATTTCTTTACAACAACAAAAACAACAACCTCTGCAAAATCTTCCAAGAAACATATGAAATACAGGGAATGGAAAGGCAAATTCTCTTGGCTGACAAATTTTCTTGTTGGTGCTGATACACCAGTGTTTCTCAACCAGTGGTACAAGTACATATGGGATCCTGGACACCTGCTGCCAGGCAGTGAGACCAGCAATGTGATATGACAGTGGTTGGAGGCTTGGCACAGCAAGCATGCTTTTCCACACTCCAAAGCCCTCCCATCTACTTTACTAGCATTTGTCACGTTGCATCTGGCCTCCCAACCTGGAAGTAACTGGCAATGATGTCATCATCAGTTACTTCTGGTGGTACTTCCAATAGGTGGACATGCAAAGTGGTACAGTGAGGACACATGTTGAGAAACACTGTGCTACACTAATCCCAGCTTCATCATCTTCAGGTGGATATCCCCAAAGGAGATTCTATATAAATGACAGGAGCCCTTGATTGTCTTGGTCAGGAGAAACGTTCTATTACAGAGTCTTACTAAAAATGCCAAGGGAGCATTCTTTTTTCTTTGGCTTAATTTGCATTGGTAGCAAGGGGTTCTGGGATGCAGGCTGCATCCTTTAGCTGCATGTGATGTCCCCATGAGTAAGCAGAAAGCAGCAGTGATGGTACAAGGGTGAAGGGCAAAGAGGCGGAGAGAGAGGAAGGGGAACACTTGGCTGGTTTAGTTTGGGGTTTGTTTTTAAGAAAATGCTTCAGGAAATTCCCAGCTGATATGATGTAGTTCCATTCATGATATCTTGGCAGCTGCAAAGGGAAGAGAACAGGGAGGGAAAGTTTGTAAAGGTGTGCAGGAGAGGGGGCTAAGGGGGCTTCATTTCAGGCTCCAATAACAAAAGGATTTGAATAGTCTGATGAATTGAGGCCGGTGGCTGTGCCATGTCAGTACAGTGCCTATGCAGGGCTGTGAACTGCACATCTATCCAGTGTTGTGGTTTTTAGAAGTGTGTGTGTTCTGTACATATGCTTTGTATGCAACATCCCCGTTTCAGTCCTTTGCACCAAGTAGAATCTGGAAAGACCACTGCCTGAAACCAGTCAGCATAGTAGATCATGTGGATGAACCAACTGTCTGGTTAACTTCGTAAGTATGAGCTTGGTCTCCCAGGGGTAATCTGAATGCTTGTTAGAGATAGTGTGAACTACCCCTGAGTGCATTAACAATAGATCATAACCTGATACTAGTAAATTCAGTCACAATCAGGACCAGAAATCAGAACATTCAGTGGGCAGCAGTCATGTCCCTGGCTCATGTGCCATCTGGGCAAGTCTACAGACTGCCGCCCCACACTCACCTGGAGCCTCATGCAACAGCCACAGGAAAACTTGAAATATCGTTTAAAGGCCTTCCGAAAGCTTCCGAACACTTTCAGAAGGCCTGCGGACATTACGCAAGCCTACCCGGCCTTTGGGAGGGCCTCAGAGGGTGGGCAGCATGGCTCTGGAGGGAGGCCGACGCAGATCACAGAGCTTGTCTACCATTGCGCCCAGGACCATGTGCCCCCCAGCCCCGTCAGGTACACCTTTGGTGGGTGGGGGGAGTAATTATGGTGGAATAATCCATGATTCCACTATTGTGTTGCTCAAGAGAAACAGTGTTTCAGCCTAGCTCAACTCCTAGGAAGGAGACTGTATGTTTCCTCTGGACAAATATTATCATTTACCATTACCATTTATTCAGGTCTTTCCCCTAAGCAACCCAGAGGATTCAGCATAGATAACATAATCCTAATTAGGGTGATGATGCATATGCAGGCTGCATATACTGTGAATCCACATTGTGTATTCACATTGCATATGTTGTGAATTCACACATGGATGTCAAGAACATATAGAAAGGAAGCCAGTTGACATAAGACATATGCACTGTACAGCAGTGGTTCCCAAACTTTAGGTGCTGCTGGCTGATTTATAAATGCCAAGGGATGTGGGAATAATGGTGATTGGACCGCAGTCCCTCTCCCAATTAGCAGCTTGTTTAACACTTGATGCCCTAATATGCCCTATACGACCAACTGGATCCCACTAGATTCCAGACCCACTGTTTGGGAACTGCAATATTTAAATGCCATCCTTTACCATTTAAAATTTAATATAGTCCTACCAAAAAATGTCAAAAAGATGTATGCAAAAGGATCTGAATAGTATTGATTTGGTAAGAATCAAAACCTGCTTCTAGATATGCATCCCAAATCTGGCAATAAGGGAAGCAGACTTCCATGTGTGCAAATAATGTGGATTCAGTCATGCAACTTGCATATGTATCATACATAGTTTATTGGTAGGGTGTGTGTATATTCATTCCCATGAAGGGCCACTATCAGTTGCACTACTACACTTAAATTGGGATCATATTGTTTTGACAACAGGTACCCAAATACCAATTCCCATACCTGACATTTAAGCTATCAATTTACATGCTGGTTAAAATGATATGGCATGGGCAGCACAGCTACTATAGCACCCAAAAGGATATCGTAGCTCTGTGTGTTCTCTGTGTTCATATTTAATGTTTTAAAGCTTTCATTTTTTGATGTTTTATTGTTTGCTACATTGTACTTTATGTTCTCTGTAAGCCGCCCTTACAGGGCATTTGTTTTGGCATGGAAAACATGGGGTATAAATTCTTAAAATAAATAAAATAATTATTTATCCAGCACATTCCATCCCATCCAAGCATAAGAACATCCAAGCATTCCATCCCATCCAAGCATTCCTGATTTGCTTTCTAGCTTGGTACCAAAAATGGTTTTGCCAGATTTTATAAGAAGCATTATGAGTGGTGTACCATCGAATTTTTCTGGCAGACCTCCTGTACCATTCAGAGCTGAGCATGTACTGGCTGTGTGCAGGCAGATGTTAGCAATGAGAGTGGTTAAGCAAGACAAATGGCAAAGTTTTCCTCATAATGAAGTGTTAGGAGAATGTTCATTTGCTAAAATTCTGCTTGTCATGGCCGTTATGAAAGGCAAAGAAACCCTGTTTAGGCTGTGATTCGTATGTGTTTTGCTTTCAATTCAGCCGTTGCTTTTGAAGTGGATTAAGGGAGCAATCCTAACCTGGAGTTAGGCTGGCACAAATCACTTGTGTCAGCCCAGGAGTATTGCAAATGGACTGTAAAGCACGTTTGGACCACTCTCGGAGAGGGAGACCTGTGAAGGTCTATGTTTCAAAAACCCAAGTGACTTGTGTCACCCTAGCCTAACTCCAGGTTAGGATTGCAATCTAAATCATTCCAGGAACTCACTGAGCTAATGTGAGATTCTGAATTGGATGCCTACTATGAAGGTGTGTTTTTACTTGTATTTTACTGGGAAAGAATTGCCTTTTAAGACACTAATTTTATTTAGGTTCCCTGGTTTTTCAGTAGGACTGCAAAAGTTTATAGCTCTTTTGCTGCGACTGATGTCAGAAATATCATATGAAAAGATGAGGCTTTTCTCTCAGAAGCAAGGAGAGGTGGTTACCTCAGATTTCAGGCACCTGTAAGCGTAGGGGACAATCAAGGGGACAATCTACCAGAAAGTTCTCTTGCAAAAGTAATATTTAAATGAACCCTTTCACTTTCCAAATGGGACACCTTCTCAGTAGACTGTGCCCAAATGTTAAAATGTTTAGGAATGGGACAGGAGTGAGAGGGAGGGATGTGGTGTTTGAATTCCTGCCTCCAGTGCCAAATTGTTTTAGGCTGGTCTCTGTTTATGCAGTGAGCCTGAAATGACAAATTCCCCTTTGGAAAATTTAGGGTGGAGAAACCCATTTGCCATCCACAATATGGTTCCTAAAAAAGAAATATCATCATCATAAAAACAGAACAAAAAAAAAAAAAAACCAGACATGGCACTTCCAAGATGCAAGAGGTGAGGAAATACCAAAGGGATTTCTGTTTCCCAAGGAGCAACAGCAGCTCGCTGAAAGGAAGAAAGTTTAATAGAGAGAGAAAGAGAGAGAGAGAGAGAGAGCAAAGATTACAAGGCCATACTCGAAGGTTTACACTGCAGGGTGCATCCCCATTGAAAAGCAAGACCAATGCATATCATCATCTCTCACACTACACTATAATGCTGGCATGGCTTTGACTGATTAAAAAAGATGACACTGTTGAAGCTAAGCAGTCAGCTCCAAGAATACATGGCATCTATTCCAGCAGGAGGACAGGGAACAGACACAGCTTACCTCTTTGGATTTTTCACTGTTATCTCAAAATTGAGAAATAAAGAGTATTTCTCCCCAAGAAGGAATTGTATCAGCACTGAGAAGAAGTGGGTGAGTGAAGCATAGGAAATGGACAGGTAAATAAAAGGAAAAGGGGCCCAATGGCATTTTCATTGTCACAGAGGACCTGGTCCATGACAATGTCAAGAGGCATTCTCACCTTCTGCTTCAGAGCCAGTGAAAAGCTCTCCTGCCACCCCCTCTCCTCAGAAGTCTCTCCCTCCACTTGTCCCAGGATTCTAATCCTTTCCACAATTTTTTGCTTTTGATGGGGCATAAGTTCAGTTTGCTTCTTTTTTCTCAAACTCATTCTCTGCCAAAACAATTTTGTTTTTATAGAAGCTTTCTACAATCAACTAAAAGAATTAATAGAAACGATTCTCCTCAAACGTACATTTTTACTTTACACATTTAAACCCTTTTCAAACAATTTACCTGTTTCTGCTATTGAGCAACTTCCAGTGTGCGTTGCAAAGCAACTACATTTGGTGGCCTAAATGTGTCTCCAGATGAATCTCCCAGTTCTTTTTTGTGTAGGGTATGGTCCTGCTTAGCAGAAATAATTTCCACAGTGTGGCCTGATCAGCTATGAAAACAATTTCCCTTTTTGTGTTGTCTTCCTCCAAATTTAACCCAGACCCAAAATGGCCTTAAACATGGTCAGCAAACTTCTGATAAGGACCGGTAAAGTAAAAATCTAGCCCTGTCCAAAAGCTATATGCTCTGGAACTCACTCTTTTGCTCTGCTCTGTACACCCTCCCCCAAATCTCTTGACTTGCAACAGTGTGACACATACGAAATACCACAATAAACACAATCACCATGTGTAGCTAGACTGAGCAACGTGGATGGATCCCCAGCTGGTATCAGTCTACCTTGCTCCAGTGTCTTGCCCCATTCTCTACCCCAACCCCAACCTGACCAGCTGGGGATCTACTCCAGTCCATCAAAAACCAACAGCCACAAGGTGGGAGAGACGAGCAAACCAAGGAGAGAAGGGGTGCAGGTGGCTAAAAAAGGAGGGGCAAAGCACAAAAATTGTATGGCTTTATAGTTGTAGTAAATCCGGTGTGACTGAGACCGGACAGAGGAAAAAACTGAAATAAATAATATTGCAACAGTGATTGTAGCAACAAGGGACCAGAGGAGCGGGGTAGATAGAAGAGAAAGAAGGGGAAAGATATTGGAAGAGGGCAGAAAGAGGATAGGATTTGTTTGTTTTTGTTTGTTTTTTAAATCACAAGCAGTAAATGGAAATCAAGACTCACTCCCGGCACCGGTGCTGGCATTTGCGGCGGAGAGAATTACGTGAGTGGGGGTAGAAATATTGGTTACATCGTGCAGTTGGCTGAGGACGGAAGAACGGCGTCGGACAGCCCCCTGAAAGGAGCCACTTCTCTTGAAGGTGCTAACTACCTCCATCTGCAGGAGAGAAAATGAGATAGAAAATTTGGATGGCAGCGGGCAGCAACTGCTGTGGAACAGTGCGTGCCAGCCAGAATTGGCCATGCTGGGGATTCAGCCTCCTGCCACAGGCAATAAAGCATTGTGCCAGAGGTCAGCTGGTGGGCATTGGCACCACACTTACGGAAAGAGCAAATTGCACCAGCAGAAGATCGAGGAAACTGGTCACACCTGAAGGTGCCATTTTGTAAATAGTTTACATGAAGTACAAACCCATGAACGTGATACCAGAAGGGGATTCCAGTAGGACAATGAACCATCTATTAAGAGCACAATGCAAGGCACAGCTGACCTGTGAAATTCATTGCTATAAGACATTGTGAAGACCAATATAACTCGGTTGGAGTTGCAAACAAATACAGAATGAACAGACAACAGATTCATCTTCAAAGAAGGATTGTAAAACAGTAGTTTGATACTTTTGATTCACTACAGTATTTGACCAATAAACTTTGAGTGTAATGAACATTTTAAATGTGCCACAACTACCCCATGTCAGGCAACACCATGTAATTACTGAAAGTCATGGCATGACCTACACACAAACACTCATGTTGAAATTCCCTTTGATTTGAAACTCACTTTATAGTTCTTATACTTCAATAAGACAAACATTTGGACATTTTAAAAAAGTCCTTTAAAAAACCCTTTCTTAAATATATGAGAGTGCAATCCTAACCTGGAGTTAGGCCGGCAAAGTTTGGACCATAAAGCATGTTTGGACCACTCTTGGGAGTCAGGAAGGATGGCACATGTCTGTGTGCTGGCCTCTGACTCCAAAAGTGATCCAAACAAACTTCATAGTATCTCTTGTGCCTGCCAAACTCCAGGCACTTGTGTCTGCTTAACTCCAGGTTAAGATGGCACTCTGAATTTAAACTTTTTGGAGCAGGTGCCAAGTTTAACGCAAACTAATTACATAATTTTTCAATTATACAATAGCCTATTTAATTGTTGTCAAATATTACTAAAAGTTCTGAAAAGAACTGATTCAAAAGTACAGGGGAAAAACCTGAAATGCCGTAACAGAAAGGCAACAAAATATGGGAGTCATTTCATCGAGGTAGCACAGAAATAGAGCTATTCTCCAAGCAGGAAAGATTTAAATACTATTGATTGATTGCTATTGATTGTGGAATTGTAGGGGATTACAGTACAACACTTTCATAGCAGCAACCCTCATAACAACTACAATTCCCATGAGCCCCTTTCTTCACTTTGCTGCTTGTTTGGAGAAGGCAAAATGGCGACTTCTTTATTTTTGCTTGCTGTCTGTTAGTGCCTGAGAAGAATTACTGTTAAGTAAAATTGCTCCCTTTTTTCTCCACCTCTCCCCTGTATTCTGCTGCTTTGCCCAGCTTCCCCAGCCCCACAGCTGCTGTTAGAAGCTGTATTTACTGTATTGACCCGTGTATACGTTGATCTGAGGTTTCAGGATCAATTTTCAAGCATACATTGGTCTACTTAAACTGGAGAACATACAATAAGAAAGACAAAGGGATCTATAATTATCCCAGAATCTAGATTTGCCCTTTTAAGGGTTGATTAGGGCAAAATCCTGAATTATGTTTCATTTGCACAGTTAACGTTAGTAAGCGAAGTTGATATCTCATAGGGGCTAAGAGATATTGAGGAATCAGTGAAAACATATTTTACACATTCATAAAAATCCCTTCTTAGTGGGTGCTTACATCATGCAAGGAATATATTCCCCAATAGATCTGGTTTCGGGCTGGAGATTTATGAGTCAATCAGGACATTCCTTTTTAAGAACATAAGAAAAGCCTTGCTGAATCAGGCCCATCTAGTACAGCTTCCTGTATCTCACAAGTGGCCCACCAGATGCCTCAGGGAACATCTATAATATATGATGGATTTTGCACACAACTGAACAGCAATACAAATCTCTGTAGGTTTAACCAGCTCATCAGCCTCTAAGGTGACAAAAAAACAGAATCCAAGATTAGATTTTACAGATGAAGGGTGGGAGGAGGATGCAAATGCAGAGGATGTAGACTGGACTCTCACTTAGTTGATCTCTTATAAGCAAAATTTGTTCATATGTGAAAAAGTCAGGTGCAGCACCTTCTTGAAGACACTGTTGCAGTTATGGAAAAATAAGTTAGTGCTTGGTCCCCAGAATTGGCAGGGATCAGTGCAGTGGTTATGCAACCATACTACACATCCCATTTTACAGTTCCTTCAGTCATGACCAGTAATGTTCCTAGAGAGGAGGGAAAATACTAAACTTTTCAGATGTCTGAATGCCTGTCTAAAGTGGCCTCTTTATCTCACCTTCAAAGCTATTCACAGCTGTAAAAGCAAAGTGGAGGCTTCTGAAGAAGAGGGGGAAGAAGCCTCTTTACACAGGTATCAGGAGCTTAAAAAACTTAGTGTTTTGCCTTGAGTGCCACTGGCACCTCCTATCAAAATGGTGGACATTTTATGTGTATTTGCTATAGGATTTGTACCTGAACACCAATCATTCCAGGAGAAGCTGCCCTAAGAATATACCCCTATTTGAAAACGGAGGTCTAATACATACGTAGCTCTCATCACTTGATAGCAGTTAAATAGTTGACACATTTGTTTCTACTGAAAAGCACATTATATAAATATACAGTGGGCAACATGCCAGTTCTGTTTGTTGTTCTGGGCAATATGCCAATTCTGTTGGCACATTCAAACATTTATGCCACTGAGTGTATTTTTCAATGGAAAAAATCGAGGTGGGGAGAGGGGGCGAGAGTGAGTGTGAGAGAGAGAGATCTGATGCATAATGCCCACAATGAATGGGAGCTTGACATGCAGTCATGATCAATGCACAGATCATGGTTGTCTTTTTTACATTGTCACTTTTGACAAGAAGGAATAGAAAGAATGAAGTAGACACTGGGTTCAGACATCTGGTGGTAGCTAGGACATTTGCAAAAGAATAGGAGAATCAACCTGATTTGAGGTGTGCCTGAGGTGAAAAACCTGAAAATCATCTCTCTCTCACCAGTTATGATGAGGCAGAATCCACAAGGATGGTCCCCTTGAATGGGAACCATTGCACAGCTAGCTGAGTGAGAAGCCACTTACATGAGTAAGACTGGCTTTGTGTAGTCCAGAAGCACATACCCATCAAGCTTTGAGGAAGATAAATACGGTAAATGATGAATATAAATAATATTACTGTACTAACAAATGAGTAGTCAATGTCCATTTATTGTGCTGCTGCTAATACTTTTTTTCAAGGTGGGTCCTGATGCTAAAATATTTGGGAACCATTGCACTATACTAGGAACCAGTGGTTTGATTTGGTATAAGGCTATGAAACTATCCACCATAAATCCTTCTCAATGTACCTCCAGCAGATACCACTATATTTGCACTAGAAGCTGCAAACAAGCCAAAACTCCCCTGGCAGCAGCACAATTCCTGGGGATCACGATCCTCCCTCTGTGCCCCTTAAACGGGCAAGGACAAATGCTTCCCTGGCAGGTGGGTTATGACAGTTTGGAAACCACTGTCTTACAATACCAATGGGGTATTTTGCTTACATTTATAAACCACATTCACTTATGCATGGGTACTGCAAGGTACCCTATTGGTTTTAGTACCCTATTGTTTTTAGGCAATGGCATAAAACCTGTTTCCTTTCCCCAAATAGTGATTGGAGTTCAAATCACAGTGCAATTCACTGAGGCATGCTTTACATTCCATGAGACATGGTTTTAAAACATCATGTTCTTTTGCCCCCAGTTTTTTCCTCTTCCATATAATTCTATATAATGAGGAAATTTAACCACTGGGTATGTACAAGATCAAGGGTTGATGGGATTGTGCTGCTTTTAGCTGGCTGAAATGGAAATAAGCCAAAATCCAGTGTGGAACCTTGATTTCCTGCTGGTGCAAATGGGATGATCGGCGGAAGCAAGAGAGTCTCCAGTCTGTTGCCAGTAGGACTTTTCTGCCAGACATTCTGAACCTCAGGAAGCTCTCTGCTCTTCTCTTCCCCAGCTACCTTGCTCCTTGGAAGATGTTTCCAGCCTGTCAGATGATGATCTGGAGTGGGGTGCTTGAGGTAGCTGACAGTGCAATTCTGTCCTCATCTCAAGGAAAAGGAATACATTTACTGGGCTGAAGTTTTTCAGAGCCAGGGATTAAGTTTGCCTGCACACCCCATTCTGCACACCCTCCTACACCCCAGGTATGTGAAAGAAAGTTTGGTACAGATGGAGTGGAGACAGGATCCCTGGGTTCTTTCTGCATCTGACACATGGTGAATGTATGCTATTGTTAGCAAAGGCAAGTAGAGGGGTTGCCTGGGCACACTACTTGTCAACTGGGGTCAACTGGAATCTGTTATGTTCAAATGGACTGGAGCTGGAGGAGAGGGGTTGTGAGATGGGATTCCTGGGTTGTATATCCCCAGCTGCCAGGGGGAGCAACCAGGAGCACATTTCAACTATTAAGCAGCAAATTTGACACGCAACATGCCATTAGTCAACACTTAACATGCTCCAGGACCAAGTACTTCTGGGATCCAGCAGCATCAACACTTAAAGCAAGAACAAACCACCTCTTGCTTGACTTACTAAAAGAAAAGAATTGCAAGGCACCCACTTTTTAAGGCAACTTGGGGAAAGGGAAGGAGGGACGTGAGAGGGAGGGATGGGGAAGGGCTGCAATCAAAAAGCATGTTGTTAGAACATAGAAGCTGGACATGGGTGTCTCAGAATTGTGCATCTAATATGGATCCTATACAATGTGCTTGCCACAGAATCCTCATAATAGTAAGACACAGATCAGTCTGCCCTCCAGTGGTTTCTGACAGGACACTGAACTCCACTACAAATTGTGATTTTTCATTGGCAGTGTGGCTACTGCCAATCTGTGTGTTATCAACAGATCAACAGATCAAGCATCTGTGTGTGTGTTATTTAAAAAAAATCTCTCCAAACCAAAACTGTCCCAGCAAATTAATCCTCTGGGCAACCCAATCTTATGCCAGGGCAATGCTGGCATTACCAGCAATGGCTGCCCTGGCAACGGCAGTCATGAAAGTTCTATAAGGAACTTTGCCACCAGTGCGGACTGTGTGGTGCAGGAAGAGAGATTAGTGCCAGTTGGCACTGTGCGCTGCCCAGACGCCAAAGAGTAGCATGTGGAGGTAAGTATACCTGCAAGGGGGAAAAGGGACAGGCTGAATCCTATATTCCCACTCTGAGCTGCAGAGGCCAACACAGTTCCCCACTGCCAGCTGTTCTGCATCAGCTGCTAAGCTAAAGAGCTGGCACAGTTCCAAGTAGCCCCTTCGGGCCACTGAAGCTCTAAAAGGTGACCTCCAACTGCTGCTGTGGCCATGCAGGATACAGTGGTGGCCATTTCAGCCAGGTATACAATTTGGCATCATGACTGCTTAGGATTGGGCCCCTAATGTCAATTCTATCTTTATTTGACAATTATCAGTTCCAAAAAACTAATCGACTGGATGTTCATCACACACTGTAAGTGTTCATTTCTTGGAATATATGCCAGTAAAGGAAAAGCCTACAAGGTCAGGGGAGAACTAAGATTTTGAAAGAGGGTCAACAGCCAAAACCCACTTCCTGAAACAGATTTTCACCTGTCCTGTGGAAGGAATATTAACTTCTTGCCAGTATTATCATGCGCACGTGGAGAGTTAAACGGCAAGCTGGAACATTTGAATAAGTAATACCAGCCTATCATTTGTGGCTTCTTGGCCATGCAAGTAATTTAACAGTGTGGAGTACAGTAGAATAAACACACTGCAAAGTCTTATCAATATCCTACAATAATGCCACACTGGATGTTCAGAACCTTTAAATATTTATACAGGGTTGCCTTAAGAATCTGTCGTGACATCATATCTCAGGCAGACAGTGGTGCCCTTGTGATGGTGTCCACCCGCCTTCTGCCCACCCGCTGTAAGAGAATATGTGGATTACAGGTGTCTTGGTATGGGCCTGGAACAAATCACTACTACTTGGCAATAGATTTGCTATCTCTGCCTGACATGTCCAAGTAGCCCCAAAACTGAGTTTCCATCCTGCTTCTGCTTCTATAGGTTAATGCATCCAAGCATTGCATTCTCTAGCTCTTTCTGCTGCATGGAATGGTTAGACTGGTATTATGAGTCTCTCTCTCTCTCTCTCTCTCTCTCTCTCTCTCTCTCTCTCTCTCTTCCCCCACCCACCGCCAGGCATGAGCATCAGGGTGAAACTACCATGTCCTGAGAAAGAGTGGCAGATGAAGGGTTCAACTTCAAGTCATGGCTAAAGCAAAGGAAGGGATGGGTAGTGGGCAGGAAGGCTGATAGGAGGAATTAGGCGCTAAAAGGCTCCCCCTCTTGGTCTCATACCTGGGTCTGGATGCGATTAAGGCCACGGAACCAAAGGATCTGGCCACGGCGCAGCTCCCGCTCAGCATGATCAATTTCCTCCTCATCTTCTGCCATCTCCTCATCGGTGATCTCATCCTTTCCAGGACCATGCCCCGCCTCCTTCAAGCATTTCAGCTGGCTTGTGGGGATGGTGGCAATGACCTGCAGGAGGGAACAGATATCCCAGTATTTCTCCTGTAGAACAGGAATCTAGAGAAGTTGCTGGTAGTAGACCTGCAAATCTCTTACCCTGCAGATACCATATGAAGACCTTTAAATCCCCCAAGTGCAGCAGGGGACAAGGCAGCCATGTCTAATGGCACCTTTTCCCTCTCTGTTGTTATGCTCCTTTCCTCATCTGTTGTGGCAAGAAGCAGGTGAGGAAGCGGGTTGACAGGGCAGGGGAAGGAATGGCTATGAGGACCCACAGCTTTTCCACTGTGGGAAAAGTTTTTTAACACTGTGATAGTTAAAGGTGCAATGGGCAAAGAGGTAAGAACCACTGTTGCTGGATTTGTAATATAGCTGCCAAATTTACAAATGATATAGAGAGACTAATGTGTAAAACAAACTCTGTGCAGTTCTTCCTAGCTATATAGAAGCCACTGCTGCAGGTTTTGTGTCTTTACCTTATGTTCCCCAGAATCACATCCCTTCTTACAACTATTTATTGAATACCATAGTGGCTAAGGCCATTCCCTACTATTACAAAGTCATCATGGGAAGACTGATAATTTTGGAACAGGTTAGAGACAGTTTAAGGTGTCGACCCAGTGTGTGTCAGTGGTAAAGAAGGCAAATTCCCTGCTTGGGATAATTAAAAAGGGAGGTTGAGAATGAAATGGCCAATAGAGCCATTGTACAAATCAATGGTAAGGCCACATTTGGAGTATTGCATATAGTTCTGGTCGCCACATCTCAAAAAGGACATAGTAGAACTAGAAAAGGTACAGAAGGGAGCAACCAAAATTAGCTGGGACACCGTTCTTATGAGGAAAGGCTATAGCATTTGGGGCTTTTCAATCTAGAACAGTAGTCTCCAAACTGGAAACTGCTAAGTGGGGGGACATCCAAGGGAAGCTGTGAAAGACCTCTACTACAGCTCCCAGGGGTCTTTGTTGCCAGCTGCACACACACAGAACGCCAGGTGCATGGCAGCAGTCCCAGGGAGCAGCAGGCGGCAAAGACCCCTGGGAGTTGTAGTAGGGGTCATTTTTGCTTTCCCCGGTGCTGATCATGCCAGGGAAGGAAAAGGGAGGCACTAGATCTGGCTCATGGGCTGGAATGTGAAGCTCCCAGTCTTGGGGAAAAAAAGGTTTTTTTTGGGGGGTGGGGGTTACATGATTGGTGCAATCTTAACCTAGAGTTAGGCCAACAAAGTTTGGCCGGCACCAGGGCCACCCTAAAGCATGTTTGGACCACTCTCAGAGTCAAGGAGGATGGCACACATCTGTGTGCTGGCCTCTCTGACTCTGAGAGTAGTCTAAACATACTTTACAGTAGTCATACATACTTGACCCTTTTGCCAGTCAAATGTTGCTGGCCTTATTGTGCCAGCCTAAATCCAGGTTAGGATTGCTCTCTGAAACATACACAATTCTGCATGGGAAGGATAGAATGGACAGAGGGATATTCTTTTCCCTCTCTCTCAACACAAGAACCAGGAGATAGCCACTAAAATTGAGTGTTGGAAGAGTTAGTACAGATAAAAGGAAATACTTTTTGTACCCAATATGTAATTAATCTGTATAACTCCTTGCCACAGGAGGTGGTGGCATCCAGCCTAGGAGTCTTTCAAAGAGAATTGGACAGATTTCTGGAGGAAAAGTCCATCGCAGGCTACAGGCCATGAAGGGTAGTGCAACCTCCTTATTGTAAAAGTAAGGTAAAGGTTTCCCCACGACCGAATGGTCTAGTCGTGACTGACTGTAGGGGGCGGTGCTCATCTCCGTCTCTGAGCCTGTAGAGCCAGTGTTTGTCCTGAAGACAAGCTTCCGTGGTCATGTGGCCGGCATGACTACACACCAAGGCGCACAGAACACAGTTACCTTCCCACCAAAGCAGTACCTATGTATCTACTTGCATTTTTAGGTGCTTTTGAACTGCTAGATTGGCAGGAACTGGGACAAGCAACAGGAGCGCACTCCATCGCGCAGTCTTGAACTCCCAAACTTCCGATCAGAAAGTCCAGCAGCAGCGGATTAACCCGCTGCGCTACCAAGTCCCACGTACTGTAAAAGTAGGCTGCCTCAAAATTCTAAATGCAAGAAAGTGGCAACCAGCTGCAAGTTTCTTGTTTCCTTGTCTACAGGAAGCTGGACTAGATGGGCCTCTTCTTACATTCTTAAGGTATGAGGTTTTAATTAGCTTGTGCACGTTTCATGGGCAAGTATCATGGTAGTCATGATTACCATGAGCTATTGATATTGCACAATTTCAGTGCCCAAAAGTAGCACAAAAGTATTGCGTGCAGAATTCGGAGTCGTGAAGGGTGAACTATATGTTCATCCTTACTACTTAGTTCTCTATGCTACTTAGGGAGCAATCCTAAACTGTGCTGGAACAGGCAGGCCAGCAGACTTGCGCTATATCCAGCACAGCTTGGGAGGCCGCTGGAGCCTCCCCTATGGGTTCCTTGGATCTGCACCCGCGAAATCAGAGGTGCAGGTCCAAGAAAGCTGTGAGGCCCCGAGGACCCCCAACCTCCTCCCTCCCATTTCCTTCCTTCCACCACCCCTTCTCCTAGAAACACCCTTGCACCAGCCGAGTTCAGGCCAAAGGTGGCTCTCCACCAGCTCTCTAGCCCCAATGCAGGGGTGCCGGTTGGCTTGAGCCCTTAGTTTAGCCATCCTGATGCAATTTTTTTAAAATTAAAAGTTGAAAGGAAGTCCTTGTGAAGTGGAGAAGTAGCAAGGGAGGGTGCACCCACTAAATCCTTCCACTGGTCACAATTTTTTTCTCCATGTTACCACCCCAATGTTTTTCCGCCTACCCTAAATTGCCAAAAACATGCTGAAATTCCCCATCTAACTTTTTATTGTGATGCTGCTAATTCCAGGGAAAATGCAATTGTAAATAGGGCATTGACACCTGCTAGCTTCCAATATTTCACTAGGCTTTCTAGCCATAAAAGCTACAAATGAGTTAAATAAAAATGACAAGAAAGAAAATCGAGGTTTTCAGAAAGCTAGATATTGTACCCAGCACACTCTTCTGTGTGTAAATTCACACATTTTCCTATGTACATACAGAGAGTGAGTGAGCGAGTCTGCTTTATTTTTTGTTGGATAGGCATTGCAGGCAAATTCTTGGGCTGAATGTTGAACAATGCAATTGAGAGATCAGCGAAACTGTTTCATACCTGTCCCCAGACGAGCTCTCCAACACCCACAAAGAGACACCAGAGCCACTGCTCTGTGTTCAATGGAGAACAGCTAAATGGCTTCCCCCCAAACTGCACAATGACGATCTGTGTGGAGAGAGAGAGAAAAGGGGAGGAAAAACTAATAGGAGATTCATCTTTCTGAGTAGAGTCCATGTTGCAAAGCTTCTGTTTCATGTGGTCTGGAGCCACATCTCTAGTGGGTGGGGAGGGCAAGGGGGGCTATCGCCCAGTGCGCAAATTTCTTAGGGGCACAAAAATTTGCACCCCTAAGCACTAGGAGCCCCTGCATGGGCCTCTCTCCCTTCCCAGCTTTACTACTGATTGTATATTATTATTATTGTTGTTGTAACTATATACAGTATGTAACTATAGGGGGCGGTACTCATCTCTGTTTCTAAGCCGAAGAGCCGGTGTTTGTCCTAGGACAAGCTTCTATGCTCATGTGGCCAGCATGACTATACGCCAAGGCACACGGAATGCTGTTACCTTATCTACTCGCATTTTTTGGTGCTTTCGAACTGCTAGATTGGCAGGAGCTGGGACAAGCAATGGGAGCTCACTTAGTTGCGTGGTCTCAAACTGCCAAGTTCCCGTCAGCAGCTCGGCAGTTTAACCCGCAGCACCACTACATCTCTAACTAGATATGTACATTTTCATTATTGTATGTATGCATGTAGTTTGCATGCATGTATATATGTATGCATGAACCCACACACTTATTTTACATTTTTTAAAAACCTGACCTTGAACTCATCCATTGGTACATGTATACATATATAGACATCTGTCTACTCATGATGTCTGTCTAGATTCAGTGATAAGCCATTCAATTCCATCCATTTATTCCTCCCCCTCCCCATGTAATTCCCTCCAGCTCTGCGTGACCCAGGCCTATACCTGTATGCCAAAGGTGCCCAGAACAATGCTGCAGAAGATGGGGTTGCCAAAAATGCCATTGAAAACATTGCGCTCGCCATGGATTTTGCGGGCGTTGATCTCATTGAAAAGCTGCATCATGACAAAGGTATTGAAGATGATAGTGTAGTGCTCTGAGGGTGGAGAATGCAGGGGAGCGTTGCGGCCACTGTCGATATCAAAGAAAACCTCACCTGTGGGTAGGGGAAAAAAATAAAGCAAAGCACATCATGGAGAGAATGCTGGATCCCACAACCAGATCTCTTTCTTCACCCTCCCAGCTCAGACCTATAGGCTCAACTCCATGCAGCCACCAACCCCAGGTCAGTGCTGTAACAACCCACCCACAAACAGGAGGGTGAAGATGATGGTGAGCTGGTACACAGCGTGGCCCAAAATATTCTTCATCATGGTGCGAGAGATAAGGGGCTTGTTGCGTCCGTACGGCTTCCGTAGCAATAGGGCCTCTGTGGGGGGCTCAGTGGCGAGAGCAAGGGAGGCAAAGGTGTCCATGATCAGGTTCACCCACAGCATCTGCACTGCCTTGAGTGGGGAGTCCTACAACAGAAGACGAAATGGGGGCATTTTAGCAGGAAAATGACAGACAGCTAATGGATACGATAGCTAATGGACACATGCACTCACCAGCATGTCAGATTATTAAGCCATGGCACATTCCAAGTTGTGCAGTTTACTCACAAATGGCTATGTTTCCGTCCACACATTCTTATTTTTCACATTCAAAACTCTACATGAACAGGCTTTGTGAACTGTGAACTGTGTATGTGAACATACACACTGAACAGGCTTTGTGAACTGTGAACTTCCCCAGCCATTCCACATATACCATATACATATTCAACAAACAAAATTAAATTTTAAAGTTTATCCTTAGAATTTCTTCTCATGCTACTTATTTTATACTGTAAAGCTTCTTCATCTAAATAACTAGTTTTTAATCCCAAACTCTTGGAGTGGATTGCAACAGTTTAAAAACAAATATATTAAAAAATTGAAAAATGGATTTCAAAAATCAAAGAAAAAGGTCTAGCATGCATGTTTATTTGCATAGGATTATAATGGTAATATGCACTATGTACTGTCTCTCAGGGCACAATCATAACCTAGTTATGCCAGCAAAACCTGGCTGGCACAAGGGCCGCACAGCCTGCACCACATCTGGGATTAAGCAGGCTGGAGGTATTCTTGGGGTAAGTGGACATTTGTCCCCTTACACTGTGTAAAGCTACTCAGATCTTTGTCAGCAAAATTACTGAATTTTTCCCTGGCTAAAGTGACAGCTTCTTTCCTTTTATGCCAAAGGACAAACAGGCCCTGACACATAGTTTGTGTCCAGAAGCTGATAAGCAAAATCTAGAAGATGCTGAAGCACTAAGACATTCTCCTTCAGAATTCTCAGGATATGGATACTGCACATTTTGCTGCTCAGGCATGTCTTCATCAGAAAGCCTGGTAGAAATCACTTTTCTTTGGCTTCTAATTTCCCTGGGACTGAGCAGAAATCAATCCTATGCATTTATCCAAATCCTGAGCTCATTAGTACCAAATGCTGGTACGGGTTCAGCGTCAGTCAGCATTGGGCCAGCTTGGAGGATACCGTGGAGCAACTGGCAGTGGGTGGCAAGGTTGTATGCGGTGGGGGAGGGGGCAGAAGGCAGAATGGAGGATCAGGATCAGGCCCAGGAGGATGGTGGAAACAGTGGCAGTCTAGTCTCCTCAGTTCTGCATCCTCATGCTTAGAGCCAAGGGAAGCAGTTGGAACCACAGCAGCATTACCTGGGATAAGGGAGCAAATGATCTCTTACCCCAGGGAGACCTTTTGGATCCAGCAGTAGCCATTTTGGTGCTGCTGGAGCCATGGTTGCCAGGAAGCATAGGATTGGGTGAGCCATGCCCAGTCATTTGTTCCAAATAATTTTCCATTCAACCATCCAAACTTCCTTCTACAAGCCAAATCCCTTCCACACAGCTCATATTCCCAATGGCCCTCATCATTTCTCAGCTTCCAAGCAAGAACAGTTTCCTTCATTTTCTGCTATGATTAATTGTGACAAGGCCCACCTGTGTAATGCAGGCACCAGTGAAGGCCACAATGACTGCCACAACATTGACTGTGAGCTGAAACTGCAGAAATTTGGAGATGCTGTCATAAACGTTGCGGCCCCACATCACTGCCTTGACAATACTGGAGAAATTGTCATCTGTTAGGATGATATCCGAGGCTTCCTTTGCCACATCAGTGCCTGCTATGCCCTGAAGAATGAGACAAATACATGGTTGTCATTTTTTTGGCATTTCTTGAACTTTCCAATTTTGTGCATTATTCTGACTGCAGTTGTCATACATAAATACAGTTTCCTTGCCCTTTAATACTTGCTCTTCAATTATACCTATCAAATAGGCTTCAGGTTTCATCTGAAAACTTACTTTCAAAATCTCTTGAATCTGTTGATGTATTCGTACCCAATATTTTTGGGCTATTTTACATGTCCACCACATGACCTTTTTTCTTACATTTCCAACATTTGATACATTTTTAAATATTTTTGATCTTAATTAGTGTTATATACCACCTATAATCTATACCATGATAACCTTATACATATTCTCCTTTAAATTTGCACTTAGTGTGAATTTTATTGTTTTTGTCCACAAGCACTCCCATAGTAATTTCATGTCCCACATTTTTAGCCCAATGTATCATATATTCTTTTACTTGCTCTTCCTCTGTCTCAAATTTCAACAACCTCATACCTTTTGGTGATTTCTTGTTCTTCTCCCATCAATAATCGTGTTTCTAAAACTGACTCATTGAATCAGCAGGGTCAACTCATCTGATAGTTGCTTTTAGAGTCATGTGGGACATATAATCCTACTATCAAGCTCCTAATTCCTAATATCTGAATTTCTACTCCAACCCATCTACCGAGAGTCAGTAAATTTTTGTATCAGTTTCAAATAAGATTTTACATATCTTCATTTTTTGTTTTTGTTTTTAATGGGCTGAGACAAAATCTTCTCCCAATTTTTTGTTAATTAGTTTGTATCCTTTTTTCTAATATATGTCTCTTGTAAGCAAATTACATCTTGTTTTAATTTTTTTTAATGATGAAATGTTCTGTTCCTCTTAGGGGAATTTACTCCATTAATATTCAATGAAGAAAATTATAATCCATCATTCCAGGGTTGTAGGTAAGATGTCCATCAAATCTTTATCCTCCTCTGATCCTGTAGAATTTGCACAAAATCTTGTGGCATCAGCGGAATTAAGGGCCACTGCATATGAAGATATCCTGGCCCTGTTATAGAACCATTTTTTGCCCCAACCATCCTGGATTGCATGCCGCCATGTCTTCTACAAACGTGACCAAGCAGCCAGTGAGACTGTCCCTGCCTACAAGCTGCACTCCACCACCTTGCATGGAGATGTGAGTTCTGTAAGTTGAAGGGAACGCTTCTGCAAAGGTTCACCTACAAGCTGCACTCTACCACCTTGCATGGAGATGTGAGTTCTGTGAGTTGGAGGGAATGCTTCTGCAACGATTCATCTGCGGCCTCCATGACGAGCAGATATAGAGGAAACTCTTCACAAAGGAAGAGGTGACCTTCCAAGTTGCAGTCAATGAGGTACTGGCCTATGAGAAAGCGGAGGGTGCGGCCAAGGAGATTTGCGCCTCCTGCAGCCCAGGAACAATTCGGAAGCCTGAGGCTGTGCATTGTGAGGATGCTGCATCTGAGCATTCAGAAGTACACATCACCATAGCCAGGATCCCCCAATGCACAGATCCATGGCTCAGAGAACCAATGCTCCAAACCAGGCCTCTGCACAAGTTGCTGAGAACCACATGAACGAAGGACCTGTCAGTTCCATGATGCAACTTGCCAATCCTGCAGCCAGAGAGGCCATATCGCCCGCGTTTGCCACAACATGGGTTCCAGAGACACAGCTAGGGAATCTATGCCCCATTATGGAAAGGTTCCTCAAGGGTCAGTCCAGGAGGAGCGATACACTACTCATCCTCAGTGTCCAGTTGCAGACATGGAAAAAAATATGTAGCCATGAAGATTCAAGGGTCTCCCTGCACCATGGAGGTTGATTCCGGGTCAGTGCTTTCATTTATTTCTGCAGAAACTTTCGAGTGCCTTTGTCCCAGAAAAACCCCTCGCCTGGATCAAACTATTGGTTATCGACTTCCAGGGCAACCGCGTCCCCATCCAGTTGGTTGTCTTGGCCTGTGATGCCTCCCCATATGGCATCAGGGCCGTCCTCTGCCATGTTCTCCAAGATGGCAGAGGTGCCTGTGGCCTACTATTCACGCTCCTTGTCGTCTGTGGAATGAAATTATGCTCAGATTGACAAAGAGGCCTTAGCAATCACGGTGGGCCTAAAAAAATTCCAAGAGTATCTGTATGGTCATCAGTTCTCCATTGCAACAGAGCACAAGCCCCTGCAGACACTGCAGATCCTGTCTCTCCTAATATTGCATTCGTCCATATTTTTGGAGGCACATTCCCTGCAGTACAGGCCGGGTAAGGTAATGGGCCATGCTGATACCCTCTGCCATCTTCCACTGCCTGCCCGTGAAGCAGACCCTTCTCCTATGCACTGAGTTATGCTTTTGGAGTCACCTCCACAGCCACCACTCCAGGCTTCTGATGTGAATGGTCTGAACCATGGTCTGAACTGGGGGGTGAAGTGGGTGGCCTGGATTGAGTTAGCAGGCACAAACAGCAGGCAGGCACACAGCCAGAATGGGGGTCGTGTGGCCCGGGGCTTGGATCCCAAACCCTCCTAACAGCCACATCCCAAACCCATCCCACTCCCTGGACCTGGAGACCAATAGGCTGTGAGGTGTACCATCTGCAGGATGAAATGAAAATTTCTATTGGCCTAGCATCACAGCAACACAGTTTCTTTGTGTAATATTTCATAGTAATATTCAGAGTAGTTAACATCTGCAGAACTTTCCATATTTGTAAAGGAGCCAAAATACACAAGGTTCTACCATGGGGGACCAAACTAGGGCCTGCATGCTAGATCTGGCCACAGATCTGGCCAATGGTCGGTACCCATTTGTCCACGTCAGTCCCTGTGCAACTGCTGGGCAAGACCCACCAGTTATGCAAGGCTCGCAGCTCTTGTGCAACTGCTGGATAAGGCCTGGGCAAGATGTGCTGGACAAGGTGGGCACAATTGTAAATCCTAATAAAAAGGTAAAGGTTTCAGTATTTGTTACTTTTCTTGGGAGCATGTTTGAATGCTGCCGGTGGATGTGTGGGGAGAATCCTTTCTGGTGGGTAGAACTTTAGGCACTGGTTTGTTCTTTGCTGAGTCTCACAACCTGAGTCTCACAACCTATTGTTCCTGTGTATATATTGCCGTGTGTGTGTGTGTGGCAGGATAACAATGGAAGCGTAGGCATTATTAACTGCTGAGTAAAATGTATTCATTTATCAAAGTTCTGTCTGTAAGTTATTCATTTATTTATTCAAAATTTTAATTTATTTATTTTCTGGACCTCTGCTCTGTGTTAGATATACAGTGTGGGCCTTGTGCATCAAACTTTGGAAATCTTTGTTCTAAGGCATAGAGGTGACAGAAAAGGAACACTATAATCTAGTGGGCAATATAATATAAAAGGACAAAAGGCCCTTTTTTAGTTCAGTGCACTGCAGATAGTCCACTCCTCACTACCATTACAAAGTCCCGGCCAGCCCTAATTGGGCTTGGGTGCCTACGGCTGGGCCAGGCACTCTGTCACTCAGGATATGAGAGTAGGATTTAATAGATAACCTATAATGTCACTATTAGGATTTCCAAATAGATGCTTTTCTTCCATTTGCAACTGAGATTTCCCATATAGCTCAGGGGGTTTTTTCTATATGTATATGGATCAGACCAACTTTTTAGCTAATTGAGATGGGACCATTCCTTTCTATCAGTGAGAATTAAAGAAATTTATTGTGCAAGATGGCTCTGTGTCTTGAGGTCAACAAAGCCCAAGGAGGATAGTTAATGTTAGTTAATATTAGTTAATATTAATAATGTAATAGGATAGTTAATAACCATAACCTAGCCAAGAGTTATTGCACAATCTGAGCATTTCCTTTCCACCAAGTAAATATGATACAGTCAAAATAAGTGAAGTTAAAACTAGGACTATGGCAAATTTTGACACATGAGCATTTCTTCTGTAAAAATAGACCTTTTGGTAGCTGACATGTCCTCCAAGCACCATCCCACCGTCATATTTTTCACCCTTCTTTAAGGAATATTAGCTGCCCAATTGGCAGCTTCTTCAGAGCTCTACTATGTGGCCAGATCATAGGCAGCCCAATCTTAACGGGACTGGCTGCCCATGGGACAGTGACAGCTGGAGGCCTCCTCGGGGTAACACTGGTTTCCTTACTTCATGTTTGGCCGCAGCATCCCTTATGCGTCTAAACTCTGCAGCAGCTCAATTGCTGGTGCAGAACTAAGGAGCCATATAGGCAACGGTTCTCAAACTCTCTCGGAGTGCTTGCAGGGGCAGAGGAATCATAATGCCATACTACACTTACTAGCACCTTCCCCAGAGCCTAGGAGGGTTGAGGATCCTGGTGGATCCCTGTGCATTAGAAAAGTTTAAAAACCAAAAAGATTGCAACCCACTTCCAGTTTTGCAGTTGCAACTAGGAAGTGAATCGTGAGATTTTTTAAAAATTTCTAATGCACAGTGAGCCCTACAGAGGGGTCCACAGGGCTCCCCAACCCTCCCAGATGCTAGGGCAGGCCAAGATATGCTGGGCACCATGGCCGAGATATGTGCTTGTTACATGACCCTCTTTCTATGTGAGCTCTTTTTATATGAGCTCTCTTTAGATGTCCCTCAGGATATCCCTGAGAAGTGGATTTTCTTGCAGATAGAAAGGGGGAATTCAGTTCAATTTTTCTTACCATGGCGAATCCCACATCAGCTTTCTTGAGTGCTGGTCCATCATTGGTCCCGTCACCAGTGACAGCAACAACCTGGCGCTGGTCCCCAATAGTGCTATCAATTATACCTTTAAAGAAACAAATGTGGGTTAGCTAGGAGTGACTGGGCTATATATTCAAATACTGTAAATACTATTGACTTCAGTAACATTCTTCTAAAGCAGTTTGTGTCTGTAGATGGATATGCTTTCATAGATAAACCTGCATATTTGAACATCACTTTCAGGAAATGACATTCAGATCCCAGGAATTCTTACTCCTACATGGTAACACACTTTAGCAAAATCTCTTACCTTTCACTAGGGTATGTTTATCAGTAGGTGATGATCGAGCCAGAACTCGCAGCTTTGGCCAGATTTTATCAAGGCGTTCTTGTTCAATCTGTGGTGCAGGAAGGCAGAGAGGAGAAAGAGCATGAACCACACCTATACAATTTCCAAAAGGTTGAGGACTGGTCAGTGGTGTCACCTAAATGATTTAAGAACAGGTACTCACTTTTGATTGGCACGTGTCGGGACCCACCCACTGGAAGTGACGTCATAAGCTGGAAGTGATGTTGTGGCAGGAAGTGACATGAAAAAAGCCCTTTTTGAGGCCTCAGACGATTTTAAACTGACCCAACAGTTGCAACAGTATTCCACAGCACCCCCAGAACATGTTAAGGAGGCCTGGCATCATGTTAAAGTGACCCAACAGTTCCAAAAGTATTCGAGAGCAACCCCTGAGCAGCTCATTTTTCAGTGGCAAGGCAAGGCAAGGCCTGGCCTGGCTTGGGAAGGCAAGTTTAAAAAAGCCACCAGCTCATTTCAGCAATTCCAAAATCTTTTAGAGACATTCCAAAATCCCCCCCCCAGGAACCGCTGTGCCTCCTCGGGAGAGGGAGCCCCAGGCAGCCTGCCTGCTCACGCTGCTGCTGCCGTCGGTCTCCCTCGCTTCACTTCGCTTCGCTCCGCTCCGCTCCGCTCGCTGCCAGGCAACTCAAACGTGCAGGAAATTCAAACGTTGCAGGGGGCGGAGCGCCGAGGGAGTCGACGAGTGGGTGGGCAAATGGGCGGGGCCAGCCGTAATCCTAGGAATGGATACTCACCCCGCGTACCCCCTACATGACATCACTGGGACTGGTTCAAAAAAGTATGTTCATAAGTGAAACATGAACTAATGATTTGTGTCAATTCAAGATACAACACTGCAAAGACCATTCAGAACACCTCAGTTGCAATCAGGGGTGCCAACTTTATGTTCAGTATTGGGGAGGCCATAGCCACGCCCCTTGACACAATCACACCCCTTGAAGCAGCCACTTCCCTTGATGTAGTCTCATCCACATAGCCCTAAAATAGTGCCAACTTAAAGTACGTAGGTCATATGCATGATCTATTGAATACAGATAGTATCTGCATCATTTCTGCCCCCATCTCATTTTCCAGCCATGAATAGTGGCAGTCCTTCTAGGAAGTCCTTCTAAAGCAAGGATTAGGGGTGGGTTTTTGGTTCCCCCCAAAGTTTCTTGATTAAAATAGCAAATTGTGGTGTTATGTGTTTTTATCCAATTTTTTTGATAGTGTGCCTTCGACTTTGACGTGGTACTGAGGAGTGGGCAGGGAGGACATGCTAGCCACAATGGCAGAGGCACTTATGGGGGTGCAGGGCACTCTCAAAGGTGGCAGAGAGCCTGCCCCAGAGGCGCCAAGTCCTGGCAGGACTGGGACTTGGAGTGAGTGAGGAACGAACAGTGCGGAGATGCATGCCAACATGGCAGAGGCAATTATGAGGGGCAGGACAGTGGAGGAGGGCAGAGTTCCTGGCCCCGGCTAGGCGCCCAGCCTAAGGAGTGAGTGAGGAAAGGAACTGGAAAGGATGTTTGCCAGTCCACTACACGGACTTGTCCAACATGGGTCGTGTAGCTCGCCAGAAGCTTCTGGGCAGCATTCCAGTCATCTGGCATTTGTTTGCAACCCTCAAGGATTTACTGTTCCTGTCATAGGCGGACGGTATGGGATGCAACACATGGCATGAGCCATGGGCATGCCCACAGCCAATGGGCGCACCCCAGCCCACTCGCCACCCAGCCGCCGCTTTTGCCCTGACGCCTCGCCTCCCTCCCCTTCCCCGGGCCTCTGCTGCTCTGGCTGCTCTTCCTCCTCTCCTCTCACTCCATACGCGGCCAGCACACAAAGTTGCCGCTCACGCTGAGAAGACTACAGCGGGTGACATGAGGCTGCCAGGCAGTCCGGTGGGCGGACAAGTAGCGCTCCCTTGGCTCTGCCCCCTTGCAGAGGAGCCCTCTCTGCCCAGCCTCCAGGTGCTGAATTAAAAGGGATGCAGGATTTCCCCCAGCTCTACCCCAGCTCAAACACAGAGCCACACGGAGAAAAAAAGGAAAGATTTTTTTTTAAAAAAAGACTACAAATCCCAGAACCCTCAGCGGCGCCCTCCTTTCTTCCTGGTGGGTGGCTGCAGAAACTGAAAGTGCTGCTGCTGCTGCTGTTGCAGCCAGAGCTACCTGCAAGCCCCGCTGGCCCGGTGGCTTCCGCTTCAAGCGTGCGGAGCCAAGTGGGTGGGAGGCCACCTTCCGGGAGATTCGTGCAACGCCTTGCTCAGGCTCTGGGCTGCTCAGTTGGCTAAAATTGTGCATCAGAGGCGCACGGGGCACTTTTCTGGTCTGGGCAGTCGCAGCAGCGGGGCAGAGATGTTAACCCTGCGCTGCCCACTGGCCCGTGCCGTGTTGAGTTTGGGAAAAAGTGGGGGGGATACTTTCTTGCCCCGGGTGCAGTTTTCATTCATTACAGCTTTGCCACCATGCCCCCCGAGCTGGGAGGCGCAGCAGCGTCTCCCCCCCCCCCCCGGCCTGCCGCTCGTGTACTTAAAGTGCCTGAGTGGCAGGCCAGGGAAGGAAGCTGCCACCGGTGTTGTATGTGGGGGGGGGCTGCAGGGAGGGAGGGCGCCTCGGCGAGGGGGAGGGACTGAGCAGGGCAACGGCTGCTCTGCGGACCAGGCGCCCCTCCAGCAACATCACTTCCGGCTGACGTCACTTCCGGTGGGTCCCGACGGGGGGCGGCGGCACAATGTCATTGGTTGCCATGGGCGTGGTTTTGTCTAGATACGCCCCTGGTTCCTGTGCCTAGATGGCAGGGATGCACAGATCAGTTCTTGAGCCATGGCTAGCCTAGGATGTGGCGGCATTCTGTGACCTACTGACAAGGTGCCGAATAGTATAGCTCAAAAGCTATGGTAGCAGAATGGAACCGGAGCAGCTCAGCTATCAACCTGCTTCAGGAAAATTACAGAGGATCTAGAGGCAATGGCCACCTGCTCCTGGATGGTGGTATCAGAAGTCTCATCACTGCGTAATGTCCAAGGAGGACTGGGATTTTGAAATGGTAGTAGTGAGGAGTGGACAGGGTGGGGTAGAGAGTGGTAGAGACACATGATGGCAGATGTAGGCACTAGCTGTGAAGTACCCTCACGAACACAGGGACTGCCTGTCCTGGCTGTGGGTGCCCAGCCCAAGTAGGCTGTGGACACCCAATAGTCAAGGACTATTATCTCCTCTGGGTCACTCTGTATCCATTCCTCACTAACTCCTGGTCAGGTACTGCCCTTTTAGAGAGTTTCCTATAGGTATCCTCATACCTCTACCATTGCAGCAACATCTCCTCAGGGAGGACTGAGGAACAGACAGGTGCATGACAACATGGCAGGCAGGCCACCGCCAGCATGGTGATACAGAGTGACCCAGAGGAGATAGTAGTCCTTGCCTCGGAAGACTGGGGGAGTGCCTGACACAATGACAGGGGAAGAATGGGATTCAGGACTGATTCATTTGCGTCCTGCTACGAGGGTCTGTGTCTTAGCACTTGCAAATGACGCCACACAGTGTCTAATTGAGAAATGTGAGGCACGCCCCCCCCCCCAATTGTGGTTAGTATGAAGAACAGAGATTCAGGTCAGGGGACTCATAACAAAGGTGGCCTTTCAAAATAAACTTGTCTGCAATCACCTCAAGGTCAACCGCATTGGCCAGCTCATCATGCACTTCTAGTATGGCCAAATGGTTCAGGTGCTGCAGGGTGAGGGTTGATCGGAGGTAGGTTTTCAGCCTTCGAAGGCCAGAAAACTATTTTTCTGCAGTCAAAGTTGACATGGGGACTGTGAGCAGTTGTTGGAGGAAGGTCACCAACTTTGGGAGCAGGCCCTTGAGTCCTCCAGGGTCCTGCTTTAAATACTTGATCACAGAAGCCACACTGACCACGGTCTCATTCCTGTGCACTAAAACATTTAACAACATGTTTCTGTGTAAGACTACCTGTTCTTCATCCAAGTCATTTCTGAAATGCTGTCTGAGTTCATGAAACCCAGGTTTCAGCCCCAGTGAGGAACCTCTCTGCCTTGGCTATGAGGTCAAATGTCTCAGATTGGAATCGGGTCCTGACGCCTGTACAATTGTGTCCACAACCTCATGGCACACTTGAGGGAAGTGTCTTCTGTGAAGTTGAAAGGGCACACATCTCTGTTTGCCATGTCATCCAATCAGGAGGGAATCTTCCTTTTCCTTGGGATATTTGGCTGGCCAATTGACAGGGACATTTGGCAGTGACTTAGGCCCAGAAAGACTGGAACTGCCCTTTGAATCCAAGTAGCATTTCTATGAGCATGGAGATCATGCTTTCGGCCTGTAGAAACAGAAGCACTTGGCTTTGAAGAGCCTCTGATATTTCCACATAATTAAGGATCAAGGACATACTGTCCACCAAGTTGCGCAGAAAGGGTGCAGACCACACAAAGGTCCCTCTCCAGCCCGACTTTGCAATGCCTTGAATATGGCGTAGCATTTGGGAGAGTCCAACCTGCTTGATTGTGTTGGGACAGTTAGGCTCAAGCTGTGAGCCATGCAATGCAAAAACAAAGCTCGGGGTTCCTTGCTCCTCTTTCTGACCTGCACACCACTTATTGTCCCTGCCATGTTCTGAGCCCTGTCAAAGCACTGGCCTCTGCAGTTGGAGACTGGCAAGTTGAATCTGCAGACATCCAAGATGATAAAGGTAGATAGTCTCTGCCTGGGTATTGGTAATCAAATGACACCCCAGGTGTCAGATCCAGCGGGACAATCCGGAAGCAGATGGACACTTGCTCCTGGATGGAGATCAGAAGTCTCGTCCACTGTCTCCGCGTAAGGTTTGCCTGGGTGAAACGAGACACCAAAGAATGAGTGACATAGTAGCTCATGATCGCCAGCATCTTGTTGCAGATATCATGGAAGCACCAGGAATTGCGTTCCATCCAGCTCTTTAAAAGGGGAGAATCGTCACATCTCAACTTCAGAAGTGTAGATAGGTTTCTGGACGCTTCCACATGGCCAAGAAACAATAGTCCTTAGGTAGCTAGATGTCTCAGAGGTCACTATCAGCAGAGTTTCCCTGTTCTCCACTTTGGCTTTCTTGTGGGCATTGGACAGTTGAGACAGTCAGGCCAGATGTGAGTGCTCGGGTTTTAATGTTTCCTGAACCATTCCAGAACGTTCTTCCAGCCACAGAAACCTGTTCCACTGCATATAACTGGAGAATGTCACACAGGTATGCTGGAATGCCAATTTCCAAATTCGACAGAATGCTATGTTCTTTGACTCATTGTATTCCAGCCAGGGAAACATCTTTATTCAATGCAGTTGGAAGGTTCTGACAAGCATGCCGCATTGTGCACCTAACCGCTGGAACAGAATGCCCCGGTTTTGTGGATGAGGTGGAGAGACAGAAATACTTCATTCTCTATGATGAGGTGGATGGCAAGGAATATCAGTGATGGTGAACCTATGACATGCGTGTCAAAGGTCATACCCCAACACATGAGGTGACACACCAGTAATCACCAATACCTGACAAAAACTGAGTTTGTTTTTCATTTTTTTCCCATTTTCATTTTTCATTTTTGTAATTTTTTGATGTTTCTTTATATAATACATAGCACCACACATAATTGGACTGTATTTTTTATTTAAATACATGACTATAAAGAATTGTTTCTCTTTTGTTTGGGAGGGAGATTGACACACCAGCAGAGTCAAGTTAAGCATTTGCCTAAGTTTTGATACACAGAGCCCAAAAGGTTTGCCATCACTGGAATAAGTGGATGGCAAGGAGGAAGTTCTGGATGGCATTTCTCCACTATAAACAGGCGCTCTAGCTCTTTTCACAAAAAATTGGTCCATAGCTGCCCCTTGGTGCAGCTCAGCTGTATTTTGACAACTGGCAGGCAGGCAGGGTTCACTTCACTCACTGCACAACAACACAGAGCTGAACAATGAATCGATTTGGACTGGAGGCAGAGAAACACCCCCACCTGTCCCAAAAAAGCAGCTCAAGGAGTTTGTAGTGTGAGAAAGGCAAGCTGCATTCAACTTCCCACAATGCCCAACAACACAGAGCTGAACTAGGAATCAATCTGAACAGAGAAATACCCCTCCCCACCACCAAAAGTGTAAAAGCAGCAGACTGGGCAGACTGGGTTCACCACACTTTGTGCCCAGCTACACGGAGCTGAACTAAGAATCAAACTAGATTGGAGGCAGAGAAAAATGGAATTTTGTACCTGAGAATTCCTGTTCTGGGTAGGGGGCATTCCTGACTCTTGGGGTAGCTACTTCCACCACTAGGAGGCAGGGCCAATCGCAGATGTCCTCCTCCTATAAGAAGGGCTTCCCATTTCCCCAGACTGGTCCTGGAGAGCTGGAAAACACCTCAATGATCCCACCGCACTATACCAGGTTCAATAACCAGTGGGATCACATGAAGAATAACTATCAAACATAACAAGGAAAATCAGGCAAAAACAGATCTGTGGCTACCTCCCCACAAGTAGCCCACAGCTCAGGAGAATATCGAGGATAGTGAAGTGGTAGGTGGAATGCCCCCTTCCTCTACCCAGAACAGGAATTCTCAGGTAAGAAATTCCATTTTTCTCTGGTAGAGGAAGGGGGCATTCCTGACTCTTGGGGATATGACAGAGCTGTCAAATATTGGGGTGGGCCAGATGAGGTGGAATCATTCAGGGTCTCATTACTTTCTGCAGAACTCGCCTGCCAAAACATCAGCCGAGGTTGCATTGAACACCTCATCATCCTTGGCGAAGGTATGTACCAACGCCTGCACTGCTGTCCTTTAGTATTGCCACAGAGGACTAGCCATAAAGACTGCTGAAGTGGCTGCTCCCCTGAGAGTGTGAGCAGTGGCACTCAAGGGAGGTTCCTTGCCCAAAGATTTGCATGCTAACACAAAATAGTAACCACCAGACCAAGGCAGTGGCAGAGATTCTGTCGATGCTTGAATACCAAAAGGCTCAAACAGGGCTGCTATATAGCAAAGGCCCCTAGTCCCTTTGGCTGAAAAAATTAAAGTCTGCCTGACATCCAGACTATGTCATTCTCTATTGAGAGAAGGCTTAGGACAACGGTGTCCTGGCATGATGTCCTGGCATCAGGTCCTGGGAACAGTGAAAAAAAGGATTCACTCTGGGCATAAAGAGGGGACCACCTTAAGCACCAGTCCGACCCTTATGGAGGATGAGGACCCCAGGATGACTAAAGACATCTCTAACTGTGATACCTACCTAGCCAATGTAATGGTTACTAGGAAAATAATCTTATAGGAGAAACACTTCAGTGGGACCCAGGCAGAATGGCCAGGGCCACCCCATTAAGGAAAATGTGGGGGTAAGTGAATAGACTCTCACCAGATCCTGCTCCCAGAGACCAGTTGAGAGTTGCTATCTATCTACACTCCATGCTAGCACCCAAACGTTTGTCCTCTGTCCTAAAGGAAGTCAAGGATCAGCTTAACCCTGGACTTGATAGCACTATTTCCCCTTGAAATACATCATAGAAGGCAAGTCTATACACCTTCTTGGTGGACTGGCACCTGGATGTCAAGAAGGTATCCAGCTATGCTAAAATTGCAGAAGTGAAGCAGCTTGAGCCTCATAACCTCTAGTCTCACAGATGAAATATCTGTGGCTGGACCAGTGGACCCTGTGCCCCCAAGTCCCCACAGAGCAAAAGCTCCTGTATTGATAGATAGAGCAGTTCTGGGGACCAAGATCCCTGGGCTTCTGGGCACTAAGAAAATGACCTCTACTCAAAGCCTCTGATCTGTGGAAGACAAGAGGAATCAACACAGACAGGGAAGGCACAGAACTTGCCCATGTGAGTGCCTCCCAGCTGGCTGCCCTGAATCAGACTCAAGAATTCCGGCAGTGCCAGGCATACAGCACTGAAGTCTTGTCAAACTGTGTTTCTTCCCTGGATCACCTCCCCATCATGGTTCCGACCAGTGGTGTCATTCAAATGATTTGGGAACAGGAACTCACTTTTGATTGGCACTTGTTGGGAACCCGGAACCAGCCACAGAGCCCGTTAGGATCCGGAACGCCTGTTCTGGTCCGTTCCCCCTGAATGACATCACTGGTTCCGACCATATATGCCAGTTCCTGTGTAGGACTGAGTACACTATTTTCTAGGTTACTACAAACTCCACCAACTGCAGGCACCTTAAGGTACACTGAATACCCTACAGGATCTGTGCTTTGGACTGGAATATGAAAAGAATGTTGTCCAGGAAAAGAAAAATGCCTCTTACATGTGTAGGTGAGCCACAAGGACTACTAAAACTCCTGTGGACACCCTTGGGAATCAACCCGAAGGTTGTACCCCTTGCTGTCCATCTCCATCTGCGCATCAGCAATGAAGGAAACCAATGTGCGCAAGGTGCGGCCAGATACCTAAACATTAAGGATTTTGCTTGTCTTTGGTGGACCTGAAGACCACCTGAGACTTGTTTTCCCAAGACAGCTTTTTTAGTCGTTCATTTATTTGAAGGAATGGGGCTTGTTCCACTCTGTCTTGAGCTTGGGCTGTAGTCCGGTCAATTTAGGGCCGAAAACCACCCAACCTGCAAACACCTCTAACAAAAGGTCTGACAATTGTTTCTGACAGTACTCAGGGTATATATTAACAGAACAAAAATCCGACGCAGTCATCCCACCGGAAGTGGGTTGTCTCCAAAAGGGCATCCACAAGCCATGAAAATGGGCCACAATCAGGCACCTGTGTTATTTTGAACCCTCCAAGAACGCTAACAACAGTTCCGTCAACTGTTCCAGTCAGTACTAGGTGTGCAGAGTGACAGGGGAAGGATCCGACCAAATCAGACCACCAGAAGGGGGTCATTTCCAAGATGGCAGCCGCAAGCCATGAAAAAGGGGCCCAAACCATGCACCCGTGTCCTAACCCTCCATGAACCCCAACAAGAGTTCCGTCAACTGTTCCTGTCAGTACTAGGTGTGCAGATTGACAGGGGAAAGATCCAACCAAATCATACCACCGGAAGGGGGTCATTTCCAAGATGGCAGCTGCAAGCCATGAAAACCGGCCAAAACCATGCACCCGTGTCCTAACCCTCAAAGAACTCTAACAACAGGTCTGTCAACTGTAAGAACAGTTGTCAGCTGTTGTCAGGTATAAGAGCCGTTGTCAACAGGTCCATTGTCAACTGTCAGTCAGCTGTCAGAACAGTAAGAACAGTATAAAGGCAGTGTGCTGAGAAGCTACCTTTACGAGTCAGCTTGGTCTGCTAGTCACTATACTAGGTAGCTTGGTCTGCTAGTCAATGCGCTAGTTACAGTTCTGTTTTGCTAGTCATTATGTTTGCTAGTGTTTGACTGAACAATCTCTACTAGGTTTATCAAGTTTTTCTGTGTACTACAGTATGTCATCCTATATTAACTGGGCACCTGACTAAGAAGATGCTAAGAACTGCGTTGGGAATACCTCACAAGCTACCATCTATTTCACTGCTAGCATCTATTTCACTCACAAGCTAGCATCTATTTCACTGCTCACTCCCTAAAACCAGAAGTTGGGGAGCAGCACCCTTACTGCAGCAGCTCCAACTGGGCAATGCTAATGAGGAGAAGGAATTTTGCCAACCTCCCAGGCCACTCATCCAGCTCCATGTGCGCAGAGTATGTACCCCGAGTACTGTCAGAAACAGTTGTCAGACCTTTTGTTAGACATGGTTGCACGTCTGATCACAGATTGACCGGACTACTGCTCCCTCGAACAAAAAGGGTCGACAGGGGCCCCAGAATGGCAGCATCTTCCTATTCCTATGTTCTTCCTTGCATACTATGGTAAGGACCTTTTGGTTTAACTTCCCACTAGGCACCAGGTCCAAGCTTAACCAAAAGCAGACCCTGACAGGGAAACACCCAGTTGGTGACTGTGACCCAATGCCTAGGACATATGTTTTGTTGTGCCACCACACTGGAAGCAATATCCCTAGTGTTAAATAGTAACGCGTCCAAAGAGGAAACAGTAGCAAAACTGCTGATAAAAACTTCTTTAGTGTTCGCAATTGCCTTGGGGAACTATACTTCAGAAGCTGCTACCACTTCTGCCCACAGGAAGGCTGCCCCTGTCTGCATAGCAGCTGGGGCATGCATGGTAAAAACCCAAGACTCAAATTCTTTTGTTTATTATGTTTAAGATCAGGGTCTTGAGCCAAGGATTGCAAGGATCCTCATTCAGATGGGAGGATGGCTGAAGAGGAAAGAGGCAGCCACTGGCACGTCGACCCCCAGCACCTAAGGCTCAACACTTTCTTTGGTAGAGAATGATGCTTACCAGCCACAGTAAGTGTGTGTTTGAACTGCAGCAGTGTATTCCACTCAGCTTCCACAACCCTCTAGAAAAAGAGTTTCACTGCTCTCTTAGCTGATTCCTGTGGAAAAGGCAACTTAGAAAGCATGGTTAGACACAGGAACTCCCAACTTCTCGGAGGCTGAGAGGAAGTGAAGAGCCTTTCCTAGGAGCCAAGTAAAAAGATAGCAGAAACCGCCTACCTGCATTATAAGGTGTGCTGTCTGAACCCTCCCCATAAAACTCCACAACCTCCATGGAGGAATCTTCAAGAGAATCAAGATCAGTGCACTTTTAAAACTGACCTGAAGATAGGCAACTTTTGGCTTTGCCCTTATGCCACATATTTGATTTAGTGAGGAGGTCCAAATATAGTGATCCCAAGTGGTCTCTCTGAATGGGGAAGAGGATACTCTGCAGATATCATCCCAATACCTCGTCCTCTTCCCTAGAGGAGCTGGAACATACTGCAGACTCAGAAACTGAGGGGGGTCACTGGGTCAGACCTAGAGAAGTTGGGTACAGCTTACCGAGAGGCCAACCCTGCACACAGAAGGAAGTCTCATTATAATTATGGGGCTTACTCAGATAAGTGTAGATAGGATTTTAGTCCAAGGCCATTAGTGTCCCTGGTGCCCTTCCCATTACAGTGAGTAGGGAATGGGGTCTCCATAACTGGCAGCCTGGCGTTTGCAGCTCAGCCACAACCCTCTTGTCAAGATGAAATCAGTGCTCTGGCCTGATTTCTCAAAATATCGAGCAAGGCTGAGGTGGTAATGGTCCCAGCATCATTAGGAGACTGGGGGGGGGGGGGAGTCAGTCTGGCTGAGATTGCCCCCACCCCAGAAAACACAACCTCAGTGCTATACCTGGTTTCATACCCAGGTCAGTTGTTGCTGAGTCTGCCATGTTCTCCCTCTACCCGACTCCACCCAGTCTACGCAGGCATAGGGTGAGAAGGGAAGGCTGCAGTTGGGGTGCGTTGGGCATGGCCCCTGTGAGGGAGGGCTCCAAGTGTGCGGGCCTGCCAGACCCTACCAAGCCAGCCAACAGGGGTGGTCAAGTCAAGGTGGGTCAGGGAGCTCCGCAACTCTCCCACAGCTTGCCAACACAGCTGTGACCTAGGCAGGACGAAGCTAAGCCCTCCTGGGCAGCATGAGGCAGCGGAGAATGCACTCTACCCAACTCCACCACAGCACAGTGTGAGAAGGAGAGGCTGTTGCTAGGGTGCGTTGGCCTAGGCCCCTGTGAGGGAGTGCGCCGAGTGCGTGGGCCTGCCAGACCCTACCAAGCTAGATAGCGTGGGTGGTCGTCATGGTGGGTCAGGGAATTCTGCGGTTCTTCCACAGCTTCATCACTGCTGGTGTGCTTGGTGCAGTCAAAGCTGAGCCCTCCTGGGCTGTTGTGCTGGCAGGGCTGGCCATGGGGAGTGCTGGCGAAATGGCAGCCACATTTCCCGCCAAAAACTGTGAGGGCTTTGCGTCTGCTGTTGCCTCTCTCTGTTGCCTCTCTATCTCCCCTCTGTTTATCACTCCTGTCAGGTGCCCCTACCAACCTTAAGTGGATACATAAGCCACGGGCCTCCCTTGTGCAGAAGCACAGGGAAAAGGGGCCTGCCAGGCCTATCAGCACATAGGCCTTGGGTGTCTTGCCATAGGACAGAGAAAAAAGGCCTGCTAGGCCCAGGTCAGCATGTAGGCCTCAGGGCTTCCCTCATGCAGTAGCACAGGGAAAATGGGAAGCCCTCCCTAGAGGAGGCAACCATCTGCGATTGGTCCTGCCTCCTAGTGGTGGGAGTAGCATGGAGTTATTATACACAGGAGGGAACATGACGTCACATTCTTGAAGCCATGGGTATAAACTCAGATCATTGCTGCGAAGGAGGATTGCCGCCGCGGAGTCACGAATCAAAATCTCCCTGCCCGTGTATAAAAGTTAATCTCAACGTCTTTAATCATGCCTGCGTGTTCTGCATACGGGTGCACGAATCGCTGTACGAAAAATGGGATTACTTTGCACAGGTAATTAAAATCATTGTGATTCGTTGCTACAGAAAAATATTACTTCATAAAGTATGCAGCCCTTCACAAACTGAAGTAGATATGAAGAAATAAAATAAAAATAATAATATGTAATATTTTTGAAATTCTGAACATTAACAGAATTTGTTTTTTGGGGGGGCGGGGGTGAGTGTAGAAGTTTAAAAAAATACTCTTAATAGCCTAGAAGTAAAAAAGAATTACTCTTATATTGACAACTACTTGTGTTATGAAGAGATTTTAATGTAATTTTCCTACATATTTATCTAATTTTTGCCCACCCTCCCCTTTTTTTCTTTCCTTCCCGTTCACACTTTATTTTTGGTTGTGTAGATTTCAAAAAATAAGTCTGTCAAAACAGTGCAATCCGAGTTTAAATAGACAGCAAGTAGCATTTCGTCCGGTGTGTTCAGTAATATAATTACGCGGAATTAAACCTTGTAAGTGCATATTAAATCATAATCAGGTTACCAATGATGTTTCTCCACGATCACACGTTGTTATTTTGGTAAGTTTTTACTTCAGGAGTAAACTATTAAGTCCTAAACATCACGCAAAAACCAATCTGAAATGCTTGGAATCAGCATTGTTTTGAGTATAATGACGTCGCCGCTAAGCCCGCCCCTGGCTTCACTTCTTCCCTATTCATATAATAAGCAGGGCTGGGCCCTGGGGAGTAGCTATCCCCAAGAGTCAGGAATGACCTCTTCCTCTACCAGAGAAACACCCCTTTCAAAAATAAAAGCCTTTCTGTTTCTAGTGTGAGAAGGGCAGGCTGGGTTCACTTCACCCAGTGCCCAACAACAGAGAGCTGTTCTGTACTGGAGGCAAAGAAAAACAATGCCGCCGCCCCCAAAATACAAAAGCAGCACACGCTGTTTGTATTTTTGGAAATACAGGCTGGGTTCACTTCACCCAGTGCCCAACAACGCTGAACTAGAAATGAATCTGGACTGGAGGGAGAGAAAAACCCCACCCCCAAAATAAAAGCAGCACACAGTTTTTGTAGTGTGTGAATGACAAGCTTGAGCTCACTTCACCCATTGCCCAACAACACTGAGCTGAACAATGAATCAATCTGGACAAGGCAGAGAAAAGCCTACCCGCTGAAGAAAAGCAGTTCACGGAGTTTGTAGTGTGAGAAAGGCGCGTTCATTTCTCCCAGTGCCCAACAACACAGAGTTGAACTAGGAATCGATTTGGACTGCAGAGGAACACCCCTCCCCCCACTAAAAAATGTAAAAGCTTCACTTCACCGAGTGCCCAGCAACAGAGAGCTGTTCTGTACTGGAGGCAGGGAAACACCCCCCCCCCAAATAAAAGCAGTACCTTTCTGTTTGTAGTGTGAGAAGGGAAAGCTGGGTTCCCTTCACCCAGTGCCAAACAACACAGATCTGAAAAATGAGTCAATCTGTACAGGAGGGAGAGAGAAACAGCTTGGGCACCCACTGCCCAACAACACAGTGCTGAACTATCTGGACTGGACAACCCAATCTGGACTGGAGGGAGAGAAACACCCCTTCCCCGCCCCAATATAGTGTGAGAAAGGCAGGCTGGGTTCACTTCCCCTAATGCCCAACAACAGACAGCTGAACTGGGAATCGATCTGGACTGGAGGGAGAGAAATACCCCTCCCCTGCCCCAATATAGTTGTTAGTTGTTATATATAGTTGTTAGATATATAGTTATATCTATCCATCCATCCATCCATCCATCCATCCATCCATCCCCATATAGTTGTTAGAAACGCAGGCTGGGTTCACTTCCCCAACAATACAAAGCTGAACTGGGAATCGATCTGGACTGGAGGCAGAGAAACACCCCTCCCGCCGAAAAGAAATACTAGCAGCTCACAGAGTTGTTAGTGTAAGAAAGGCTGGCTGGGTTCACCCCTCTTTGTGCCCAGCTACATAGAGCCAAACTAAGAATCAAACTAGCCCTAAACTACACCTTTCTGTTTCTAGTGTGAGAAGGGCAGGCTGGGTTCACTTTGTTGTGGGACAAGTCAAGTGTCTATTTTTGGATTTAATGGACTGTATGAGCTTCTGAAGCTGAAAGCTTTAAGCAAGAACCCTTGTAGGGTAGCACAGTAACCAGCAAACAGTAGAGGTTCTGGCAACAGTAAAAGCAGTCAGCAGCAATTCTTGGTGGGAAAACACTTCTTGGCTAAAGCCCAACTACTGAGAGCTTCCTTAACGTGGCTCTGTACCCCATTGTGGTTATTTTGGCCTATAGGTAATACTTGTGATTGCTATGCTCATGATGGTCAGATGGAGGTGTAACCAGATACACCTAATGCAGGACTTGCGAAGGGGTAAGACCAGGATGTGATGGGAACAGGTATGGACCCCATTGAGGGGAGGGCAGTGCTGAGAACACCCTCTCCTTCCCTTAAATGTGTACAGGTCTGACTCCATTTTGGATTTCATCCTGGGAGTTCTGAGCAGCCATCCTGCAAAGAGGAGGTCACACAGGTGATCCTCAGGAGATAGCACAAGATAATGCAGACAATGCAGACCATTAAGAATTGGTGCCAAGGGACATTCAAACGTCTCCCTTCCCTCAGGGTCTTGTAATGCAAATCTGGATATCCGAGCATGGTGAGGACAACTTCTGCCTAAATCTATT
>JAJKFI010000128.1:2608329-2621227 GCA_029204185.1 Lerista edwardsae | reverse complement strand
TAGATAGATAGATAGATAGATAGATAGATAGATAGATAGATAGATAGATAGATAGATAGATAGATAGATAGATTGAAAACAGCTAGATTTCTTAGCATGCTGTTAATTCCTTAACTCCCAACCCTTTATGTACTTGCTCTGCTGTAATGTGTTTAAGCCTTTTCCCCTGCAGTTTGAATCTGTGTTTTCTTCACAACAATTCAATGCTATCCATCAGTGTCATTATTTGGAGGGGGTGTTTTATGCTTCACCATTCTCCTCTCTTCCCCCCTCGCTGCAATGATTGCCTCCTGATCTTCTCAGCATGGGAGAAACAAGGCAGGGAAAAAAATCAGACAAAATTACAGTTTACAACCAGTTTTACATCTGAGGGTCATAGAAAATTCCATGATTTTTGGCTCAAAACCTGCCCTCAACTTTGACTTATACTCAAGATGGACATACTCTATGGTATGTTCCCTCATGCTAAGACGCACTAAGACATGGGAGGTTCTCGGAGACGGGAGGGCAGGGAGGAGGCATTACAGGGTCAGCAGGCCCGTGGAGGGGGCATGGCTGGGATGTGGCCTCATCCCTGGCCTTATAGCTCTGATTCCAGCCACGTGGCTTCCTCAAACCTGCACCTGTGATTTCATGGGCGCAATCCAAGAAAGCCATTGGGGAGGGTGGAGCCTCCCCTGGTGCAAGGGCTCCTCAGGTCTCCTAAGCTCCTCTGGATACAGCACAGGCCTGCTGGCCTGCCTGCTCCAGCGCAGTTTAGGATTTGGCTACCAGACTCTTCTGATATTTCAATAGGCATTCCATAAGAACATAAAAAGAGCCCTACTGTGTTACACCCATCTAGTCCAGCTTCCTGTATCTCACATGGCCCACAAGATACCTCAGGGACTACACAAGTCAACAAGATTTTGTTTCCCCCGCAAAAACCAGAGTAGCTGCTGTTTTTTGCTTATTGGATATAAGGGCTGTTTACAGCAGCCATGGAGGAGATCAGAATCCTGCTAACATTGACATACCATCTGCCTTTTGACAAGGCACACCATGCTACTGGTGGGAGGGGCTCACCCCAATGGCCCTACTAATAAATGACCTTTCCCCAAATTCCCACAGCACACCTGTGCATTATCATGGCATATTCATTCATGGTTGAAAACGACAGTTCTAGACTGAGGAGCGCCAAATGTTCTCACTACAGAGGTGCCCCCCATCCACTAATCATTTTGGTTCTCTCTTCTGCACCTTTTCCGTTTCTACTACATCCTTTTTGATATTTTTCAAGCATGTCAGATATATTTTTGCAGCTGGAAGGACTAGAAACATGCTTTCCCCTTAAAATGACAGCAGAGGCTCTCAGGAAGCAGAATTAATCTTGCCCCACATTCTGCACTTTTTCTGTGCTTCTCCAGGACTGTGGCATACACAGCCTTGATAAAGTTCTCCACAGGTCCAAGTCTATACAAAATTCACAATACAAAATTCCCCTAATACACAATGTTGCTCAAACTGTGGGTCAGGACCCACTAGGTGGGTCGCAAGCCAATTTTATGTGGGGTGTGTAGCACAGCCTAGCACAGCCATCATTACAAATATGGATAGATGCAACATCATTTCAGAAAAAACAAGGCCAGAAAATTGGTGGAGTTTTGCACACAGAAATGACACCTTCAATAGTTACCTCTGGTCTGACGGGGTCTTCAATCCCCACGACAGCAATGCAAGTCAAGTCTATCACAATATCATTTTCATTGTCCCAGTTGGGCTCCTTTCCTGCTGGGAAATCACGGTAGGCTATACAGATGGTTCGTAGCCCATCACAAGCCATGGGCTCTATCACCTTCTTTACCATTTCATCTCGGTCGCGGGGCCGGAAGCTGCGTAGCTCTCCATTACTATTTAGAATATTTGTGCACCTGGAGTAGGGAGAAGAAAGAGAGATACACCAGTAGCACTTAAATACCATTTCTACATATAGCATTCAATGGCTATGGCTTTGGGAACAAATTTGGGGACCAAACAGATTGGGAACATTCATAGCATTCAAAGCATCAATGGCTGTGGCTTTCAGAACAAAACAGATTTGGCAATTAGATCCCTCCATCGTATTGACAAATATGAATTGTATATCAAAAAAATTGTTATTGTAGTGAAATAAAAAAGACTACAAGATGGGAAAGTGAAGCTTTTAATTAGGAAGGATATCTGTTATTAATATGAATGCGCTACTGAAAAAGATGTCCCTTTTTCATGTTATACCAGTTCTACTGTCTGATGCACTGTTTAAAGAGTGGCAAAAGGATACTGTACATCAACATTTATTTGGCAAGAAAGAAACCAAAAGTATGCTCATACAATATGCAAAAGCGAGAGGGATATCTCTCTTGATCTTGCTTGGTCTGAAAGTATACCATGCAGCATGAGGTTTCTGGTGTTTGACAGAATGGTTGCTATTAAATAGAAGACTGCTGGGTTAAGAAGGTTATGATTTGAGATTTGGCTGTCCTGGATATCTGTGGTATGATAAATTAAAAGTAAATGTGGAATTTAATAATCACCATGTTAGATACTGTATGTCAGGAATGTCTATGAATATGGAATCAATACAATAACAGATTTTATGGTAACATTCCGTTATGGATTTCACCACATGAAGCACATTTTAGCAGGGGCAGGTTTTTTATATAACTGATTGTTATACAGAAACAACAATCAGCACATCACACGATCCTTGGACCACCATACATTACCCTCTCCCAAATTCCCATGGCACGCCTGAGGACCATTTGTGGGACACCAGTGTGCCACAGCACAGTGGCTTAAAATTATTGTTCTAAGCATCAGTGCTTTTTGCTTCATCAGTGGTCACTTTACCTCCCTACAAGAGAGCAAACTCACTTTTTGAGGACAATTTCAGAGGCACCTTTGCTGAAGAGGCGGTAGCCACCATCTGGCATACATGTGACTGTGCTCATAGACTTGCGGACAGAATTGAAGGTGTAGACCTTGTACAGTTTCTCCTCAGGAATCTGTTCACGGACAGGCTGGTAGTCACGCCGGAGATCAACCACGAAGCCTAGCAGTGCACATTCTGTCTTGTTGCCCACCTGGCGTGGCAGCCCCCCTTCTTTCTCTGGAGGCTAAGGAAACAAAAATATAAGAACTGGTCTCTGGTTCACCCAACCCCATTCATTGTTTTTCTGCCAAAATTCCCTGTTGTGAACCAAAATAGTGAGACTCCCTATAGGGGACTGTGGAGACATCTCTATACTGTTCAATAAACTGTCTTTTAAACATGATTTTAAAAAATTATATCCTGCTTTCCCTTTCTTTTTTGGCAACAGTAACACAGAGTAGTGTAGTAATTCTTTTAAGCAATTAAAATTGTTTATGTCATTCCCTCCCCCTGAGGATTTCTGAAAAACTACAGTGAGGTACACTGTTCTCATCCAACTAGAATTCCCATAATTCTTTAGTGGAAATCATTTTGGATAAAATGGTATTAAACCAGTAATAAGAACATCCAGTATGGGTAAGGGAAGTGGAACCCTTGCTGCACCCACTGCTTGCCTCCCAGCTGCCCTTCCTCCAGGAACTTTTGTACAAACTGGGCTAATATTAGAGCAGAGGCAATGTGACCTAGGCTGCTGCCCAACACCACGACCACTGTGGGGGTGGGGGGTGGGGAAGGAGCATTACTTAACCTTCAACACATCTTAATATATTATTTGTAAACAAACTGTATAACTACTCTAAATGCAAATGTATGGGAAAGCTCCTATAAAATTGTTGTCTTGCTTAATATAGTGAATTCAAAAATAATTAAAATAACTGTTCCATTAATTTAATCATAAAACTTTTTAAAAGCTTTTTAAAAGCAACCTTTCCTTTCTTTTCTCTTAAAATAAACTTAAAAAGTGTTTAAAATTTTAAACTTCCTTATTTACATAATACCACCTCAAATTTTAAAAAGCTGCTCTTTGTCTTTCTTTAACTTCCTTCTACAAAAAAATATACCCAATTTTAAAAAATACAAAAAAATAAGCAAAAACTTTTAAAGTCATAATATTTCCCAAATTTTAATTGTTTAAAAATTTACTTTACCAAATATTAAACAACATATTATATCTTTATTTGTGATTTGGCTAAATAATAAAACTTTAAAATCTATTTCTGTGTCTTGGTCATTGGGCATGAACAGTCAGAACCAGGTAAACTTCTTTCTAACTTGTAAGCAGTGGTGGGATTCAAATAAATTAACAACCGGTTCTATGCCCTCCTTTCTTTGTACTGCTTCTTACTACAGTACTACTTTTTGTATATCAATAAATTAGCAACCGGTTCTGCAGAATAGGTGAGAACTGGCTGAATTCCACCACTGCTTGTAAGTTATTACCTTGTAATCCCAAGGTAATCACCTTGTAATTACCTAGTAATCACCGTGACTCTAGTGCTGTAATCTTGACCTAAAGAGAGTATTGTGCTCACTAAATGTCAGAAAGAGCCAAGTACAAGTCATTATGTCCAAAATACAAGTCCAAAATAAGGCCAGCATAATTTCCCACTAATTCCAGACTGCCTATCCAAATTTACAATTTACAAATTTACTTCAAGAATTATGCCAGAGTGCTCCACAGTCTTTGAGTCCCCCAATTACCCTAATTTACATTCAAAATGGCACTCACAGGCAGTCTTCACCCAACTTGCTTGCCGTAAAGATTCAGTGGTATGGAGGACTCATAATTTTTTGAGAGGGCTTAACACTCACTAGTATCTTGGTGGTGTAGGCACTGTTGATGGCGATGGCATGAACCAGCAAATCCAGTGTCTTGGGAGTCAGGTGACTGGGATCAGGGGTCTCCTTGTAATGAGTGTCACCCATGTAGGACTGCACAACAGTCATGCGATTAGTGGTGAGGGTGCCTGTCTTGTCAGAGCAGATGGCTGTGGCATTGCCCATGGTCTCACAGGCATCCAGGTGCCGAACCAGGTTATTATCCTTCATCATTTTCTGCAGTCAAAGAGTAGACTCTGAGTGAGTAGTTGCACAAAGATGTTTCCCCTTGGCTGCAGCTACTGGTTATATACAGAGGGCACAGCAGATGTTGTGGTTGGAAGAGTCAACCAGCCTTTAGGATTAGGCTAGTGTGGTTTTCCCAATAACCTCTCTGAACACTGCCCTCTCATTAAAGGCCAAAGAAACACAACATATTGCCATCCAAGTATGACCTTTTGTAGGGGAGGACTGTCCAGTAAGGAATTCCCCACCAAGCACAGAAAATATTGTTCTCACCTTAACAGAATAGGCTAAGGAGATGGTGACAGCCAATGGCAGGCCTTCAGGGACAGCCACTACCAGGACCGTTACACCGATAATGAAGAACTTGACAAAGTATTGCACATAGACAGGAGTGCACTCAGCCAACCATGTCCGCCCACTGATAACAAACGTCTCAATGACGAAATACAGAACCAGAATGATGACAGTGATCGCTGACATCACCAGGCCTAGGAGGTAAGGGAAAATAAAAGAGTAGTATTGTCTGGAGTGACAGCAAAATCCGTGTCATACCATGTGGCCATGCCAAGGTACCAGCTTTTGAGAACTCAAATTGAAGCCATAATTTGCAGAATTGGAATTGGGTCTCCCTGTGGGACACTTTAGGGGTATAATGGTGAGGTAACATGGGAGAATGGCACTTCAGAACCTCTTATAGCAGGAATGGTGATGTAGTCAGCATATCAGATGCTGCCTGGGAAACTTCTGCCAAAGGACCTGAGCTAGGAAGAAGCAGGACGAAAATTGAGCACTCCACCAAAGGACATATTAATGTCTAAGCTAGTGGTATTCAAACTTTTTAGACCAGGATCCACTTTTTAGAATGTCAGGACCAACTGGAAGTTATGCCATTAACCTGGAAGTGATGTTGTGGCAGGAAGTGACATCATCAAGCAGGAAGTGCTGTCATTGTAACATAATACAATGACAGTCCTGAAATGCAAATTGGCATTCTTGGATTGCAGCAATTGTGCAACCATGGAACATCCTTGACAGAAAGCAAAGTTAGGACAAGATATTATGCAAAAGCACTGAACTAAAAACAAAATGTAAAAAAAAACCATCATATGAAAATTCAAACTGTTCACACTCACAAAGGGAATATAACAAGAGTAAGGTTTGCAGTTTCCAAGATGGCAGCTCCCAGCTTTTCGCAACCCACCTGCCCTCAGATTGTGACCCACCAAGTGGGTCCCAACCCACAGTTTGAATAACACTGGTCTGTCATTATCCTTTGAAAATTCATGTTAACTCTAAGGCTACACTCCTGCGTAATTGTCCTGGGAGTAAGTCCTACTAAACATATAGCTCTGGTAAGCATGTAAGGAAGTTATCTATAGGGAAGTTATCATGCCAAACTTCAAAATTTACTATGCCAATACTGGTCTCCTTAGGAACCTTTACTAGGAGCACGTTGGGTTCTATACTGCAAATACTATACCTGCTTTCCCAATTTGCACGGCCAGTTTGGTGAGCTTCCCCTGAAGAACAGATTTCTCTTTTTTGGGCACACTGGATTTCTTCTTTTCCCGTTCTTCCATCTCGCCACCCTCAGCACTTTTCAGAGGTTGCATTTCCATGGCGACGGCCCCATCCTGCTTCTTGGCTACATAGACAGGGACCAATCACTAGTTCACATTTACACTGAGCATTTCTGCTTCATCCTGCACCCACATTAATTCTACTCATTGCCAATTTATTTTCTTAACTGCCCCTAGCAATATGATACACAGAAATTACACACAGGAGCAGAGCCAGAAAAAGGTGACAGCCCTACCAATGACTTTGCCCCAATGAGTTGGCACTTTCCTCTGCATTGCATCTTTGGAATAGTGGTAGAATTTGTCTCCTGCTTCATCCCCTAATTTTCATTCAAAATGGCAGACATATAGCAGGTGCACAGAACCATAGATGGTACAGCTTCCTAGAGGAGTTTCAAATTCCTTCTTTTAGGGGCAGCATATGCACAAATAAGCATTCAGAGAAACTAAAAAACAACAACAGGGTTGCCACTGAAGATTTTTTTTAAGATTCCCCACCCCCAATCATGATTAAACATTGCCAGAAATATTCCTAGATCTCCACCAAGGCATTCAGTGGTTTGTCTGCCCATTGATACCGATTCCTGGAGGCTCCAGGCCCATTCTGGAGGGTTGGCAACCAAAAACAACACACCAGACCACACCAACACTTGCCAGCAGACCAAAAATTGAACAAAATGCTTCAAATGCTCTGGGGACAGTTTGTTATAAAGCAAAGGCTAAGGCAGGGGTTTTTCTTCATCTTTTACATAAGTGAATATACACATTTTAACTGGCTCTAGACCCACCCAACTGCTTGCAACCTGTCCAACACATGTGTGGCTCCACCTCAACGCATGTGTGGCTCTACCGCAAATCCACAGGCTTCTCAGGGCTCTTCCTCTGAGAAACCAGCCAAGGCATTACAAATCTTTTATATCAGGTATTAGCAATGCCTTCTACAGCATGCCCTTTTTAAAAAGCCCCAACTGAATTAAAAAATGGATGAATCTCATATCTGCTTGTTACACAACTAAAGGCAGAATTAAAAAGTCGGCACTCAAGGTGGGGGGGGGGCATCCTGAAAGTTTACCTTTGTTTTGATTATTCTCCACTGCCCCATCCTGCTGCTTCCCTATAACAGAAAAAGGAAACGACAAACACAGGACGATTGAGAACGCACAGCACCAACACACACACACTATGGAGAGCATGGGTGACAGATTCTATCCTGTCCCACTCTGCTGTATGGAAAAGCTCCAGCAAGAAGGCTTAAACACAGAGCTGCAGCCTGCACCAATCTATGGGTTTGGAACAAATTCCTGGTGACTTTGTTTCTCAGCTGGCTAGCCAGTCTTCTATTCCACATTCCCAACCTGGGGCCATGGTGTGAAATTTCTATTAGAAGCCAATTGAGGCTAATAAGATGTACAGAGAACAGATGCGAGACGCTATTGATTCAGAGGACTGTACTGGTGTAAAAAAGTGACATGCACTACAAAAACCACACTTTTCCTGCAGCTCGCCTAAGTCTTTTAGAAGAATAGTAAACAGAAGTCTGCATTTGGTGTTCTGGGTTGATTTGCATGTGTTCGACTACTGATTTATTGTTGCTGCTGTTGCTGAGTCAGAGCTGTTTTTGTGGGGCTCACAGATATATCCTCAATAGGCCTTCCCTCTACCTTGTCACCACCAGCTGCCTACTTGCTGACCAAGAATGACTGGGTGATTGATTGAAAGCAGATGACTATAGCAGCTTCTGCTCTGACTTCTTATTACTCATCCATCTGCGCTGTCTCTGTTACCTTCCCACTGAAGTGGTAACTATTTATCTACTCATATTTTTTTAGGTGATTTCAAACTGCTAGGTTGGCAGGAGCTGGGACAAGCAACAGGAGCTCACTCTCCCCACTTTCCCACTGCTGGGAGCTGCACTTAGCCTCCCGATTTGCAGTGGAGAATGCACTGGAGAGAGCCTAGGCTTTCTTCTCCCCTATTTTCCTTGGTGCGGAAAAAATTATAGCAGCAGCACTGAGAGGCGCGGTTTGAATTTTGCGCTTCTCGCACTGCAAAAGGAACATTCTGAGCGCTTGGGAAAGCCATGCCAGCCACAGGACACCAAGACACGTGGCAGTGGCCATCATGGAGACTCTGGAGCCCGCCTGCAGGAAAAGCAGCAGCAGCAAGCCCCAGTTTACCCACAAGAGCAACCCATCTGTGGTGTGCGATGATGAGCGGCAAACAGAGGTTCAGAGCTCCACAAACAGGCTCGTTCCTCCCCCCTCCCCCGGTTGGGCAAGGAACACAGAGTCCTCGAGCCCGTGAGGCACTGCCCGGAATGCTGCAGGACCGAATCCCTCCCTGGGCTCGTAGCAGCGCGACGCATGATGGCGGGGCATACAGGAGACCCTAGCAGCCTCCACAGGAGCTTCTCAAATTATATTGCCAGTGCAGGGGATGGCTATCCTTTCTGCAGGAGAAGCACCAGAGACCTCGGGCATGGGGTGGAGATGCCTCCTTCCAAAGAGGCCTAGGCCCATCCTCCAAAAAACAAAAACAAAAAAAACCCATAGGAACTCTGGCTCAGAACAGGGACAGTGATCTGAGGTCTGCTCCTCCAAGGAGCGGGAGGAGAATATCCTGGTCCAAGAGGCACAGACCTGATCGTCTTTTTGCACCCGAAATGCTCACCCAAACGTTTTCAGCGGGTCATCAAGATGCTTGATCTGCATGGAGAGCTCCCTGAGCCCCCCCCCCCCAGCAGTCCACCTCTGGGGGAAATTTGGGTGCAGCTTCAGCCTTACCACACCAATTGGAAGGGCTCCAGGGGTTCCCCTTCCCTGTTGGGTTCAGAGAGATCATGGAGAAAGAATGGGCCAACCCTTCCAAGGGCAGGGATGCTAACAGACCCTCCACCAAGTTCTACAACCTGGCCAAAGAGGATGCGCAGTGCATCAAGTCGCCTCTGGTGGATGCCCCCATAGCAGCACTGGGTTCCCCTTCAGTCCTGGCTTCGGATACCGACGGTCTACCCGGGGATCTCAAGGTGGAGCTAGGTGCCCACAAGGCCTAAGAGGCCTCAGCAAAAGCCCTTAAGGCCTCCACCGCGGCCTCACTTAACATGAGGCCACTAATACTTTGCGGACACCCACTGCCCACCCTCCCAAGGCCATGTTGGACCTCAGAAAGCTCGCTTCCACTGTGGGTTTTGCCACTGATGCATTCGGCAGCTTGCTCCAGTTCACCACGAGGGCCATGGCCACCGACGTAGCAGTCAGGTGATTCACCTGGCTTCGTAATTGGGATGTGGATTCTGCATCTCTCACCAAGGTGGCCTTGGTCCCCTTTCAGGGTTCCAAGCTTTTCGGGGAGGCTCTTGACCCCTGCTAGTAGAGACAAGGGGCAAAAGGAAGATGCTGCCAACCAAAGACAGTGGCCACAAGAGCCACAGGCCACACCATCGGCCATTTCGTATCACATAACCCTAAGGCCAGTCTCAAGGAGGCTCCTACAGACCGGTGTGGCAGCCAAAAAATGTCCGGCTTCAAGCCACGCCCTGGCAGCCAATTCCAGCACTTTCCCCCCAAGGGGGGCAAGCAACAATGACACATCCCCATCTTCTCCTCTGCTGGTAGGGGGCAGGCTCCAGGCCTGTGCAAATCTGTGGGACCAATTATCCATCCATCACCTTCCAGATATGGGCAATAGAACCATGGCCCAGAGGGCAGTGGTCTACTCTCACCTGTTCACTGTTCCCAAAAGATCCGGAGACACGAGTTCCTCATTGTACTCATCGCGCACCTGCGCACTCGAGGCATAGCAGTTTTTCCCTTTTTGGACAATATCCTGGTGAGAGCAAAATTGAGGGAGGAGGGTCTTTGTCACCTGGAACAGACCATCAGGTGCCTCAGGGAACACAGGTTCATCATCATGGAGAAGAGCCACCTGACTCCAGCACAGTCAATAGAGCACATGGGAGCCTCATCGACTCCCTCCAGTTCAAGGTTTTCCTCTGCCAAGATCGCTGCCTGAGGACTTCACACCTGGAGTCAACAGTTCTTCAGACAGAAAGACCAGACATCCTCACTTTGGCCAAGCTTCTGGGGATGCTGACATCTTGCCAGGACATCATCCCTTGGTCCAGAGCCCACACACAAGCTCTGCAACGCCTGCTACTGCCCCATTGGAACCACATAGTTTTCGGGGAGGAGCAGGCATATAAAGCTGGACCCCAACACAATTGCAGACCTTCAATAGTGGATGCACTGCCACACTCAGGCTCACCCATAGCAGTATCTCACAGAACAATCCTGCACACGGACACAAGCCAGATGGGGGGGGGCTCACCTGGAGAGCCAGACAGCACTTGGGAGATGGTTCTTCCAGAACCAACAGAGCATCAACTTCCTGGAACTCTGCACCATCAGACTGGCCTGGAAACCTTTTCCTTGTTGGTGCACAAAAGGGACATTTTGATCTAAACGGACAATATGACGGCGAGGGCATACGTCAACTGATGGGGGGAACCAGGACTTGGTCTCTACAGAAGGAGGCTCGCTGGCTGTTCACCTGGGCAGAGAAGCATCTGAGTAGAACACATCCTAGGGGTCAACAATGTGATGGCAGACCTGGCTCAGCCAAAAGGACCAGTCGGAGTGGTGACTTCACCCCCATGTCTTCAAGGAGCTGAATCGGAGGTTCAGCCCCATCACCATGGACCGGTTCGCCTGTCGCCAGAACCACCATCTTCCAAGATTCCTGGCAAGGGGAAAGTGCCCAGACGAGTACTCTACACCGTTCTACCCATCAAGCTCGTTCCAAGGCTGCTAAACAAGGTAAGACCAAGATATTCATAGCCCCCCACTGGCCTCGCAGGCTGTGGTTGACAAGACCTCAGGGAGTTAGCCACCGCTCCTCCACTCCACCAGGACCTGTTGGCTCAGGGACCAGTGGTATACCCTCAGGTAGCCATGCTACAGCTAACTGCCTGGAGGTTGAGCAGAGCAGGCTGTCCCATCTAGGATATTTGGAGAAGGAGACAGCCATGCTTTTAGCTGATTAGAAGCAGCTAAAAGCATGTGTAAAGTGTACCCGGATGTATAGTTACACCTGGAGGTTCCTTTGGGACTAGTACTCCCCCCAATCCATTGACCCACAGAATTGCAAGGTGGCAGAGTTCCTACAGGCTGGGCTACAGAAGGGTCTCAGCACACCACCCTCAGGAGACAGGTCCCCTCCATTTCCCTCCATCATGGGTCACCCGAGGGGCCGCCAGCTGACAGTAGCCACACGTCAAAAAAGTTCCTTCGAGGGTTGGTGTTACTTAACCCACCCCCGGCATGCAGGTCCCCCACCTGGGTCCTCCCACTAGTCCTCAAGACCCTCACTGGACTGCCATTTGAACCCCTGGCCACATGTCCACTCAGAATCCTCAGAAGACAGTCATCTTTGTGGGCATCATCTTAGCCAGATGCGTGTCTGAGCTGGCAGTGTTCTCTATGGCTCAAGAGCTCTGCATTTTTCACGAGGACAGGATGGTCATCCATACCGACCCCTTGTTCCTTCTGAAGGTGACCTCATCTTTCCACCATTCACAGGAGGTGACCCCTTCATCTGCCCCAACCCTGTCCATCCCAGGGAACACCCTGGATGTCCATTGGGCAGTCAACTCCTACCTTGACAGGACTGCCCCCTTACACCAGATGGAGGCTTTGTTCGTATCCTACAAGCCTCAAAAGCAAGGCCTCAGGGTATTCCCTTAGGAAAGGCTTCCCCTTTGGGAAGCCATTCCTCAGTTTCCGCTTCCCCTTAGGGAAGACATTGTGGAGACCTATAGAGCAATGGGGACCGAGTCTCCACAGGGCATAGTGGCCCACTCCCTCAGGGGAGCAGCCACCACGGCAGACTTCAAGGCTGTGCCCTCTCTGGAGGAGGTGTGCAGGGCAGCCACATGGAGCTCCCCACACACCTTATAAAACATGATAAAATCTTCACGTTTGCCTGCAAGGACGCAGCCTTTCAGGCGCGTGCTGCAGTGTTACTTCACACACCTCAGGCGGCTCCCACCCTCTAGGAGTTGAGGCTTGGACAAGTCCCATGATCTATGCTGACCCTGATGTGGAGAGCCCACTGGAGAACGGGGAGATTTGGACTTACCTGTGAATCCCCGTTCTCAGTGGACTCCACATCAGGGTCAGCCAGCCCACCTCTGCACCTGCCTGAGGTGACAAAAAACAACAACAACAACAACAACAACAACAACAACAACAGAGAGAGAAAGAGAGAGAGAGAGAGAGAGAGAGAGAGAGAGAGAGAGAGAGAGAGA
>JAJKFI010000128.1:2581063-2608319 GCA_029204185.1 Lerista edwardsae | reverse complement strand
AGAGAGAGAGAGAGAGAGAGAGAGAGAGAGAGAGAGAGAGAGAGAGAGACTCTACAAGGATATAGAGCGTTGACCATTGCACCCCTCTCATGGGGTGCCCAGGAGGTCACTACCAGGTAGGCAGGGTGCAGTCGAAGGCCCAGCCAAAAACCAGTTCCTCAGAGACACAGGAGACCAGAGGACATTGCACACAAGGGACTCCTAGCTTTGGCTCCTTTCAAGGCTTTAAAGAACTGGAAACATGGGGCAGTCCCTCCCCTCAGGAAGTTTTTGTCATCCGGCCTGCATGTCCCAAGAGGAGGAGATACCCATGATCCATGGCTGACCCTATGATCTATGTATGGCTCTGATAATAGAGTCTACTGAGAAGGGGGATTCAAAGAAGTCCAAATCTCCCCATTCTCTGATACAATGTTTCAGGGAAGTGGAACTGTTATGTGTTTGTTCTCAAATTAGTTCTCTCATGGCCAAAGAAGGAGAGGAAGGGCCTCTCATAAGAGGTATGAACCTAGAAAAACATTTCATGATGTCTGCTGAAAGACATCTCTGATGTTTCAATTTTCAATATCTAACAAGTGATCATAACAAAATTACAGCCAAATACCAATTTGTTATCCAGTGCTGTTTGGCCAATTATTCCACTGAGTTGATAAAACGTTAGGATTATGATTTAATTAAATTGATTAAGCAGAGAAGTTGGATGGATAATGTGTGTGTGTGTGTGTGTGTGTGTGTGTGTGTGTGTGTGTGTGTGTGAAATAGAAATATTGACGGCACAATGCTGCTTAATGAAGGAGTCAAACTGTGGTCCTGAAAAAGAGCAACTGATCGAATGCAATAATGTTGAACTCATTAGGATGTGAGGAAGTGGCACTCATTGTGGTGGGGGTGCCCGGCACCCATTTGCTATCACCACCCTGATTTGCCACCTTCCTAGCCATTGCACCATTCTCCTTTTGCATACTCTACAAGCTAACAAGCAAGAGGATGAGGGAGTGGTTTACCACATCCAGCGCATAGCTGTAGTACTATGTAGCCACCACTGCCACCTCTTTAAAGGTGTTTCCTTTATCTGACCCAGTAGGGAAGATGCTGGGAATGGAGAGGTTCTGCTCCCAGGATCCTCCCTGCCTGGCCAGTTTTAAGGGAATGTAGCCATGGAGGAGATGAAATAGCAGCAATAAAAATGGGATGGGGATGACAGATGGCACTACTTTTGGTACCAGATTGGCTTGGAAGAGGGTATGTGTTGACTTAATACCACTGTGTACAGCTGCAAACACCCACAAGCAAAAGTTGGCCTGTTTTGAAAACAAAAGGGGAAGTGGATTCAGGGTTTACCATTTTACTACTGCCAAAGAAAATGGCTGTGTTATAGACTGAAAAGCTTTACAGAGATTCTGATGACAATAAATAAGTTTTCTAGGCCAGAGGGGAGAGCTTACCTTTCTTGTCTTTCTTTTCTTCCTCCTCCCCACTAGCACCCAGCAAAGTGAAGATAATACCAGTCTGTGAATTGACCCCGACAGCTGTGACAACCATCCGACCAGAGCCTTCCATTACATGAGTGCCTGGAAAAAGGAGAGCCAATAAAATATATGGTCACTCCACCAGTTGGAAATAAAGCAAGATACAAACATATGGTTGTCTTCCATGCTCCCTGAGCCATATGGTGGGCCATAGAAAGCTGGACTAGATGGGTCTGATCCAACAAGGCGTTTCTTCTTATCCCATTAAACAGATGGTGACATGAGAACACTTCTCTGTAGTGGTGCCACAATTATGGAATTACCTTCCAGGGGAATTAAGAACTACTCCCACCCTCATGATCACAGAGGAGCCAAAACGTCCGTTCTGTGTTGCACTTGTACGTAGTTTGCACTTGTACGTAGTGTGTTGCACTTGGTGTTGTAGTTTGTCTGTTCCCTTGGACTATTTGTTCTGCACCACCCCCCACCGCCCCCAGTGGCCAGATGAGATGGGATAGGTTAAAACTGGATTGGAATAATGGGGTGAGTGTGTGTAATGTGAAATATAATATTTGAATGCTTTTGTCTGTTGTTGTTGTTGTTGTTGTGTTATAGTGTACTTTTATTATGAAGCTCTGTAAACTGCTTTGGGCATTTGCTTCTTCATGAATTCATTAATGAAATGTACCTAATGGATCTCAGAATGTACATTTGTACTTTTTACAACTTTATTGGTAAGGCATACTAACCCCATTTTTAATAGGAACTTTTAGTTGAAGTTGAAAGCTTTAGGCAAGAATGCCACCTTTGTAGTGTAGTGCAATAATCAGCAAATAGTAAAGATTTTGGCCATAGTAGAAATGGCCAGCAACTATAATTTATGGGAAACACTTCTTGGCTGGAGTCCAACTGTTGAGAGCCTATTAAATGTGGCTCCACACCCCAGTGTGATTATCTTGGCCCTCCAGGTAATATGGTCATGTAACTAGATGTGCAGAAAGAGGTACAAAGAGGTAGAAAGTTACAGAGGACCTGGAAATAACGGGGGGTGTTGTAGATACCCTCTCTTGCCCAAACACATTTGTATATCTTGAACTGTGTCTCAAAATCTTCTGGAAAGATCAGGGATTCAGTGGCAGACAAGTTTGTACAGTGTTGCCAAAAGATGACAGACAATTGCCCTGCAGGATAAAACATACTGTAGCTGAATCAACTTCAGGACTTGCTAGCTATTCTGAGATGCACTTCCTTCTCTCATGTTCCTCACCTGAAAGCAGCATGGGGTCCTTGTCCACTGACTTGCGTACATGATCAGACTCTCCCGTCAAGGAGCTCTCATCAATCTTAAGATCGTTTCCCTGGATGAGCACCCCATCTGCAGGAAGCAGGTCACCTATGGAAAATAAATAGGTTGGTACAACAAACGGCTAGTGCAACTAAGTTTTGTCCCCAGATAGCACCTTTTTGCCCTATCTCCCAAAGCTAGTGAGATTTTATTTAATCATTGATATCCATTATGTTGGGAGGTGCAGATCAATAGAGGCTCTTCATCAGGGGCTGCTCCACAACTGCCGAGCTCAATACTGGAGACAAAATATGAAGATTACCTCCCCATTATCCCAGTGGGGGGCAAAAGAGAAGGGCAAAAGAAAAGTCCCAGGGGCTGGGCTGTACTGGGATTGGGGGCAGCGACACACCCCACATGCTGTTTGCCAGCTTTTTTACCCCCACTGGCAACAGGAGGGGGCGGGGAGAGAAGGGAAAGTGAGCATTGGAGGCACCGCGCATACTGCCATATAGGTGGCCCACTCCCCAGCACTGACATTTCCCTGCGGTGGCAGAACCTGGCCTCCTCCAGTCTTGGGGTGGTGGCTCTCCCTTCGTGGGCTTCCCCAACTAGCAAGGCGCAAAGGGAGGAAAGTTTATCCTGAATGGGCAGTGTGAGGGCTGTCGGCCAGGTGCTGCCAAGTGCAGCATGTGCCAGGGTGGGGAGGGGTGGGGAGGGGAGGAGGAGGAGGCTCCCCCCTGCCTGCTGCTGCTGCTGCACCTCCAACAACTCCACCTGCAGCCCTCCCTGTGCATGACTGCAGCCAAGCATGCCATGTCCTGGAGGCAGAGTTCCTTCCCCACACACTTCCCCACTCCTCAGTTTCTCCCCTGTCTCCCCACACACTGTCTCTTGCCTTCAGTTTGCTGCCATCACCACCCACTTCCTGCTCCTGTTGGCCCTTCCCCCCAGACCTGTGGAGCCCCCACTTGCTCCTTCATGCGACCCCCCCCCCAGCCTTTGTAAAATGTCCAGCAGACCCCTCTGTTTGCCCTCAGCCTTGCTCTTCCCACTGCCCTGCCTGGGCTGCCACCACCCACTTATTCCTGCCTGAGATCCCCTTCCCCTCAGGCATGAGCTGCTCTTGGCAGCCTCCCTCAATCCTGAGGGAAGTGAGGGTTAAAGTGAGCAAGTGTTAGCCCAAGAAAGGAATGGGGGGGGGGAAGCGGAGCTGCTTCTTAGAGTGGCCAATGCAGCGGCAAATGTTTTTTGCCCCCCAGTTCCTCGAGTCTTGTGGTTACTTTAGAGGAAGGACACTTTTTGCATGCCCTGAGGTCTCCCTACATTTATTATTGCTGCATTCTTAGGCTGCCCCACCCTTATCACAAAAGTGGTGTGAGGCTAAAAATGAGGTTGAGTCCAGGAACTATCGGATGAGGGGCAGAGGGGCAGGGGATGGCGGTGTGCCCCCATTTTCATTCCCCCCCCCCAAGACAACCTCTGCCCTGCAATCTGCAAGTCTGCAAGACAAGCTTTTTCATAGCTATTAATTAGCCCATATCTGAGGCCATGGGCACCCATTGAAAGACCTCAAGTCTAAGTGTATTTTGAGATGGTTACACATCAAGATTCACCCACAATCATACATCAGCACACCCAATAATTCATCCCTTCTTGCCTCCTTACCGTATTTGATCTGGGCAATGTCCCCCACAACCAATTCTGCCACAGGGATCTGGACCTGTTGGCCATTGCGGATGACTGTGAATTTCTGTTCTTGCTCAATGCGGCTCTGCAGACCTCGGAATTGCTTCTCTTTGCTCCAGTCATTGAAGGCTGTGACCAACACCACACAGATAACAGATAGCAGGATGGCAGCACCTTCAATCCAGCCAGCTTCTGATTCGCCCTCATCCTCTGCACTAGCTGCCACATTCCCACAGACTGGAAAATGGGGGAAAACAAGGTATGGGTGTATCTGTCTCCTAAAATTAGAGACCACATTACTAACACATTGCCCCTCCAAATCCTTTTCCCAGACTTCTGGGATTACTGGGAATGATTAGAATAACATTCTTTTAAGGTGATCATACTGGCATTCCAAGAGGGCTGCATTACCTGTCATCTCCAGACTAATCTTGCTTCTGAGCTCAGGGTTCTGAAGGCAGATAAAGGGCGCAATCCTATCTAACTTTCCAGCATTGGGGTAAGGGTAATGCAGCACCGACATAAGGGAACAAACTTTATGGGTAATAAGCCGTATGGTAATACTACTTATGGTAATACTATGGGTAACCTTAGTAGTAATCCCAGAGGCCTCCCTTACATTAAGGAGGCCTCTGGGATTATTACTACACTGCAAGTTGCAGTTTAGCAAGGCTGGAAAATATTTGTTCCAGCCGGGCAGCTTGAGCTGCCTGGCTTGAGGTTGTTGCCTGGCTGGAGGCTGCCCAGTCTGAGGTTGTTTTCGGATATCAGAGGAAGGAATATGTTCAGTCAGGCTGCAAAGGGTTAGATTTCTTAATTTCTTCTAACACCAAGCTCATATCACCAAGCAAAACAAAACGAATATCATCAAGCATATCACCAAGCAAAGCAAAACAAAAGTGTTCAGGTGGGCTTGGAATCACACTCTGGCATGCTGGCATCCGAAGACGTCGCTCCCTAACCTGTTAAAGCAAACTTATATAAACCAGGTGCTCTCTTATCAGGATATCAGTGCTAATTGGCAAAACCAAACATTGACAGCACAATGATATATGACTACTTCGCAAGTCACATTATTACAAGATCATCTCAACAAGTGGGAGATTAGAAGACCTCGTTATGACTTATTATTAGAATGATCAGAGGCATCTTATCAGTCACATGATATAGATAATGGGACGGACATGCCAAACAAGAAAGTCAACAGGAGATGTTCCCCATTAGGATGGATACCTAGCTTAATTGATACATAAACATAGTATCAATATGTTTGAAACATATGAACATAATATCAATTGGGGCTTTGAAGTGGACATCGCTCTGTTCTCATAACATCAGCCAAGGACGGTACCTTGTTTTGAGTCCAGCTTTTCTTGCTTCTCATAGTAACTGCTCAGTGGGCATGCAAGCAGCTCCCTCACAGAGAAGCTGTGTGTCTCTCAGACACACAGAATATTGCTGACACATAAGGAAGATTGCTGACAAGCACACAATTACTAGGTCTAACCGGCTGTTACAATATTGCACCCAAAGTATGTGTCATGCACTCTCCAGGTATGCCTGTGATCAGGCGAGCCTGGAGATTGAGGACATAATCCCAGGGTTAATGAAGCACTGACCCCATGCTATCCTCTGGGTGTCTCCCTGCACTTCCAAAATGCTTCTGGTTGCAATGGTGACCCATTCTGGATTTCATTAAAAAAAATCCAGGTCGCGATTGCAAATGGAAGCGTTTTCATGTGGGGAGGCCAAGAAGGTTTAATAGCAGGAGGCAGCATGACATCATTTTCTTGAAGCCACATCGGGCACCTGCGGCCATATTTGTATACCCTGTCAGATCATTGCTGCCAAGGAGGATTGCCGCAAATTCACGAATGAAAATCTCCCTGCACGTGTGTAAAAGTTAATCTCAACCTCTTTAATCATGCCTGTGTGTTCTGCATATGGGTGTGCGAATCGCTGTCAGAAAAATGGGATTTAATTTCCACGGAAAGATTAATGTATTCACATTACATCGGTTCAATAAAACTACAATTCACTGAAACAGTGAGTGCATTATTTTTGAAGCTGTGTAATTTCTTGTTGTTCCTAGCAATCTTATTCACCATTTTCTGACACCCACTGTTAATGGTCTAGAAGGTAAAAAAAAATATATTTTCCCCCCTCCTTTTTTCCCCCTTCCCGTTTACACTTTTTTCCCCACCTTCCATTTTCTACTGTAATATTTTTGAAATTCTGAACATTAACATAATTTATTTTATGAAGGGGGTGAGTGTAGAAGTTTAAAAAAATACTCTTAATAGTCTAGAAGTAAAAAAGAATTGCTCTCATATTGACAACTACTTGTGTTATGAAGAGATTTTAATGTAATTTTCCTATATATTTATCTAATTTTTGCCCACCCTCCCCCTTTTTTTCTTTCCTTCCCGTTCACACTTTATTTTTCCGCCTTTCATTTTCTACTGTAATATTTATGAAATTCTGAACATTATCAGAATTTTTTTTTTTATGGGGCATGACCGCTTTATTTTTGCTTGTGTAGATTTCAGTAAAGTCTGTCACAATAGTGCAATCTGAGTTTAAATAGGCAGCAAGTAGCATTTTGTCAGGTATATTCAGTAATATAATTATGAGGAATTTAACCTTGTAATTGCATATAAATCATAATAAGGTTACCAATAATGTGTCTACATGATCACATTTTTATTTTCGTAAGTTTTTATTTAAGGAATAAACTATTCAGTCCTAAACAGTACGAGCAAAGCAATCTGAAATGCTTGGAATGAGGATTGTTTTGAGTAGACTAACATGGCGGCTAAGCCCGCCCACTGGCTTCACTTCACCAGCATTAGTTCTTAAGGGATGCCGCCTCCTGTGATTAAGCCTCCTTGGGGGAAGCCCATGAGGGGAGGAGTACATTTTTCCCCTGCAAAATTTGTGTTTCCCCCAATGCCAGCATGATTGTGGGAGTGTTGGCGCCACCCTCTCAAAACATATCGGCTTTTCTTATAGAAAAGAGGGTGACACCCTGGTTACAAATGACCATTTTGTAACACATTTGCACCAAATGGGTGCAAATGGGTAGTACTAGTCTTTACTACTTGGCAGCTGGATACCCATGACCAAAGTCGTTTTGGGATGGGAGAACTCACCTTGTTTGGTATTTTCTACAGGCTCATAGTGCCATAAGATCATAGGGCAGCTCCTTTAGCAAGACAATATTCCATAGGGAGCCTTGTGGCAAAGTCCTTCACTGTTCCTCATCCACATTGCAAGCTGTACTGATAATTCAGGAGTTGGTCTGTCCAGGTGGGCAGTGATAGTGTAAGCTGCCTAAACTGACCAACCTCTGACCTGTGACCACAGGCTCAGATCTATTCTCCTGTGTGTCCAGACAAGGAACTGTTACCTGCTACAGTGCTAATATTGCCTCTCACCTTCACTCTCTTCTCCTGGTGGAGCATAAAAAGCCAGTCCGAGAGAGATAATGGCAGCAATTTCAAGAATGATCAATGTCACATCCTGGAGTGCCTCCCATACTAACTGCAAGAAGGTCTTGGGCTTCTTTGGCGGGATGAAATTCTGTCCGTAAATCTGTCTTCTCTTTTCCAGGTCAGCTGTATTGTCTGAGAGCCCTGAGAAGCAGAGAGGAGCGATCAGGATGACTCAGCATCATAAGAAATTTACTGGTTTACAGGATGTATTTTCCCATTCAATTCCTACTACTGAATCAAAGTTAAATAAAACACAGCAGGTAACAATGCAATCAACCTCTCACTAAGGGGAGAAATCTGTGGCTGAGGTGGCATGTCTAGCACCACTGGTAACTGTGGCAGACTGTTCCCAACATGCCACCTTTGGGTGCTCAAAGCCATGGGTGTACCCAGAGGCCAGGTGTACCTTGAGGCCAGGTGTACCCAGAATTCAAGGAAGTTGGTAAACCTGGCCACCTGAAGATCCCCTGGCATTTAAAGACGCTCCTTTGTGGCATGCTAGCACTCCCTTAAGGCATGCATGCTCCTGCAGCTATTTCTGGCCAGTACTATTTCAAGATGGTGGGTGAGAGCTTGTATGACTGAATAAAAAAACACAGTTAAAAATTATACATAACCAGGAAAAGCAAGGCTATAAAAGCTTGTTTCTGACATGCTAGGTTCGGTTTGGAGTGTGGGTTTTGTATGTACTGTAAGTGGTATAGCCCAGACACTTATTTACAACCTTAGAACTAGGGCCTAGTCATGCGTTTCTCCCAATTTTGCCATCATGCCTAATGTAATAGGACATAAATTTGGGCCAGATCCAGCAGGATTTTTCTAACATTCAACAGCAACAAATACCAGAATTTGACAGAAACAGATCAGGTGCACCAGGGCTATCAGGGTGACCTCCAGGGACTGTATTTTCTGGGAACAAATTTATTGGCATACCTTTTCTGTCTTAATGGGACAAAACTGACAATTGACAAAATTGGCAAAGATTGAGACCAGATCTCCAGCAGTAAAATGTTTGAGCAGGGAGGCAGATGTGTTTTGATGCTAGTGCACACACAAGGGTGCAGAATGCGTGTGCAGGGCTCCCCTGGTTCGTTCCCACTTTGCAACTGCCTATAAGAATAAATGCTGTATTCAGTGTTGCAGTTGAATTATTTAATGAAATATTAATTAATAAATAATTATTTTAATTATTTTAATTATTTTCAGACATTTTTAAGTTAAAAGTAAGCAATACCTCTGTTTTAATGAAGTAATACATCTATTTACTGGACATAGAAATATCAGCATAATGGGGTAGTGGTGATAGTGAATGATTCTGGTTAGAAAAGTGCATCTTTCCTACTGTGAAACATTGGAAATCTATGCTGAAATAATGTTTCAGGAGGAGGAGGCCTTCAATACAGACCTGGATCCAACAGCTCCTGTGAGATGAAAGTGCCCCTGGGAGTCATGCAGTCATACTCTCCTTTGCTTAGCCTTGGACATGAGGCTTTGTTAAATATTAAACATGTCAGAAACCCAGGCAGAAATCACAGGGACCATAAAATTCCCTCCACTGCTGACCATGGGAAAGACCATCAGATTGAGCTACTGCTTGACCTTTCTGTCTAGGTGCCACTATCCAGAGCCAAGGAGAAGATCCAGGGTGCTTGGAAACCACCCATCATCTTCTAACTATTAAAGCCAACACAGTGTGTGGCTGTGTGTGGCCAATTCTACGTGGACAGCATCTATCGGCATATGGTGTCATTTTGTTGTTCCCAAAAAGAACGGCAGGAGACAGGACGTTAAATCTGGCAGAACAGAATGAATAAAATTACAGGGGGATAATTTTTAAAGGGATTGAGAATAAAATGTACAATACATCATTGTACAAATTGATCTGGATTACTGTGTCGTTCTGGTTTCCACATTTTTAAAAGGATATATAGTGGAACTAGAAAAGATGATTAGACAATTGGGGCATCTCCCTTATGAGGAAAGGCTCTTCCTCTTCAGTTGGAGCTCTTCAGTTCATTGCTGCAAGAATGGTTATACACTGATGAATGCTCGCCCCAACTCTCAAAAAGGAAGTCCCCCCCCCAAGGAGACAAGGAAAGTGTATTGAACCCTATGAAAAGCGAAGCTCAGTATAATGAATATACATTATTCATGCCACAGGTTGTATAGAAGGAAGTCAAGGCCACTGATGTAATGAACGTGGAGCTCAACAAATGCTCCAAAAGGTGTTCTACCCTATCAAAGGTTTACCGGACAGTAAAAAGGATACAACAGATACTTCAGTGGCTGGTAACACTAAACATTTTTAAAGTATCATAAAGCAAAGTGGTTCCTGATGGTGGGTCGCCGTGTTACTGTTGGGAACCACTGAAAAAGCACTATGGAGGCCTTCACAGAATCCCAAGCATTGTTTATTTTACCTGAAAATCCAAGTTTCTCATGCTTGCAACTGCTAAGAAAAACCTGAAAAATCCACCTGGCCAAGAACAGTTCACATTATCAGTTTGGCTCTCTGGACTGCAGCCTGACAGCCACTGCATTTTGACCACTTTTCATTTCCCCTTTTTCCCCTTCCCGTCCCCTTCCCAGCCTTGCTCTCCCCATTTGTTCCCTTCCTCCCCAGACTTTTTCACTCTTCAGCGTCATTTGCTGATTTCCCTCCCTTCTCTTTGTGTGAGGGGAAGGAGTCCACAGCTCCCTGCAGCACACAGCAAGGACCAGCTGCTGCAGCAACCTCAAGGACAATTCAAGGCGAGAGCAGTAAAGGGAGACATGGAGGAAGGCGAGCAGCTGATGCTGACTGCTTTCATGCCTCTGGCTGCTAATGGAAGACCAAGTGGAAGACATCATAGCCTCACCACACCCCTGAAAGCAAATATCCTTCCAAGTGGAAAAAAGCATGAGCAGAGCAAGCTCGCCGATCATTCGTTCATCTCACTATAGCAATGCAGAGAAAAGGGATAAAATGTGGGTATAGCCAGATGTAGACCTGTTATTTCTTAGTGGTCTCCTTTGCCCAGGACCAAGTGTGTCTGTTTCGCTCTCTCACACACACGGTTCTTTCTGGGCTCCTCCAGAACAGAATAAATGCAAGGGATTAGGATGTAGGCATCTTGTTGGCTTGTGTGTTCCCTGGGGCATCTGGTAGGCCACTGTGAGATGCATGAAGCTGGAATCAACTTACTGCCTTTACAGCTGACATTGAGAATCAAATGCTGGGTTGCTAACACTGGGTGATTTAAATTCCAGGGTGGGTTGTGACCAACATCTACTCTACAGAGCACTAGAGGTCGATCTAGATCAGGATACACCCTTTCTCCCTTTGTGCCTTTCCTAGGCACCCCAGAGATGAAATTAACTTGGCAACAGCCTAGATTCAGTTTTCACTTTCACTGTATTTGGCTGAAAGGGCTACTAGAATTTAAGGAGGCCTCGGAATACACATTTATTTCTCCAAGATAAGTGTAATCAATTATATTCTGATCTCATTGTCATTTAAACCATTTGTGCTGGATTTTCAGGTTGGTGATTGCAGGCGGGGACAGTGACCATCTCCCACTGATTCTTCTTGATTTGACACCTCTAAATCTATACAACAGGGGGCCTCTCTGGCAGATTCTGATAAGTTACTTTGGAACACTTCCACTGCAGCCAAGGTGAGTCAGATATTGGACTCGAAGTTTTATGCTGGCTGCAGAAATACTGCAGAAATATCAGGAAGCTTTTGCTGCAAAGGAAGGACACCTAAAACCCCAGCCTCAGCGTTTAATAGAGGTTTGATAATGATTGAAGCTTGATGAGTCAGTTCGCCATGCTTTTAGGCAGAAAATCACATACCATGTATTGCCCTTGCCACGTATTTTTTAGTTATGAACCTGTGTTGCTGCTCAAGGATAAAAGGGCATGTTTCATCAGGGAACAGTTAATTCAACTCACAACACTAAAGAACTCCAAACAATGTTGGGATTCTCTTGCTGGTGTTTTCCACCCTGAGGTGCGTGATCCTTCTTCTGTTTCCCTTCCATCTATGAGAGCAATGTTATTTTGCCCTCTTTTTTGATAGAAGCTGTCCAGAGGAGCCAGAATTCTTATTACCAATTAACCTTCTCCTAGAGTGGCCTCAGGTAATTGTTGAGGAAACATGAGAACTCATCGCTGGGCTACAGCCCAAGAAATCCCCTGGTCCCTGCAGACCTCATTATAGCTAACCCAGAATTTTTGGGCCCCGGTTCTGGCTCACTATTATTTGCAAATCAGGTTCCGTTCTAAGGAAGTCAGTCCCAATCTACAAGAAAGGGGACCATTTTATAGGCCCATCAGTTTGCTATCAGTTATGGGGAAACTTTTAGCAAAGTACTTGCTTAGCAAACTTAATAGCTGGATTGAAAGTCAGGCAATCATGGGCACTGAACAAATTGGTTTTAGACCTGGTAGTACCACTTTAGACCACTACTAAGTATTATAGCCAGCCAAAGGAGAGAACCACACTGTGAAGGCAACATCTGGGCCTGAGGATTGGCAGATCACAAGAATACTGTATATTTGTATACAGTACAAATTGTATACACCAAATTGTATACACCATTGGAAAAAATGGTGGTTTAGACTAGCCTGCTCATGTAAGCCACCTTGGGCATTTGCTTCGGCATGGGAAAGGCGGGGTATAAATTCTTCAAATAAATATGTTAGGGTTGCGATGGCTATATGTAGCCTTCTAGGACCTTAAAAGTACATTTGATTCACTGCCAACACTGCCAATATAATATAATCATGCCTGGACCAGACACTGTAGAATCACAGCAAACCTTGCTGGCACAATGGTGCAGAACATTCTACGTTTCCATTGTACCAGATGGGGCACATATGTCCCAGCTTCCCTGAAAGTCTTCAATGCCCAAATGATTCCTCAGATCCTATAAAGGTAAAGGTTTCCCCCCGACCAAATGGTCTAAGTCATGACCGACTGTAAGGGGCAGTGCTCATCTCCATTTCTAAGCCCAAAAGCCAGCATTTTGTCCAACCTTCCCACCAATGTGGTACCTATTTATCTACTTGCATTTTTATGTGCTTTCAAACTGCTAGGTTGGCAGCAGCTGGGACAAGCAATGGAAGCTCACTCCGTTGCATGGTCTCAAACTGCCAACCTTCCAACAAGCTCAGCTCAGCGGTTTAATCCACAGCAGATATAGTGGCCCAATTTGGATTATGGAAATGAATCCCAAGGAGCAATAATTTGTTCTAATTCAGTCAACTTTCCTAAAGAAAATTCTGAGTCTACTCAGGTGTATCATCAATGCTTCCTTATGTTTAGAGACGGGGCAACTACTAATTGAAACTAGAGCCTGGCTGAGAACCTTTAAATTCTTGCTAAGACTCAGTAAGTCAAGCCAGGACAGCCTTTTACATGTCCTTTTATAGGACTCAATAGCTCCTGTGCAATCATCTGTGGTTTTACATAAGATTAGAACAACTGGCATTGCTAGTGGTGCTGGGCTTGCTGCCCTTCACAGCAGCTTTTCAACTAGTCAAAAAGAGATTCCTGGATATCCAGGCTCAATACAGTGCAAACACGGTTTGCTCCCAAGTCTCCAGATTTTTACTAAAGCTGGTGACTGCCTATCATATTTAACCTTGCTAAATTTCCCACAAGAACATTGAGCCTTTTCTTTGGACAGGTATTTCCATCAGCCATGCCAGGTTACATAAATTAATTCATCAGACCCTACTCTTCTGGTAACTCATTACACAGAAAGCCAATAGAAGATGGCTTTCCGTGTAACATGTTCCCTAGAAGAGTAGGGTCTGATGAATTCCCAGGAGTGTCTGATGAGTACAGTTAATACCACCAGCGCTGAGGCCAGGAAGACACCAGAATGAGCACTGGGAGATAAGTTTAGCTGCTGGTTGGTGGCTTTTCAGGGCAAGGGGAGGTGACGGAACTAGGTGGGGGGAGGGAAAGATGGAGATAGCAGGGGAGTGGGGACGGCAGAAGACTATGTCGCCAAATCCTAACCCCCCCTCTTGCAGGACTCTACACGGGCCTCTTCAGTTCTGCGCCCGTTTCTAAGCCAAAGATCTGAGGAATCCCACTGGGGACATTGGATACAGGGTAAGGGAACAAACATTTCTGTACCCTAAGTAGGCTCCAGTGGTTGTCTCAGCCCCATAGGATACAATGGCAGCCATTTCAACACCGTGGTTCCTCCAGGTGCTGGGACAATTTCGGATTGTGCTGTAAATTAGCTATCTCCAAGAACAAAAGGAGATTGCAAGATACATTTGACTAATCTGGTCATGATTATGGATAATTTATTTTGACTGGCTTTATGCTACAGAAAATCAAAACACTGAATTTTTACATGGCTCCTTAAGCAAAGTTTTGTATTTACTCAAATAAATAAACTTCTCAGTTTTCACAGGTTTCCTCAGTCATGTGAATCATCTTGTGTCTAAGAGCAGCACTGCAGCTCCTCATTAAAAAGTATGCTGTTAATTGGAAAGTTCAGCAAGGAGTATATTGAGCCTTAGTCACATGCAGCTGTTCCCTGACTAGGTAGGTAATGCAACCCACATGATTTTATAGGTAAAAATAATGATAGTAGAGAGCAGGGGTATAGCTAAAGAAGTGGTAAAGTTAAAAGTTTCCTTGTGACCAAATGGTCTAGTCGTGACTCTTTAGGGGGTTGCACTCCATTTCTAAGCCAAAGAATGTTTGTTCAAGGCAGAGGCGTATCTAGGGTATGGCGAGGCGGGGCAAGAGCCCTGGGGCGCCATGTGCCTGGGGGGCACCCATGGCCCTTAGCCCCCCTCACAATGCCCAAGGCATGCCTCCCGCCACAGCTCGCCGGCTTCTCCTGGCTGCCGTTGGCACTTTAAGACCAGCGGCAGCGAGGAAAAGCCGGCAACGGCAAGCCGCGGCGCCCCCCCGGCTCTACAAATCAGAGGCGAGGGAAAGCTTTGCCTTCCCCCGCCTCTGATTCCCTGCCCGCCAGGAGGAACTGCACGCGCCCCTTGCCGACGTTTCCCGCCGGCAAGGGGCGCACGGGGTTCCTCCCAATGGGTGGAGAATCAAGCGGGGGAAAGCTGCCTTTCCCCCGCCTGATTCCCCGCTCGGTGGGAGGAACTGTGCCTGTGCACGCCCCTTGCCGTCGTTTCCCGCCGGCAAGGGGCACGCAGAGTTCTGATGGGCGGAGAACCAGGCGGGGCGAAGCTGCATCTTTCCCCCACTTGATTCCCGCTTGCCGGGTGGAACCGCGCACGCACGCGCGCACTTCTTCCCGGCAATGTCATGACGTTGCGTGCCCCTGGGCGCAGTTGCGCCCAGGTACGCGCCTGGTTCAAGGACAAGTTTCCATTGGGGCAGGCATGACTATATGCCAAGGTATGCCTTTATCTTCCCAGTGAGGTGGTACCTATTGAGCTACTCACGTTTTTTTAATGTGCTTTTGAACTGCTAGATTGCAGGGACAAGCAACAGGATCTTACTCCATCGCATGGTCTCGAACTGCCAACCTTCTGGTCAGCAAGCTCAAAAGCTCAGCAGTTTAACCCATAGCGCCATCACGTCCCTTGAAAAAGTGGAGGAATATGCAATTGCATGGGGCAACAAGCTGAGCAACCAGTGGCCAAAACTGTGAATATGATATGTATGAATAGTAAAGTCATATGCCATTCGATGTGGATTTTCATGCAGAATGCAATGAAACAAACCCGCGTAACATCTTCATTCTATCAATGGTTATGGCCAAAAAATACATCCCTGAAAATGAAAATACAACTGTAATGTAAAAATCACTTGTTGTGGACACCCTCTGTACAGGCCTGACTCCATTTTGGGTCTCATCCTGAGAGTTGGTGCAAGGGACATCATTCCCCTCAGGGTTGTTGAAATGCAAATCTGGGTCTTTGACAAATGGTGTATGCAAGGACAAGTCCTGCCTGGAATTAAATCATTCTTATCTGTCCAGAAGCCAGGCTCACCTGGATAATTCTCTTCAGACTCTGCCGATTAGTCTCCCAACCTGAATCTGAAGCAACACACACCCTGCTACAGCCCATTGTCCAGCAGTAACATTTTGATAGGTTGACATTTCATCAGGAGCCCACTCAATCCAATCAAGTCAGGAAATTCCTGGTGCATAACTAAAGAAGCAACTCCAAACACCTTTTGTTTTCTTATAAATGTTTTGTTTCCTTTATGCAAATTACCCCTGTTCTGGAAGCAGAGCTTTGGGAAGAAGAGAGGAGAAGGAGGAAGAAGTTCACTTCAGAAACTAGCTGGAGTGGATCCCTGCTGCATCTTTGGAGGCTTCTGTCCCAGTCTCCTCCAGCATGGGCTCTGCCAAGGACTGCTTTTTGCTCCATCTTCTGGATTCTGTAATCTTGCAGCCCTGCCTGTGTTACCTCGTATCCCTGACCAGCTAGATAGGTAGTATCTTCCCCTCTTCTCTCTTCCTTCTGAATCTCTCTCCCCAACTAATTTCTGATGTCCAAATAATGGACCATTTGCAAGTCCATTGCAAGTCTGTAACTCATCTTCTAAGCAAAAGTACCTAAATGTGCCTTTTATTTGTTACCTACAGTATGTTCCTTAATAAACTATTTTCTTTGAAAAAGCTCTGTCTCATGGTTACTGTTAGCCTAATTTTGAGGTACTTTGAGTTTGTTTGCACCGCTCATCCACGTCAACGATCCCAAAATTGTCACACTGAATTTAACCTCTCGCTAGCTAATTTCCCCAATTTCAGTTTTGTGTGTATGCATGACATGTGTGTGTATGAATGAGCAGTGTTGACATAGTAGCCATACAAATTGATGGAGGAGGCTTAGACAATGTTTACAGTGGCTAAAAGAAAGGGTGGAACCATACACACTGCCCTGAGTTCCTTGGAAGAGTATTAAAATGTGAAAAATATGAATGCATGATTTTCCAAATGACAGGATGTTAAAAACATATGGGCAGTTAAAAACTGTCAGGTGGTGACTTGCAGGCTTGGGTCAGCTGCTGGAGGGGAGGATGCGAGTCCCCCCCCCCATTTTTCACCTTTTTTAAAAGCTGAGGCATGCTGTCACATCTGAAAATGATATAATTTCCTGTTGTGACTACTTCCAGGGCATCATTTTGCCCAGCACCAGGCTACGCCACTGGTAGAGAGCACAGCTTTGAACTAAGAGATCAAAGAAATTTGACAGGTCACTACAGATCACCCTGTAGTGATTTATGCTTTTTTATGCATCTCTGCAAGAGGAAGCAACACTTCTAAAAATCATAAATCTACAACACTTGAATAAATGATCCAATGTTTATGCCTCCAGTTTTACCTCTGTTGCAAATGAATTAATTCATCAATTCAGAAGAATTCATCAGAAGAATCAAACAATAATGTACAGTATATCTGTTATTTGTAAATAATAACAGTAATCAGGGGCATTCCTGCAGGAGCCTGAGCTCCCCCTCAGAGCACAAAGCTTCCAAGCCATCTCTCCAAACCATTAATGGCTCTAAAGGCAGGCTCTCAGACCTCCAAACTTCACATTCCCCAAACCCAGAAAACTCTATGAAGACAGACATGACTATCAGCCTAAGAGGGCTATAGCTTAGCCTAATTCAACAGACTGTAATAAACAAATTATATGCCATTTCACACCTCAGAGGCAAAGAAGGACCATTTGAGAATACTGAAAGAAGGACCATTTATAAACAATCGCCATATATTCCTGAGAGACAATCGTTGCCCATCTCAAATGCCCACCTCTGCCTGAATTTGGTACCAATCGATCAATTCTGCTGCAGCGGCAGCCATGGTTGTCAGCTCCTTTGGCTTACTAAAGGCATCAACCCTGAAGACTTTTCAATGTTTGTGTGGCAGGGGTGCTGTGAGCTCCTTCAGTACTCCTAAAGAGGCTGACAAGGGCTGATCTGCAATTGTAAACAGTTGTGTAACTGTTTGTATAAACAGTTGCATTGGTTCAGAGCTAGCAACAGTCCCTCATGAGGTACATAACTCAGAGCCCTGCCACCTAACATGCTGAACATTTGTTCAGAGAAGCATCTTGCCATGGGTGCCTTGTGTGACAAATACAAATGCATTTGTTCGATAGGATAAAGGACCCCGCTGCCAAAGGAAAAGGAAGCAGGGAATGCTTCCACAACAAATAGAAAACCACCACTGTGACCTAACTGCCACAGTTTCCCTCTCAGAAAGCTGGGACGTGAAGGCACTCTCTTCAGAGTTCTTGGTCCCTTCAGAAAGCTACAGTTCTCATGGCTTCTTGGCTGATGGCACTTTAAACAGGTGTAGACTTTATTGGTAAGTGCAACAGAAAATCCAAGTGTGGTCCAGCTCCTCTCATACACATCAGAGGCATCTCAGCCTATTTGCACATGTCCACTTAGTTCTACAACAGGGCTTGGTAGATACCTCACAACTACTCCCCAAAAGTTGAATGAACCCATCAGGAATTTCCCCTCTATCTCCAAGGAAAGAGCTCCTTGCTAGTATTGCCAGTAATGCTCTTTGAAAGCTAAATGCATTCCCCTCATAATCTGTGTTTGTGTATTTGTGTGTGTGAGAGAGAGAACATTTGGCCAGCACAAGGGCCACTGTAAAGAATGTTTGGACAGAGTCAAGTGAGGCCAGCATACAGTTGTGCACCACCTTCCCTGATTCCGAGAGTGGTCCAAACATTTTTTCTTTGTGCTGGCCAAACTTTGTGCTCTCAGGCTGTGTGCAGGAGCGCAAGTGTGTTCGTAATATTCCCCCCTTTGGCCAAACTACCTAAGTTCAGGCTGGTGAAAGACCTTTAGTTCTGGTGGGTTACATTATGGAGAATTTGCTGCCTCCCTGAATTATGATTCTGGAGTATGATTGTGGGGTTGGGATGCAAAATTCCTTTTCTGTAGCACTGGGAATGTAGCCAGCCAGGGGCATACTGCTGGGGCAGCAAGGGGTACATATGCCTCTTCTACCTGACTCCTCATGATTCTATTACCTTCAGTGGGGGAGGACTTGAGTCTTCTGCAGAGTCCATTGACATCAGTATAGGCCTCCTGGACTTTCTGGAGTGCTTCCGCCCCACGCAGCTCCATGAGGGAGCGCAGCTCAGACAGAGTGCAGCCAAAGCCGCCTGCATGGTTCAATTCTTGCCGCTGGTTTTTTGGGTAGAAATCCACTGAGCTGTTGGCTATGTCTCCCATGGTGAAGGTGAGCCACAGCTGGTCTGGACAACACAGGGCAGAAGTGTGGGCAGGTTTAAGTAGTCTTGGGCCAGGTCAGCCTAGTAAACAGAAGAAGAAACCTATGGGGAACAGCATATGTTGGAGGGGGAAAATATACAACATCATTTTGATCCTGTGGGTGGTATTTTCTTTCTTTCTTACCTGCTCAATCCCAGATGTGTCCTGAATTCATCTTACAGATACCCAGCGGGAGGGGCAAAAGGTGTTTGTAGTGACCAACCAGTGGACCAAGCCATGGAAGAGGGAGAAGAACAGTCCTTGTCGAAAACTGGCATAAGAGGTGTATCCGTCGCAGAAAGGAACCTGTCAGTAGCAAAGGTGTCACAGAAAGCAGCAACGTCCATCTATTCTTACGTGAATCAACCAATCAACAAATGAATACATGCATATTTTTGCTATTTATTTACAAATTTGGAAAAAAAATGCATGAACACTATATAAACACTAGGCTTTTTAGTTGCAATCCTATGCACCTATGGGAGTAAGCACTACTGAGTATAGTGGGACTTACTTCTGGGTTAATATTAATAGAATTGCCTTATTGCAGGGTAATTCTGTGTAAGTCTAAGAGGTAAGCCCTACAGTTTAATGGGAGTTACTCCCAAGTAAGTGTGGCTTACAGAATCCTACAGTTGGAAGTAACATACAAGGTCATTAGTCAAACTCCCTACCTGTGGTACAAAATTCTCCTAGAGCATCTCCAGCAGGTGCCTGTTGCGCCTTGAAGATCTCCAGTGAATGAGAATCCACCACCTCCTTTAGCAATCTGTTCCACAAAAAGGGATAAACATAGGACTGAACTCTTTGTTTTATTAATCCAAGGGTTAATGCTACCAACAACTCAGTTACTGCTGCTTTTTGAGACATACCTACCAGTTTGATAAACAAATTAGAAAGAACTGCCAAGTTTGTGCTTCCATATTGATTACGCATTGCACATCTCCTTTGCACTAACGATCTTGCTTATATAATACCCATTCATCCCTAGCATATGGGAACAAACCACACTCATGCAAACTGTATATTCACTCTGGTTCACTGTATAAGGCAGCAATCCTACACACACTTCCTTGAGAGAAAGCCCCACTGAAACCATAATGGGATTGCCAGAATGTAGCATTTTATTGCAGCACGCACAGCTACAATTCAGCCTGATCAGTTTTTCAATTGAATCTCTTCCATACTCTTGTTTCTGGTTAATGGCTAATGGCTAATGGCTTAAATAGGGAAACCAGCAGTCTGCCCAATATCTAGCATGAGGTTGGGACTTCTGGCGGCACAATGAAATTTATTTATGAAATTATTTGTGCAATTCCAAGCAGCCTGTGTAGAGATGACCGGTCAGGGCCAGGGGTTAGGTTCCAGCCTACATGCCAGATCCTGGCTACCCCTCCCTCCCTGGGCCGCCCATAGTCCTCACTCGCCTCCCCTCCCCCAATTATCCATGATTGGGGAGACCTTTGGTTAATCAGCTACCAACATCTTGTGCCCTTGGACAATCACTATCACACACACATGGTATGTTTTTCAACTTCTAGCACACTCATCATGCTAACAACCTTTCCAGAAAGCTTGGAGCTAGAAAATATGCTGCCTCCATAACTACTAATATTATTGCTCAGTTAATGCAGGGGCAATAGCTGTCTGTAGAATGGCAGCCAAAGCAAGAGAGCTGCGTGAGGTAAACCCATTACACTGCCCCCAAGCCCCAATCAAGAGGGCTGCTGCCTCTCAGAGCACAATCCTAGAGTTAGGCCGGCATGTAGGCCAGCAAAGTTTGGCTGGCACAAGGGACGATTGGACCACTCTCGGTCAGAGAGGCCAGTACACAGACATGTGCCATCCTCCCTGAGAGTGGTCCAAAACGTGCCAGCCAAAATTTATGCTGGCCTAACTCCAGGTTAGGATCAGATCAAACTCCTCCTAACTCCTCAGATCAAATCAAGTATGTGGCCTGTGAGATCTCAGAGAAGGCCAAGTGCAAGAAATGCAGGCAACTGCCGGGCCTCATTGCTCATCCCCAGCAATGGGAATTTAGTGGCATACATAATGGCATATTTACATATGCCTCCGTTTAGCTACCTAAACAGCAAAAAGTCATATAAAGTCATATAAAGAAGTGATTGCATCTTGTGACAAAAGGTGATCCCACAGCTTTTCTAATATAGAGGGGTCTGATGCCCAGTTGCCGTTACAATTTGTGAGTTTTAAAAGTCTTTTTGAGAGAACAGTAAATTCTTGAATTAAAAAGTGATAATGATTTTACTTAGCATCGCTCCATTTCATTTTTACACCAGCCTAGTTAATTTTTATTTAAAATAGTTTTGTGCTGTGGAAAATATGACTTTTCCATGTCTCATTCAAAATAATCAATTTAAATTCATATAACATAAAATACAATAGGCAGATTAAAACTAACTAAAATTGTATCAGTGAATTAATTAGTGAGTAAAAACTATAAAAGCAATGGTGAATACTAATGGGGGGACCACTAGAACAGCTAGTCATCTCCTGTCAGTGAGTTACAGATGGCTGTTGACCTGTTGGTTCCAAAGCCAATTTCTTTCGTTGGATAAGCTTCTATTCGTGTACAAGCATGCAAGGGATCAGCTTTTGCCTTTTTTCCACAGTTTGGCACTGAGCTACAAAGTGCTATGCATTGATTACAACTGTTTCCAACAACCTGGGCATTGACTTTATTCTGTCTTCTGTGTGTTTTGGGCTGCTGTCATGTTTAAAAAAAAATTTATATTTTAAATTTGAATTTTGTAAGCTATTTTGAATCTGCTGGTAAGAGAAAATTAAATAATTAAAAAGTATATTTTTAAGTAATTAAAAATTGTCTTTCAATGGTTTACTTATTGATATAACATTTATTGTTGTGCAATTCCCAGTTTTTGAGAGTTCAGAGGTCATCATATTCATTTATAGAATAATAGTATTGGGACCTACAAGCTCATCTAGTCCTGTAGTGGAATCAGTGTTGGGACCTCATCTAGTCTAAATCCTCCTAGAGCAGCAGATTTCAAACTTTGTTAGAACCAAGACTCACTTTTCAGAATGACAATCTGTCTGGGACCAACCAGAAGGGATGTAATGGCCAGAATCTGCTGCTTTTCGGAGAATGTAGCAATAAATCGGGTTAGCCTCCAATAGCAAAGTGAATCAGAAAGAAAAAAAGCCTAACCTTGACACACACAAAAAACCATAAAACCCGCCTCCTTTCCATCTTCCCATCTTTTCAATATATCTGCTCTAGTTGGTGACCCACGTGAAATTGACTTGTTACCCACTGGTGGGCCCGAACCCATAGCTTGGGAACCCCTCTCCTAGAGCATCTCCAGCAGGTATCTGTCGAGCCTCTGCTTGAAGATCTCCAGTGAGGGAATATTACCCACGTGGCAATCTGTTCCACTGCCAAACTGCCCTGTCCATGTGGAATTTCTTCCTCATGTGCAACTGGAAATTCCTCTCTTGCAGTTCATTGTATCTAGTCCTACTCTCAGAGACGGATGAGAACAAATTTGTCCTTTCTTCCATATGACAAGGAACCTACAAGTTTGTGCTCTATGAGTCAACATTTGAGAAATCAGGCCCTTTATAGGCTTCATGGAAGAGGAGGACCAGCCACCGTAAACTTCTCAGAGTTCTGCTGGCGCATGAGCAGCGAGGTGCGGCCTTGGGCCTGCGCCTTTGGGCCAATGCAAGGGGATAGCGTCGGCCCAAGGGCAGACACAGGATTGCTCCCTCAGCCTCTACAGCAGCGTTATTCAAACTGTGGGTAGGGACCCACTTGTCAGATGAGTCGGGGAAAGCTGGGAACAGACACCTGCTGCAAATCTTACTCTTTTTGTTATATTCTTTTTGTGAGTGCTAACAGTTGGAGCTCACTGTTAGTGAGGATTTTTCCTAAAATGTTGTTTTTAGTTTTTGCATAATATTTTGTCATAATCTTGCTTTCTGTCAGGAATATTTCATGGTTGTACACTTCCTGCAGTCCAGGAATGCTAATCTGTGTTTCAGGAATGTCATTTTATTATGTTACAAAGACAGCAGTTCCTGCTTGATGTTGTCACCGCATCATAAATTCCAAGTTAATGACCACTTCTAGTGGGTCCAAATATGTGCTGTTCTAAAAAAGTGGGTCCTGGTCTAAAATGTTCGAAGAGGGAATTTTGGCAGGTGCAGCTTTTGAAACCCTTCCATGATGAGTTGCACCTGCCCAAAAAGTTTGAAAACCACTGATCTACATAACTCTTTAATCACCCTCACACCTCTGCTATAACAACTTCTGATTCTGTTTTGAATGCTGTGTCTGAAATCTGTTCTGTGCTCTTGAAGTTGCCTGTAGTCCTGACTTTTTGGGATCTGTTGACATTCCTGATGCCATGAATCCCTTACTCACTTCACTGAGCTCACATGGCATTGTTGGTTGCCATATGCTGCCTTACCACTCATGACTGTGGCAAGGCTGAAAAAAGAGTAGTTTGCATGTGTGGATTCACAGCAGATGCAAGGATTGGGCCAGGGGCTTTCTAGCCTTATATTACGGTCGTTCCTTGTTTTTTAATATTTTTCCAGAAGAAAGAATTCTGTCAGGTGCAACCTTTCGAATTACCACCACGCTAAGAAAAGGGTAAATTCTGAAAGGCTCTGAGTGAACATAGTGAAGGCTAATTTTACTTTCTCCGATATTTTTACTTTAGCATATGCAATAAGCTATCTGACTGTTCTCTTGGAACTAAAGAACCATTTCTTTAACTCCAGTTTAGGATTGCGCCCACAGTGGCCCACTAGGGAGCACACAGGACAATGTCTGCATTCTGTTGCCACACTGGCATTCTGAGATAGCATACTTTACTTTTGCGCTGGTTGTCCTTTACTTTGGGGCTGGTTGTCCTTTTATGTTTACGATGCAATCCTCACTTGCGGTGGAACAGGTAGGCTGAACAAGGGACTTGCGCTGGGTCAGGGCAGCATTAGGATTGCACTATCCAGATTATACTGGGAAAGCATGAGAGAAATGCCACACATCTGGTTAAATGCTATTCTGTTTTGAAAGGGGCGGGCTTACTGTGAGCTTTTAGAAACAAACCTGGGCTCACTACCTGAACTTTATCATTTCACACTAAAAGTTGGAGCTCCTCTATACAAAAATATTCCACCCTTAAAGAAAAATTTGAGGTTTTTGTCAGGGAGACATTGTGTACCATTGTGTATCTAGCTTTCTACAGGAATGGACTTGCATGGCTAGAATGGTTTTTATTGTATGGAGGAGTACAGCCCTCATTTATTGTTGGAGAATGGCAGCAGTATGTAACTAGGGCGGAGCCAGCTCTAGGGTGGAGCCAGAGGAATACCCACTCCAGGCACTGAATTAAAGGGAGCACAGTATTTCCCCCAGCTCCGCCCCAGTTACGGAGGTGACGTTCACTGCTCAGTGGGGAGACTTCCCTTCATCGCCAGGAATCAAGTCAAGGCACAGGATGTTTCTTGCTTTGGCTTGCTCGGGGAGTTACAGGCAGGGAGCCAAGAAACTCATCTTTTCCCTACCCACCGGGGTGTCAACATTGGGGGGGGGGTCTATAGGTGCAGCTGTGCCCCTTGATGCAGCTAAGCCCCTTGATACACCCAACATCATGATGTTATAACATTGTGACATCATGATGCTGGGGTACAGGCTATATATTTTACCAGCTCCCAGCATCCCAAAGAATGCTTGGTTCCCCCCCCCATTGCTGTTCAGACAGTTGGGCAGACCATCAGTGTCTGCTTTCCTACTTACAGTGACTCCCATGACCTACCAGTATAGGTCTAGTTTTCCCAATAGTCTATTACATGTTTTTGCACTCTGGGAGATTTTAGAAGGTGCAATTTCAAAAAAGGGAGAAATTACGAAGAAATCATGTTTTTAGTGCAATGCATCATGGTTGCAGGGAAACGCAAATGAGTTCATTTGCATTTCCTTGCAACTATGATGTATTGTGCTAAAAACGCAAATTTGACTGATTTGATTTATTGGGTCGGAAAGCCCTTGTACTGTAATACTGAGGCGTTAATGAGAAAAGGAGATCAAAGAATAGGCGAGAAGAGGGGGGAAGAATGGAGAAGAAACAGAGAAGGAGGGGAGAAGGAAAATGAAAATGTGAGACGACTGAGTGGCTGAATGACTCTTAGGATAACTCAATATATTTGTGGATTACAATAGAAACTCTCTGGATATGTTCAGAGCAGGTTGAGACTTTCGAGATTGCTGGAATGCATAAATGAAACTCTTGTTGGATATATAAATTTCTTTTTTTCTTGGAGGCTTGCCATTTCTTTTGTTCTTTTCTTTTGTGGATCTGGCCTAGAGGTTGATGGAATTATAAAACAATAGATTTGTGGATTTGCTTGAGACTGCTGAGACTGTTTGAGATGGCTGAGTGTGCTACATTGAAACGTTTTTATAGTGAAACTAGCTTTTTGGTACCCGGTGTTGCCTGGGTAACAAATGTCATCAGGACTGTCACCAATCAGCTTAGTGACCCCAAAAACTGTGGATTTGCCAGTAATATCGGTCATTTCGGACATTTTGTTTTGCACCCCTTCTTACCCCCCATGCCGAGGGGGGCCGAACCCAGACTCCAACGGCATCGGGAGCGTCACCGCTCGTCTCGGTGACTCCGAAAACTACGGATTTGATGACGATATTGGCCGTTTTCGACCATTTTCACGTGGGGCCCCCTGCGCACCCCCACCCCTGGGGTTGCCAGGGGGGCCGTTCCCCCGCAGTGTTTTGTCGCCAGGCCGTAATGCGTATGCGTGCTGAGTTTGGTGGCAATTGCTCCAGGCGTTCCAGATGGTCAGTGTGGACGTTTTGTTTCGCACCCCTTCTCGCCCCCCCATGCAGAGGGGGGCCGAACTGGGACTCAAACGGCGTCGGGAGTGTCACCGTTTGTCCCGGCAACCCCGGAAACTAGAGATTCTACGCTGATTTCAGCCGTTTTCATGCAGGGCCCCCTGCACACCCCACCCCGGGGGCGCTAGGGGGGCCTGACTCCCGCAGTGTTTGTCGCCAGGCCGCAAGGCATGTGCGTGCCGAGTTTGGTGCACATTGACCCTGGAAACTACAGATTCGACACCAATTTCGGCCACTTTTGACCGTTTTCACGCAGGCCCCCTGCATACCCCCACCCCTGGAGGCGCTATGGGGGCCTGACCCCCACAATGATTGTCGCCAGGCCGCAAGACATGTGCGTGCCGTGTTTGGTGCGCGTCGCTCCAGGCGTTCTAGCAGGGAATGGCGGACGTTTTCTTTCACACCCCTTCTTGCCCCCCATGACGAGGGGGGGCAAACCTGGACTCCAACGGTGTCAGGAGTGTCGCCGCTCATCCCGGCCACCCCGGAAACTACAGATTCGATGCCGATTTTAGCCATTTTTAACCATTTTCATATGGGGCCCCCATGTACCCCCACCTCCGGGGGCGCTAGGGGGGCATGACTCCCGCAGCGTTTGTTGCCAGGCCGCAAGGCATGTGCATGCCGAGTTTGGTGCATGTCGCTCCAGGCATTGCAGAGCCTATGCGGAATATACGTACAAACACTCATACACATACACATACATACGTTCTTCTTTATATATATAGACTAGCTTTTATGTACCCAGCTTCGCCCGGGTGTTTATATGTCCCATCCCTGACCCCCCCCCCAGTGGTTTTCAGCCACCCATGGGTGTGTGTTTTTTTGTAAAAAATTACCCGGCGGTGACCGGGTGTTTATTTCTCCCATCTGTGACCCACCCCAGTGTTTCTTCCTAGTGTTTATTGCCAGTTTTTGTTGGGTAACCCTGGAAAGTATGGATTAGACATGCAACCCCACCCCTGGGGGTTATTTTTTTTGTATGTACCCAGCGTTGCCCGGGTACATTTGTCCCATTCTTGACCCCCCCCCCCAGTGTTTGTTGCCTGGCTGTGCAAATCCACCCTTGGAAGGGTTTTTTGTTGTTTTAAATTTACCCGGCGTTGCCCGGATGGGTATGTATGCCATCCCCGATCCCCCAGTATTATTCGTAGATCTTAGTGGTTATTCAACTTTGTC
>JAJKFI010000128.1:2530645-2581053 GCA_029204185.1 Lerista edwardsae | reverse complement strand
GCAGTGGCTCAGCCCATAGCCACCCATAGAGAACCACAAATTTGCTTCTACCCGCGCCCATGGGGGCGCGAGCCGTTCCAAACCCCCGCAGCGCGAGTCAGTCCAGGCGTTGCGGAGCCTATGTGGAACACACACACACACACACACACACACACACACTCTTCTTTATATGTTGTTGTTGTTGTTGTTCAGTCGCTAAGTCGTGTCCGACTCTTCGCGACCCCATGGACCACAGCACGCCAGGCCTCCCTGTCCTCCACTAGCTTCCTGAGTTCACCCAATTTCATATTCATTGCTTCGGTGACACTATCTAACCATCTCATCCTCTGTCGCCCCCTTCTCCTTTTGCCTTCAATCTTTCCCAGCATGAGGGTCTTTTCTAAAGAGTCCTCTCTTCTCATGAGGTGGCCAAAGTATTGGAGCTTCAGCTTCAGCATTTGTCCTTCCAGGGAGCAATCAGGCTTGACTTCCTGGAGAATTGACCGATTGGATCTCCTTGCAGTCCAGAAGACTCTTCTCTTCTTGTTCTTGTTGGAGAAGACTCTTCTCAAGAGTCTTCTCCAACACCATAATTCAAAAGCATCGATTCTTCGACGCTCTGCCTTTCTTATGGTCCAGCTCTCACAGCCATACATGGCTACTGGGAAAACCATCGCTTTGACTATGCGAACCTTTGTTGGCAGGGTGATGTCTCGGCTTTTGATTAAGCTATCTAGGTTCACCATAGCTTTCTTCCCAAGAAGTAAACGTCTTTTAATTTCATGGCTGCAGTCACCATCTGCGGTGATCTTGGAGCCCAGGAAAATAAAGTCTGTCACTGCTTCCATTTCTTCCCCTTCTATTTGCCAGGAAGTGATGGGAGTGGTTGCCATGATCTTAGTCTTTTTAATGTTGAGCTTCAAACCAATTTTGGCACTTTCCTCTTTCACCCTCATCAAAAGGTTCTTTAGGTCTTCCTCACTTTCTGCCAGTAGAGTGGTATCGTCTGCATATCTGAGGTTGTTGATGTTTCTCCCAGCAATCTTGATTCCAGCTTGTGAGTCATCCAGCCCTGCCTTCCTCATGATGTACTCTGCGTATAAGTTAAATAAGCAGGGTGACAATATACAGCCTTGTCGTACTCCTTTCCCAATTTTAAACCAGTCGGTTGTTCCATGTCCAGTTCTAACTGTTGCTTCCTGACCCGCATAATATAAAGGTTTCTCAGAAGGCAGATCAGGTGGTCTGGAACTCCCATCTCTTCAAGAACTTGCCACAGTTTGTTGTGATCCACACAATCAAAGGCTTTAGCATAATCAATGAAGCAGAGGTAGATGTTTTTCTGGAACTCTCTTGCTTTCTCCATGATCCAGCGAAGGTTGGCAATTTGATCTCTAGTTCCTCTGCCTCTTCGGAAACCAGCTTGTACATCTGGTAGTTCTCGATTCACATACTGCTGAAGCCGAGCTTGTAGGATTTTGAGCATGACCTTGCTAGCATGTGAAATGAGTGCAATGGTGCGGTAATTCGAGCAATCTTTGGCATTGCCCTTCTTTGGGATTGGAATGTAAACTGATCTTTTCCAGTCTTGTGGCCACTGTTGGGTTTTCCAAATTTGCTGGCATATGGAGAGCAGCACTTGGACAGCATCCTCTTTTAAGATTTTGAGTAATTCAAATATATATATATTTATTCTTTATATATTCTTCTTTATATATATTCTTCTTTATATTTATTCTTTATTCTTATATATTTATTCTATTTATTCTATATTTATTCTTTATATTTATTCTTCTTGATATATATAGATTGAAATGAAGTGGAGAAGAGAAAAACACTATTGCCATCTGCTGGAATTAAAGGGAAATTGCTAGAAGTGGAATTTTAAAATTGAAATCTCTCCTAATAACTGATATAATGGACAATAATTGATATTTAGAATATACCGACTGGAAAAAAATGATGGAGTGTCAAAACAGATTGGCAGCGATTTATGAAAGCTAATTGATAATGGGACAAAAACAAATAAAACAATATCAGCAAGTTCAAATTAATCCTGAAATTCTTGCCCAGCAAACATATGAGTCTAATATACAATTGAAAGAAATAAACCACCTAACAAAAAAAAATAAGCGAAATTAAGACAAAACAGAGATTTGGGGCAAAATCTGAAGGTAAAGAGACAACATTAACAGAGACTCAGACAGGTAAAATAACAAGGAGGTTAAAAATTCAAAATGTATCAGAAAAGGACATACTTTAACCAGTGAATTCAGAATGGAAGTGTCTGGCTATTTAGAAGAGTACCAGCATAATTTACCAAGAGAAATTATGGGAGGTTTATTATAATGTTTTACTGAGATAAATTATTGAAGATGTTAAAATAGAAAAAATGGACGATTACTAGAAATGAAACCAAAATGTGTGTGCCGTGGAGACTTAGAACATAAAGATGGGAATCAAAGATTACTTAAACTGGAGGGTGATGATATGGTGGGGTTAATATATAGTTACATGGTATAGAAAGTGAGTGAATTAAATTGATTTCAGAAACTATGCATTAAGAAGGCACAGTTAAAGGCAAGAAATTATGGGCTTTATATTTTCAGTGAAGCTAGAAATATTGTTAGCTAATATTATCTTGGAGGTTATAGATGAAGAAAAGGATGTTTATTTAATCATTATGATAATAATAGTTAAAATTATATATGTGAAAAATGAATGAGATTAAACGAAAGCCTTTTGACTGGCTAAAAATGAATAAGTAGAAAGTGAAATTTAGGGCACTTAGAGATGGATCTTCGGCTTTTTTTAAATAAATAGTGGACCTTACTAGATTTTATAGATAGATTAATCATATAAGAGGCAACATTATTAAAAACTAGGTTAAGAAGTAGAATATTATACTAATACCAGTAAATGTAATGTACGGTATTATGTGATATACAATATGTGGTGTATGGTATTTTGCACCCTCAAATTTATGTGTTTGTATGTAATTTTAAAGTCTGTTTGTGTTATGAAAATTTAAAACAAAACTAAAAAAAATACAAAATGACATCTCTACACCTGGTGATGTGTGAAATATCCATGTTCCACCTGGTGAACTACCAGAATGTTGCCATTTGCAAAAATAATAAAACTGTATCATGTCTTTGGGAATACACCTCAGAGGCACAATGGTTTTGTCAGGAAAACTGACAACGGAACATTCAGAGCTCTTGCGCAGATGCAGTGTCGTTGCAAACGTGCCGTCAGGTTTGTCTGCGTCAGCGAGTTGGGTGCAGGACCAGCGCAAGCAGCAGCACTGGTGCAAGCAGCAGTGCCAGTGCTTGGGCGCCTCTGCGCCCGTCGGCTGCAGCGGTCATGCACCAGTCAGCACAGCGGTATTGTACTGATCCCATTATTACCAAAAGTCTAATAGATGGAAAACCTGATCAGAAAAAATGAAAGAAAACTTTGGGATTGGATAGTGTCCATATAGTCAGGACCATACCTCCAAACCCTGGAACAGTTTTGCAACTAATTTTAAAGTATCATTTCTTTTCTTGTAATTACCATATGTACCTATGCTATTTTAATATTTTTTTAAAGGCACACTACTGACCTGAAGCACAAGAGAAGGGGCACAAATAAGCACAACATAATGGCTCAACTTGTAAGTGCATTTATAGTAACTTTATAGCCTACTTTTCTTCATTCAAGGTGGCACACATAGGGTTTCCCAGCCAGGCAGTGACCAGATTCATACCTGCAGACCTGTGATGAGGTCACCAGGCAGAGAAGGGAAATTAGAGCATGTTTTAGATGCAAGAAAACTGGACATCTGAAAAAGGACTGGAGCTGAACCAACAAGCATCGAAAGTGCCACGTTAAACCTCAGTAGACAAGCCTGCAGCTGTTGCTTGAAAGCTACTCAGGGCAGCATACTCAGAAGCATTTTTGTTTTGAAGAAAATATATCCTGCTCTTGGAAGTTTTCTTCCATTGTACACCTGCTCCTACAGAAGCACTGCCTCTATAAGCATGTTGAGCAGCCACCATGGCAAAACTGGTCTTCCTTCTCAGAGCTGCCGTGTTTTGATTGCAATACTTGACCTGCTTCTTTGCCTGCCCTATCTTTCACTGTCAACCCACACAGATCCCTATTCTCCAGCCCAGCTCACCCATCAACTACTCTCTACCCATTGCACCTCCCTGCTGTATTGACTGATGCAGCCGTCTCTGTGTCTGGCCAAGAGAAATTGAAGGGGCAGAGTGACTCACTCTTCTTCCCTGTTTACATCATTATTCAGGTCTTGAGTGGTTCCAGCAGGTGCTGGGAAGGGCAGTACAAGTTCCAGGCCTGGTCTAATGGAGCCATTAGCTGCCTCTTAGACTGTGAGCAGATCTTTGACGAAGGGCCAGAGCAGCTTAATGCATTGGCTCTAGTGCCCAGGAGAGAGTCCCTGAGAGCAGGGTGGGCTTGGGGATCCAATCAGGGGTGGAGGCCAAGACTGAACTCACAAGCAGAAAAAGACGGGTGGCTGAAATCCGATCTGACTCCTTGCCTGTTTCCTAACCCCTTGGGATTGAGCTCCATGTACCTCAAACACTGACAGACCCACATATCATTGGATCTTAGTCACAAGAAAAGCTAACTTCAGTGACTTCTGATTCAATGAAAAACTGAATTTGATAACCTGCACAAATTGTGCAAATTGAGCATATTTACATAATTTCTCATACTTTATACGTAACATATTTTGCCATTTTAGTGGCTAATTGATAGAATTCGTTATCATTGTGCAAGTCATTGGTGGGGCGGGGGAAGAGCTATGCAAGGCACTAAAGCCCCCTTTTGGCCCAATTGCTAGAAGTAGTTTTAAACCACCTTTCTTGCTTGAAATTCCTGTATGCATTTTCTCTGCACACTTTCAAGCATTCCATTGCAACCACAAAACCCTTGTTTAATGGAAGTTGAGACTCTCAGGCATTCTGATCTGTATCTAATACCACAGTTCACATGTTTCATGTGGAATTCCGGTATATGCATAGTCCTGTCTGAAGCTATTAGTATGTTGGCAGTATATATAAATACCTGCATGCACCTCTATGTTAAAAGAGGTGCTTTGCTACGGGATGTAGGGGTACAGACCTCACAATGTGCTGCATTCTGGGGAGGTGCATGACACCACTACTGATCAAAATTGTGAAAATCTTGGTATACCCATCATGTTATATCTGATGAGTAATTTAATGCAGAATGCAATGAAATGAAGAACGTTGAAATATCTGTATTCTATCAAAAATTATAGCCAAATTACCAGAAAATGAAAACACAACTACCTTACGTAACAAAAAGTGGATGTACTTACACTGTAAATTGACCAATAAGACTGATTGTTCCAAGAGCCAATAAGGTGTGGCTTGTTGGCCACACACAGCAGAGAACCCATGTTAGTATGAGTCAGGTCTCATTCCCATGTATCAGACCTAATATTCGAAACAATCCGTTGTGTGAGTTTCAACAGGTTGGCCGCTGCTTTTTGTTGCTTACTGATTTTTTTCAGTAACCTATACTGTAACAGATTTAAATGAATGAAGTTAATGGGGGTTACACTAACTCTAGTGACGCCACTGCATTTAAGGGCCAAATCCTATCAAATCTTCCAGTCCTGGTGATTGGTGTTTCCTGGTATTTCCAATGGAGTGTGTGCTGCATTCTATGGGGGGCAGTTATGGAGGCCGCAGTGATGTCATTGAGCCGGAACGCAGGGGAACGAGCATTCCGGTACCTAGAGTTACGGCCGGCTCTGCCCACTTGTTGCTCGCATCCGGAGCCCAGGTCTACCCATTGGAATCAGCCGCGGGTAGATCTGGGCTCCGTCCCGGCGGGAAAGCGTCTGGAGCCAGGTCTACCCATTGGAACCAGCCACGGGTAGACCTGGGCTCCGTCCAGGCGGGAAAGCAACCGGAGCCCAGGTTTACCTGTTAGAAACGATGGCGGGTAGACCAGGGCCTCATAGAGCACCAGGTCTACCCATTGGGACCAGCCTCGGGTAGACCTGGGCCACAGGGAGCCCAGGTCTACCCATCACTTCCGGCTTATGACATCACTTCAGGTGGGCGGGTCCCGACATGTGCCAATCATTATTATTCCAATTTTTGACTCAGTGGTCCTCGGTCTCCTACAGGTTGGAAACCACTGGTCTGGCATGTTAGCGGGGGATAAATGCTAACACACCCAGCAGTGCTTTTGGCACATTTCACATGTCCTCCTCTGTCTTGGTTGAAAACCAAGCAGGCATGGGAACATGCATTCAATTTGATCCTGGGTGGGTGGCCCATTCTCTACCCATCTCCAAAACAAGATGATGGTACTCTGGGGATGAGGGGAATTTTCAGGATGGAATTCTTGCCCTTGGGCTTAGTACTGTACAACAAGATGATAAGATCTCAGTTTCAAAGTGCGTTCAAAAAGGTTTTTAATTTTACAGCAGCCTTAAAAGGAGAAATGCTTTTGTCCACCATTCTTCAATTGAGGTTATTTCTGCTTTTCCAGTATTAAGCATAAAGCATTCTTGCTGCACTTCTCATATATAGAAAAAGTTTCAAATTTTGGTCTAAATGTTCGATTTTCATAAACAAAAAAGTTTCAGGCTTCATTTGCAAATTTGTTTTTAAAATCAACTGCATCTGTGTACAGTATTTACCTGAAGCCAATTTATTTTGTTTTCTTACATGTCTATCACATAGGAGAAAAGGATCCTTCCATTTTTATTTTGCACTTCCAGCATCTGACGTTTTCATACATTTTCGCTAGTTTAGTTGTAGTCATATACCCCCTGTACATAATCTTATACATATTTTCCTTAATAGTAATATTGAAAGTAAATTTTAATTGTTGTTACCCCAGTTTTTCCCATTGTTCCATTAGCATTTCATGGCCCACATTTTTAAGCCTATTGAATCATACATTCTTTGACCTGTGACCATTCTTTGACATTCTTTGATACATTTTTGTGTTGAAAGATGATATATAAATATTGTTGGTTGGTTGGTTGACCTCAGCAACAATTTATACAGTACATTTTAGGAATTACCTGATCCTCTAAACTTTGTAATTCTAGTATTGACTCTCCTTCTCCAAATCCATATACCTTTTTATCTAAATTAAACTATTGAGAACTATTGCAGATGAGAACTATTGATAGTGAAAGCCTTTTTCCAATATTTCTACTCTTGTCTTCATTTTGCATTTCCCTTGAAAAAGGTTAATAAATTCCTGTATAACAATCAGCTTTAAGATGTACCTCCCACCAAAGTGTGCTTCATGCGGTGAAATCCATAATGGAATTTTACCATAAAATCTATTTTTATATCGATTCCAGATCCTCCACAATGCCTACTGACATAATGATTCTTAAATTCCACATTTGCTTATCATATCACAGATATCCATGCCAGCCAAATCTCAAATCACAGCCTTCTAAGTCCAACAGTCTTCTATTTCATAACAGCAACCATTTTTTCAACCATAAGAAACCACATGCTGCATAATATATTTTTCAAATCAGGTAACCCTAATCCTCCTCTCTCTTATTCATTCATCCATGTATGCATTCATAATTAAAACTTTTTTTTTCAGCCCATGAAAATCTGTAAAATATATGTTGTGGCCCTGGGAATGAAAAGTCTGGAGACCCCTGCATTAGAACAGCAGTTCTCAAACTGTGAGTCTAGGACCCACATTGTAACCTAATTTTTGGTGGTTCACAAAACTGACAGGGCAGATTAGGTCCATTAGGGCTACAATCCTATACTAAGAGAAGGCGGAGGTGCTCAACTCCTACTTGGCATCTCTCAGAAGTAACCAACAAAATCCCGTGGCCAATGTAATGACACACACAATTAAATAAAAGTTCTAGTATTAGCTCTGATACATGGAAATGAGAACTGACTCATAATAATGATTTTTTTAAAAAATCACTATTTTTACATTAAAAGTAGTAGTTTTGGGTTTTAGGCCATCACTTTTGATAGAATGAAGATATTACATTCTTTTCCCCCCCATTGAATTCCAGGTGAAAATCCGCATCCAGTGGTATATAGCATGATGGTATTAACTTTTAAAACTGTGATTTTAGCCATTTTGGTCCCTGGTGGTGTCACCTCCCCCCAATGTGCATCACCTGGTGAGGCCCACCCCACCCCCTAGCGACGCCACTGCATGCAAATATGGATACTGGATCATTGGCCAATAAGGGGAAATGTGAAATTCCAACAGAGGTAATGAACACCTGGACAGCACAGATATGCAGATTAAGATTGACAGGGAACTTGTCAGGAACCACTTAACTGGCCTAAATGAATTCAAGTCATTTGGACCAGATGTTGCATCCTAGAATACTAACAAGGCTGTACGACAAGGCTGTATACTGTCACCCTGCTTATTTAACTTATATGCAGAGTACATCACGAGGAAGGCGGGGCTGGATGATTCACAAGCTGGAATCAAGATTGCTGGGAGAAATATCAACAACCTCAGATATGCAGATGACACCACTCTAATGGCAGAAAGTGAGGAAGACCTAAAGAACCTTCTGATGAGGGTGAAAGAGGAAAGTGAAAAAATGGGCTTGAAGCTCAACATTAAAAAAACTAAGATCATGGCAACCACTCCCATCACTTCCTGGCAAATAGAAGGGGAAGAAATGGAAGCAGTGACAGACTTTATCTTCCTGGGCTCCAGGATCACCGCAGATGGTGACTGCAGCCATGAAATTAAAAGACATTTACTTCTTGGGAGGAAAGCTATGGCAAACCTAGACAACTTAATAAAAAGCCGAGACATCACCCTGCCAACAAAGGTTTGCATAGTCAAAGCTATGGTTTTCCCAGTAGCAATGTATGGCTGTGAGAGCTGGACCATAAGAAAGGCAGAGCGCCGAAGAATAGATGCTTTTGAATTATGGTGTTGGAGAAGACTCTTGAGAGTCCCCTGGACTGCAAGGAGATTCAATCGGTCAATCCTCCAGGAAATCAAGCCTGATTGCTCCCTGGAAGGACACATCCTGAAGCTGAAGCTCAAGTACTTTGGCCACCTCATGAGAAGAGAGGACTCTTTAGAAAAGACCCTCCTGCTGGGAAAGATGGAAGGCAAAAGGAGAAGGGGGCGGCAGAGGATGAGATGGTTAGATAGTGTCACCGAAGCAATGAACATGAAGTTGGGCGAACTCAGGAAGGTAGTGGAGGACAGGGAGGCCTGGTGTGCTGTGGTCCATGGGGTCGCGAAGAGTCGGACACGACTTAGCGACTGAAAAACAGAATACTAAAGGAACTTGCAGGTATACTTGCAGAGCCTTTTTGAGAAATCCTGGGGGACAGGGGCGGCGCCGCTAGACTGGAAACAGGCTAATGTAGTCCCAATCTTCAAAAAGGGGAAGAAGGACGACCCGGGAAATTATAGGCCTGTCAGTCTGACCTCAATACCAGGGGAAGATATTGGAACAAATAATAAAACATACAATCTGCACACACCTAGACAACAATTTCATAATTAACAGAACAACATGGATTTGTCAAAAACAAATCTTGCCAGACAAACCTCATCTCCTTTTTTGATTGGGTGACTTGGTGGTGGGAATGCTGTGGATATGATTTATCTTAACTTCAGTAAAGCATTTGACAGAGTTCCTCATGACATCTTAATCAGCAAGTTGGAAAAATATGGGCTGAATGAAATCATTGTTAGGTGGATTTGTGACTGGTTGCATAACTGTACACAAAGAGTGATGGTCAATGGCTTTGCCTTGATCAGGAAGATGGTTTCAAGTGGAGTGCCCCAGGGTTCTGTCTTGGGCCCAGTTCTCTTTAACATCTTCATTAATGACTTGGATGAAGAGATACAAGGGGAGCTTATCAAATTTGCAGATGATACCAAACTGGGAGGAGTAGCAAACGTTATAGAAGACAGTAAAAGCCTTCACCAAGACCTTGACAAAATGGAATACTGGGCTGAAAAGAATAAGATGAAGTTCAAACAGGGAAAAATGCAAGGTTCTACACTTAAGCAAAAATAACCAAATATGCAAGTATAGAATGGGAGAAACCTGGCTTGTGAGAGAGATCTTGCAGTGGATCACAAGATGAACATGAGTCAGCAGTGTGATCCAGCTGCAAATAAGGCTAATGCCATTTTAGCCTGTATTAATAGAACCATAGCTTCCAAATAGCAAGAAATTGTGGTTCCACTTTATTCAGCATTGGTGCAATCTCACCTGGAGTACTGTGTTCAATTCTGGGCACCTTAGTTCAAGAAGGATGCAGTCAAACTGGAGCAGGTTCAGAGAAGAGTAACAATACAAATATTATCAGGGGTCTGGAAAACAAGAGGAAAGGTTGAAGGAACTTGATATGGTTAGCTTGGAGAAGAGGGCTGAAGGGATATGATAGCACTCTTCAAATACTTGAAGGGCTGTCATAAGGAAGAACGGATAAATTTATTCTCATCTGCCTTTGACAGTAGGTTGAATGGGTACAAACTGCAAGAGATTCTGGCTGGACATCAGGAAGAATTTCTTGACGATAAGGGTGGTTCAACAGTAGAACAGATTGTGGAGGGGTAGATACTCCCTCACTGGACACTTTCAAGCAGAGGCTAGACAGTCACCTGCTGAAGATGATCTAGGAGGATTTCCTGCTACAGCCAGGGGCTGGACTACTTGACCTTGTAGGTCCCAACTTTATGATTCTATGATTGTATACATTGTATAGGAAGGCTGGTATTTTTCAAGGATTCCCCTGGATAGTTTCTATGGCTCAAGTATAGATACACAAGTAAACCTGCTCTGGCCGATGGGACGGAACAATGTCACTGTTGAACATACAAGCTGAAGCGAAAGATGCTGTGGGCTTAAGCTTGCTGACAGTGAATGCTATTGCAGGGGTGCCCTTTTGCTATGGGTTGAAGTGACGCTTTGTTTGGAAAGTGGAGACCATGAGAAATCTGTACATGTTAGGGTTCTGTTGCTATATGTTTGCCTTTGTGATGTTAGGACAGCTGGCATTTTACCTCCTCACCCCATTTTTAAAAATAAAATCCTCCTTTATATGTTTGTGATCACATGTTTGGCTGCTTGCCACCAGAACGTTGTCAGAACCTTGCAAAAAATCATCACCCTACTAGAGACACTGAACTATGATGTGGGATTGGCTACAGTGGTTAACTCCTTGGCCCTCTTACCATGAAAAAATCCTCAATCTGGTGAAGGTGTATCAAAATTCTTCAGTATTTGGAATTTTCAAGATTTGAGCTAAGAAAAGAGGATTTGGTTTTTAAATTTCCCAGTCATTACCAGCTTTCACCACATTGTGGTAGTGTCAAGATTTCAACCAGACAAGCCCATTTTTGTGCTTTGAAGAATTATTTTCTTTGGTCTTCCTCCTTTTACCTCTCCCCATTTCTAAGGCCTTTTAATTTCAGAAAAGGAGGTTGGGTAGAAGGTTTTAAGTAAAAGACAAATGAGTTCTTGTGTTTTAGATTTCACAAACAAGACTAGGTAGCAGAGATGGGGGGGAAAGAGTCATGACTCAAATTTTCACGCTTTGACCTGATTCTCATGAGAGTCTGGTACGTCAATGGCTTTGCCCCTTACTTGTCAGGCCATTGACTCGAAAATGCTGAATCATTTCAAGCAATTGGATTCAGTGAGAATGATTGCATTGATTTCCCTGTACTCCAGCAACTGGATTTTGCTCCGTCTCCACATGGCTGGCTCCCCAAAAGACACATCTTCGTTCCTGCCCCCTTTTTATTTTTAAAATTGTTTCTTTTTGCTGACCCCATTGGGGATTTGAACCAACAATGTCAAGAGCTCTTACTCATGGTACTGGAGCTTTGAGGTATTCTAGCTCTTTTGAATACCTGACCAAAGAGAGGGGCTATAACTAGGGATATAAACAGGGTGTCTATACAATTATTAAATTGTATACAGGAGGGAATTTTGGCAGGTGCAGCATCATGGAAGGGTTTCAAAAGCTGCACCCTCTTCTATACAATGCTTAAAGGTCTAGGCATTCTGTCCCTGTTTGTATCTGGCAACCCTAGCTACTGAGCCACTGAATTCCACAGAAGCAATTTGTACAGAGGCAGTTAATTAAGCTACCATTTAAACACACACACACACACACACACACACACACTGTCACCACAAAATTGATTGGTTCTTTCTATTTAGCAAAGCAACCCCCTACTTTGTAATATAAGAGCAGGTTTTTAAGCAATAATGGAATGTTCCTTGACCCTTATATAAGATGGGGGGTGTTAAATGGAGAATGGTGCTTGTGAGGAGGGGATTGCCCTGGAACATGATTGAAAGCAGGTAAAGAATCTGAACTGCACTACAGTTTTTGTGGAGTTCTACAGGGTGCTTGTGCAGTACTGTGTGCCATTCCTCCCTTTTGTGCAATGGAATAACCTGGAGGGAGGGAGGAGAGAGGAAGCTGGGAAATATTGTATGCAGTTGTACATTACTGTCTGTGACGGCAAGCTTTAAGACCCAGCAGCAGCCTGCCTGTCTGATTGACATAGCTGCCGGGGAAGAGGAAGATTCATTGTTAGGCTGAAAGAAACTGAGGGAAAGTGAAGCATGGTCACTTTGCATTCTCTTCCCTGTCTGGTGCTCCTCTGGGCTTCTCCTGCCCTGACCTGTGGACAGGACAAAGAGATTAGCTATGCTTTTCAGGTACAAAGAAATTTATGTAAATTACAATTAAAAACAACAAAACAGGCATGATTGTTCTTCCTATTTAGCATCCTAACAGCTGCATTCAGGCTCCCCAGGCTGCCCTGCCAACATGATGGGGCACTAGAAAGCGGGAGAGCTGTGTGGTTATTTTGCTTGTGTGTAGGTCAGTGGTATTCAAACTTTTTAGACCAGGACCAACTTTTCAGAATGGTACTCGTGTCGGGACCCACTGGAAGTGATGTCATTAACCTGGATGTGATGTTGTGGCAGGAAGTGGGAGTGCTATCATTGCAATATAATAAAATGTCCTGAAATGCAAATTGGCGTTACTGGACTTCAGCAATTGTACAACCATGAAACATCCCTAACAGAAAGCAAGATTAGGACAGAATATTATGTAAGAGCACTGAACTAAAACCAAAATTAGAAAAAAAAACACCCTCTTTTGAAAATTCAAACTGTTAACAGTCACAAGAGGAATAATAACAGTAGAGGCGTAACTAGACAAAAAAGCGCCTGGGACAAGGCAGTATATGCAGCACCCCTGGGCAAAGAGAAGGACCTCCATGTAACCTGGAAGAGGCAGCGGGGACCTCAGAAAATAGCCCAGAGAGCACTCCAAATTCAGTGCTTTTGCTGTGCAACAGTAGTACCTGGGGTGTTTCTCTTTACTTTTCAACATTTTTAAAGTGGGTCTGCAGGAAAATTGCACCCCCCCTTGGTGTAGTGCCAGGGGGCAAGTGCTCCTCAGGCTCCTCCCTTGTTACATCTCTGAACAAGAGTACGGTCTGCAGCTTCCAAGATTAGATGGCTGCTCGCAACTTTCTGCAACCCCCCTGCCATCAGGTCGCAAGCCCACCCCACAGTTGGTGGGGTGTCCCAACCCACAGTTGAATGAATGAATAAGTTTATTACGGTCATAGACCAGTACAAACCCACAGTTTGAATAACACTGGTCTAGGTTGTAAATAGGCTTTTTGCTTTTCCGATTGCCAAGGAGGTGGGAGTGTTATAAAGAGGAGATGCTGGAAGTTTCACTGTAAGTGTTGTATTTTAAAGCATAAGCCCTTGTAAACTTTGTGTGAAAACAGAGGCTGGGTAGTGGAGAGAACACCTGACAGTAGTTAGTGACAGTAGTTAGTGCTTCTGGGCTAAGGAAGATTAAGAGAACCACAGCTGGAAGTGTAAGCAGGACTCAGTAAGGGTTTGTGCTACAAATGGGGAAAGTGTGTTTGACTAAGAGGGAGGAGATGACTTGCAGGGGTATCGTATCTTGTTACCTGCAAGATTATGCTAGGGCAGTAATGGCAAACAGTTGGCATGCAGAGCCCTCACTGTGGGTTGTTGGATCACCACGGGGAGGGAGCACCACAGGCATGTGCTCAACTGGGCTCCGGCGGCAGCTGAGGCTGGAACCCCAAAGTGTGGCAGGCGTTTCTGGGAGGACACATTGGTGCTGCTCCTCCCCAGTGGTGTTGCTACTGGGGGATGGGGCGGGCCACACTGGGTGCAAGGCCATGGAGGGTGTCTCACGAGGCCCGACCAAGATGGCAGCAGCGGGGCTGCACTGGGCCGTACGGTGGTGAGCTCTTCTCCAAGCTGCCCCTGCCTTGGAAGGGCTGCCTGGGGCAGCAAGCAGATGAGCTCACGAGGTGTCGCTGGTGCCTTGGCAAGCCGCCCCAGCGCCCGACCTCAGAAGGGCTGCCCTGGACAGTAAGTTTGAGGCGTCACTGGCACCTCAGCAACAAACTCTAAGCTGCCCCAACGCCCGGCCTTGGAAGGGCTGCCTGGAGCGGTGTGCAGATGAGCCTGTGAGGCATCGCTGGCACCTCGGCAACAAGCTCTAAGCCGCTTCAGCGCCCAGCCTCGGAAGGGCTGCCTGGGGCAGTGAGCAGCTGAGCTTGCGAGGCAGCCATCCTCGGAAGGGCTGCAGTGTCGCTGGCTTCCAAGGCTGGCTTCCTAGGCATCCTTCCGAGGTGCGTGGGTTCCATGTGGACAGCCTGCAGGAGCACGCTGGAGCAGGTTGCAGTTACGGCCACTGAATCCCATTACAAACTGGAAACTGCTTTTGCAGAAGATCTCCCCGCCCCTGTGAAATGACCTGCTTTTAGTATGTTCTGAGTGTCTTCTCTTTCCTTGCTTATCCTTACCATGTTCCTTGATTGCTTTTTCATTTTGCTGTGTAATTGTTTATGAAGGATATGTTTCATGTGTTTGCTTTAGACTTTCTTTAGTGTAAACCAAGCTGTGAAAATACCAGAATTTTATTCTGCTTTAACTCCCTGTTTTATCAATGTAGTCAAAATAAAAAAGGGCTTGATGAATACTTTCAGAGCCAAATCCTATCCAATTTTCCAGTCCTGATGTTGCTGTCCCATTGGGGTGTGTGCTGCATTCTGTGGTGGAGTGGGAGTCAGGGAGGCCTCCTCAACATAAGGGAACATCTGTTTGCTTACCTTGGGGCTGCATTGCAGCACCATCAGCAACAGAAAGTTGGGGCCTTCCACCATTATGAGCCAAAAAACATGGTCTGTTGTTGAGACGAAGCCTCCAATCTTCATAATACAAATCTCTTGTACCCATTCTGATGTGACTGCCTATGTGTTTGTATTTTACCATGAAATAATATGAGATGTGTTTTACCCATCTCTGTATGTTGTTTTGATCCAAATTCTTTTTTATACCTTGCTAATCCATTTGCCTGCTTGCAACCAGGGCAGAGCTCTACCAGGCTGTGGAGTGGAATTGGACACCTTGCTTGGGGCTTCCCTCTTTGGCCTTCTTATTATAACAAATTCCCAATCAGGTGGCTGCAACCCAAAAGTCTCCAATATTTGGGAACTTCAAGTTCAAAGTGTGACTTGAGACAGGAGGGGTTCTGGTTTTTTTTTTTTACTGTTCCAGTTATGTCCTTATCAGTGAGATAACAAAGGAGACAACAACTGAGGAAGGTAAAGGCCACAACCTGTTCACACTAATCAGATTGGAGTTCACACTCATGGCATAGAGTTCAATTACCACTCCATGTCCTAGAAACTTTCTCACTGACATACCAAGTCTATATGTACAAGAAACAGTGGTGTGGCTAGGGGGATGCGAGGGGGACTGCTGACTGCAACAGGTGATGCTCTCTCTCTCTCTCTCTCTCTCTCTCTCTCTCTCTCTCTCACACACACACACACACACACACACACAGAGAGAGAGAGACAGAGAGAGAGAGAGAGATTTCTGGCCAAAATTGTGAAAATCTTACTATTTTGGAATAAAACCATAACGTTATATCATTCAATGTGGAATTTCATAAGGCAATGAAATAAAGTATGTTGAGATATTTGTAGTCTATCAAACATTATATCCAAATAACCAGAAAAGAAAAGCACAGCTGCTTTGTATAACGAAAGTAGATTTCCTTAACTCAAAATGGACCAATGAAATTGTTCCAAAAGCCAATGGTGTTATGACAGAGCAGAGAACCATTAAGGTGATTCCATGTCTGTGTATCAGAGCTAATACTAGAACTCTGTTCCATTGTGTGAGTGTCATCAAGTTGGTCACTGTTATTTTATTGGTTACTGATTTGTTGGGTGACCTGTACTGTTCTATTGTAAAATAATGAGGGTTATACCAACCATAGCGATACCACTGTATTTAGGCTGTGCATATGATATTGCAATTTATTCTGTATGGGAGGAGGTCCATCATGGGGTGTGTGTGACACAATGAACTTTCACACTGGATGATGCAAACCCTAGTGATGCCACTGGCAGGAAGATATGTTTTTTAAGATCTGGAAGCACTCAGAGTTATGCAATCTGTCACATGCAGCCTGGAGTGGTTACAAGTCCAGGAGAAATATTGGCAGCACCAAGTGGTAATAATGCCCCTAATCGGGGTAGATCTATCAGGGGGTTCAGGTGGTCATGTGGACCAGGGTGCTGCTGCCGCCCCCTCCAAAGCTGCCGTCTGCTCTTCAGGGCCCTCCCATAGGTAGGGCAGGCTGCATGCTGCATCTGCAGGCTCTTCAAAGGCCTACTGCAGCCTTCAGTAGGCTTTTAAGTGTTATTGCCTGTTTTAGACAAAACCCGGAAGCTGTGCTTAAGGGCCTTCCAAAGGCAGCAGTACGCCTATGGAGTGCGTGGACATTGTGTGAGGCTCCAGGTGAGTTGGGGTGGAGGTGGGGATGAAGATAGCGGCGGGTGGGGGGCAGCAGTCTGCGGTCTTGCAGTGATTCTGTTCATTTCAAAGTTATGTACTTTCTGGCAGAAAATTATTTCCCTGGGAGTTGGAGTTGTATGTTTTCCACTCTGCCCCCATTAATGGTGTCCCATATCTTCTGGCTAATGCAGCTATTTCATGTTAATGCTGCTGTCTTAGGTCTGATGCACCCATTACATTATAGGAACTCAAGATAATGCAAGAGTTGCCTTGAAAATGTGCCTTCCGTCAGCAATGCTGACTATATGAAGGAAAATATAAGTATCTCTGAGCATGAGCAGAGTGCTTTTTCCCTCCATAAAAGCAACTGGACGGTGATACCCCTATAAGCATAGAATTAAGCCACAAGACTTCCTTCCAAGACACATGGCAGGGCTCCCATGCAGGCCTGAGCCTCTAAACTTCGTTAGCCTCTAAACTTCTAAACCTGAACCGCCTCCCTTGAAAGCATTCTGAGAACACAACCCAACAGATTTTAAAAGCAGTATTTAAAACCTCTACCATAAGCTGATCGTTTGCGTTTTCACATTTTCAGCCTTCCTCCAAGGAGCTCAGGGTGGTGTGCATGGTTCCTCCCCTTCTTTTGTCCTTACAATAAATAAGGAGAAATAGCAATAGTCTTGATGACATTAAAGGAATAATAATAATGGCCAGAAAATAAATGCAGTTAATATTCCCCGTAAGCAATGGATGAATGTCATGGCCCTCCCTTGCTATTGCTCCCATACACATATAACTCATAGCCCAATTCTATCTAACATTTTAGCACCAGTCCAACTACAATGCAGCCCCAAGGTAAGGGAACAAACATTCCCTTACTTTGAGGAGGCCCCCTCCATAGCAGGATGTAGCACTTGCCCTGTTGGCACAACTGCATCAGCGCTGGAAAGTTGGATAGGACTGGGCCTTCAAGTGACATATGGCCTTTGCCATCACTGGCCTTTCACTGTAGCCATCACATAACCACTGATAGACATCACGTAACTACTGATCAAATGCACTTTAAAAGTCATCTAAGTCAGCAACCGACAATACCAAAACTTCAGAAGGCATTTGACTGAACTATTTCTTTTGAATATTTTTTCTTCAGCATTTAGTAAAGAAGTTAAACGTATTATAATAAATATTAACACTGCAGCTAGACTTGTGTATGCACAGTTGTGGAAAAATGTAGAAATACCAACTGTAGAAACTTTATTGCAGAAGATTTTTGAATTGGTAGAAATTGATATTTTGACAGAAAGAATGAGAAATGAGCCAATATTTGGAAAGTATACATGGTTAGATAGATAATACATTAGCTGAAATGTTTCTTTTTCTTCTTGAGTTTTTTCTCTTTTTGGATTGATTTATTGATGTTATAAGTTGTCTTTTGAATGAAAAAAAGTTTATGAGGTAGTAAAGATGTAGTAATCCGATGTATAAACTTAATTGTAAAATTGCTGAGACTGACGGGTACCTAATGTGTTTTCCTTGTACCCCTTCCCTATGTTTTTTTTTCCTTTCCCAACCCATAACTATAAAATTATATAATAAAAATTATTTTAAAAAAGAAGGCATTCGACACAGTACCTCATCAAAGGCTGCTAAGAAGACATCACAATCAGGGAAGAAGAGGGCAGGTCCTCTATGGGTTAAAAATTGGTTGAAGACCGGGAAACAGAGAGTGGGGGTCAATGGGCAATTTTCACAATGGAGAGATGTGAAAAGCTGAGTGCCTCAAGGATCTATCCTGGAATGGGTGCTTTTCTATCTATATAAAGAAGAGTGTGTGTGTGTGTGTGTGTGTGTGTGTGTACATATATTACGCATAGGCTCTGCAACGCCTGGACCGATGTGCACCAAACAGGGCATGCATGTGCCTTGTGGCATGGCGACAAATGCTGCGGGGGTCACGCCCCCCTAGCACCCCTGGGGGTGGGGGTACGTGGAGCCCCCCGCGTGAAAACGGTCGAAAACAGCTGAAATCGGCATTGAGTCTGTAGTTTCCGGGGTTGCCAGGATGAGCGGCGACACTCCTAACACTGTTGGAGGATGAGTGTTGGACACTCCTAACGCTGTCTGGGTTTGGCCCCCCCTCGCCATGGGGGGCAAGAAGGGGTGCAAAACAAAACATCCGCCATGCCCTGCTGGAACGCCTTGAGCGACGTGCACCAAACTCGGCATGCACATACATTGTGCCCCAGCGACAAACACTGCAGGGGTCAGCCCCCCCAGCACCCCTGGGGGTGGAGGCGCGAAGGGGGTCCATATAAAAATGATCGCAAACGGCCGATATCGGTGTCGAATGCTCAGTTTCCGGGGTCGCTGAGGCTTTTGAGTCTGGGTTCGGTCCCCCTTGGCGTGGGGGGCGAGAAGGCGTGCAAAACAAAACATCCGCCATGACCAGCTGGAACTCCCGGAGCGACTGACACCAAACTTGGTACACATGCACCTTACAGTCTGGCGACAAATACTGCATGGGGTCAGACCCCCCCCCCAGCGCCCCCAGCGGTGGGGGTGCGAAGGGGGTGCCATGTATAAATACTCGAAAACAGCCTATTTTGGTGTCGAATTCATAGTTTCTGGGGTCGCCGAAATGAATGGTGACACTCCTGATGCCGTTTAAGTCCAAGTTCGGCCCCCATCAGCATGGGGGGTGAGAAGTGGTGAACAATAAAATGTCCAAAATGACTGGCATTAGTGTCAAATCCATAGTTTTCAGGGTCACTGAACTGATTCGTAGAATTCATTCCTTTTCCTGTCTAAAAGAAGCTTGGAATAATTTGTTACCCGGGTAACGCCGGGTAATGAAAAGCTAGTATATATATAAATGGAGGGTGTGTGTGTGTGTGTGTTCCAGCATAACTCTGGAATGCCTGGAGCAATTTACACCAAACTTGGTACACATATGACTTACAATCTGGAATGAAATACTGTGGGGGCAAGACACCCCTAAGGATGGGGGTGGGAAGGGGGTGACATGTAAAAATAATCGAAAACATCCTATATTAGTGTTGAATCCATAGTTTTCAGGGTCTCTGAGATGAATACAGACACTCCTGATGCCGTTTAAGTCAAAGTTCAGCCCCCATCAGCATAGGGGGTGAGAAGGGGTGAAAAATAAAATGTCCAAAATAACCGACATTAGTGTCAAATCCATAGTTTTTGGGGTCGCTAAGCTGATTGTTGACAGTCCCCATGACATTTATGCCCAAGTTTAGTTGAATAGAATGAATAGAACTCTGTAGAACCTTCTGGAAATTTTTAGAAATCAGTATGCTCCCGTCTTGGACTCATGATGTTCAAGAAAATTCCAGCACCCACTCGAATCTTAGATGGTCGTATTTAAGGGAAGCTAACTCAGCAAGTCTTCCAGTTTATCATCCCTCAGTGAATGTGAGTTTCATTTCGCTCTTTTAGTTGATTGTGTGAGTGTTTCCTACTTAATTTGACAGTGATAGTGTGCATTTTGAATTCAAGTTCATTAATACTTTTTTATTTCTGTGAAGAGTTTTATATTTCTACACAGGTGTAAGTACTTCATAATTTTAAGTACGAGATAATTTTTGTATGAGATAAACTCAGGAACTGCTGAACGCGTTTTGACAATTGATATGTTCCTTAGACTGTCCATCAACATACAGGCTATGTATCTTCACGCTAGGGGGTGGGTAGTGAACTTAAACTTGAAGATGGTCGCAATGAAAATAGTCCTATTGTGTTAAGAGTTTCACGTGGGCGAAGCTGCAGGCAAAAAGCTAGTTTGTTCATAAATGACCTGGAGACAGGGATAAGCAGTGAGGTGGCCAAGTTTGCAAATGACACTAAACGTTTCTGGGTGGTGAAGATCAGAAAGGATTGTGAAGAGGTCCAGAAGGATCTCTCCAAACTGCTCCCAGCAAAATGGACAGCAAAATGGCAGATGTGTTTCAGGGCGCAATCCTGAACAGCGCTGGATTAGCAAGGCCGGCTGGCCAGTGCGCTCCCTTACTGTAGGGGAGGCTCCAACCTCCCCTATGTGCTCCTCGGATTTGCGCCTGCTAAAGAGCGGGCGCAGATCCAAGGAGACCATGCGGCCCTAATCGGCCACCATCCAAGCCCACCTAGGTCCCCCTCCCGCTTCCCCCCTCCCACCAATCCCCGTCCTGAAACGGGACAGAGAATCCCTTGCACCAACCGTTTTTGGCGCAAGGGAGGCTCTCCATCGGCACTCTGAAGCAGACGCTGCGAGCAGCGTCGGCTTCAGAGTTGGAGTGCCAACGTGGGGGTGCTGCTTGGTGCCCACGCTCTGGTGCTCCGCCCCTTGCATTGATACGATGACATCGCCTCGATGCAAGGGGCACGCTAGGATTGTGCTGTCAATCTAAGTGTAAAGTAATGCACACTGGGGCAAAAAATCAAAACTTTACATATAAGCTAATGGGTTCTGAACTGTCTGTGACGGGTGTATGGTGGACAACTAGATGAAAGTGTTGATCCAGTGTGCAGTAGTGGTGAAAAAGGCCAATTCTATGCAAACCAGCAGGTGTCGTCCAGTGACAAAATGTATTGTGTGTGAGAAAGTGCCTGGTGAGACACACGAGTTACACATCTGGGCGAGTTAAGCAGCAGGATGAGGAAGCCAGGACCCCAGACTCTTTAAGAACTTTAGAACTTAAAAACAAGCATATCCATGGAGTCAGTCAGCCAGCAGTTGGGTGGGGGCTACCCAGTATTTTGCCCAGAGTGCCACATGCATGACACATACCTGGGGCAAGGTATGATACATGACACATGTATCACATGTGTCTTTGGTGCAAGGTCTCCTCCAGGGTGTGCTCCAGGGACTCAGGGAATGGGTCTGCTCCCTAGAGGTCTTGGTTGTGGATCTGGAGAAGCAGAGGCAGGCAGAGAGGGACCACGATGAGACTTCTGGGGACTTGCAGGCTTCATCCCACCCTCAGAGAGGCAGCCAGGGAAAGAAGTCTCAGGGCTGGAGGACATCAGCTTGGAACAGAGGGCAACAGTCCCCCAGTGGGGACCCCTTCTTCCAGTGATGAGCCCGCATCCAGTCGTACTAAGGATGCTCCTCGGCAGGAGGGGGATCGTGGGCAACCTGTAGTGGGCGATTCTATATAGGAATGTGAGGGGGGGGGTCTGTGATGGATGTGAGAACCTCATGGTGACTGGTGAGTTGCTGGCCTGGTGCAAAGGTTGTGGACATCACATCTCATCTAGATAGGCTGGTAGAGAGTGCTGGGGAGGAGGTAGCGGTTGTGGTGCATGTTGGCACCAACGACGTGGGGAAATGTAGCCAGGAAGTCCTGGAAGCCAAATTTTGGTTGCTAGGCAGGAAGCTGAAGGCTAGGTCCCCTAAGGTAGCGTTCTCAGAAGTGCTACCTGTTCCATGCGCAGGGCCAGCTAGGCAGGCAGAGCTCAGGGGTCTCAATGTGCAGATGAGATGGTAGTGTCGGGAGGAGGGGTTTAGATTTGTTAGGCACTGGGGAACGTTTTGGGACAAGCCAGGCCTGTACAAGAGGCTTCATTTGAACCAGAATGGAACCAGGCTGCTGGCACATAACATTAAAAACGTGGCAGAGCAGCTTTTGGTGCAAACTGACCCCTGGGGGAAAGCCGACAGGAGCTGAACAGTGTCCGGTTCAGAACCCCTCATCCCTATGGGAGGAGGAGGGTGGAGGAGTATCATGAAGTAATGTCAGAGTAGGACATAGGACTGCATGTGTGAGTATAAGTTGGTCCAGTAGAAAGAGAGGCAGGGTGAATGGATCAAATAAGAGTCCCTCCTTAGGGAATCCCCTGTATAGATGTTATTATGCAAATCAAGTCTCCGAGCAAAGATGGGGGAACGGCCTCTCCTAAATAAGGAATTAAATCAGATAATGGTTAATAAAGAAGATGTTTTTGAATTGATAATAAATCTATCTATCTATCTATCTATCTATCTATCTATCTAAAGAAGAGTGTGTGTGTGTGTGTGTGTGTGTGTGTGTGTGTGTGTGTGTGTGTGTGTGTCCGTGTCTGTGTGTGTGTGTGTATGTATGTATATTTCGCATAGGCTCCGCAACGCCTGGAGCGATTGGCACGAAACTTGGCACGCATACACCTTGCGGCCTGGCGACAAACACTGCGGGGGTCGGGGCCCCCTAGCGCCCCTGGGGGTGGGGGTATGCAGGGGTCCCCGCGTGAAGACGGCCGAAAACGGCTGAAATCGGCATCGCGTCCATAGGTTCAGGGGTCACCAAGATGACCGGCGATGCTTCCAACGCCGTTGGAGTCAGGGTTCGGCCCCCCCTCGACATGGGGGGCAAGAAGGGGTGCGAAACACAATGTCCGCCATGCCCTGCTGGAACGCCTGGATCGATTGGCACCAAACTCGGCATGCGGAAGCCTAGCGGCCTGGCCACAACACTGCGGTGGTCGGGCCTCCCTAGTGCCCCCGGGGATGGGGGTACGCGGGGGTCCCCGCGTGAAGACGGTCAAAAATGGCCAAAATTGGTGTCATATCCACAGTTTCCGGGGTCGCCGAGATGAGTGACGACGCTCCCGACGCCGTTGGAGTCTGGGTTCAGCCCCCCCTCGACGTGGGGGTGAGAAGGGGTGCGAAACAGAATATCCGCCATGCCGTGCTGGAACGCCTGGACCGATCAACACGAAACATGGCACACATACACCTTGCAGCCTGGCGACAAACACTGTGGGAGGCAGATCCCCTAGTGCCCCTGGGGTGGGGGTACACAGGGGTCCCCACGTGAAAATGGTCAAAAACAGCCAAAATCAGCGTCAAATCCACAGTTTCCGGGGTCACCGGGGCGAGCGGCGATGCTCCCGAAACAGTTGGAGTCTGGGTTCGGGCCCCTCTCGGCGTGGGGGGTGAGAAGGAGTACAAAACAAAAGGTCCGCCATGCCGTGCTGGAACACCTGGAGCGATGTGCACCAAACCCGGTACGCGTGTGCCTTGCGGCCTGGTGACAAACATTGTGAGGGTCAGGCCCCCCTGGTGCCCCCGGGGGTGGGGGTACAGGGATCCCCGTGTGAGAACGGTAGAAAACGGATGAAATTGGCATCGGATCCGTAGTTTCCAGGGCCGCCGAGGCGAGTGGCGATGCTCCCGACGCTGTGGGAGTTTGCGTTCGGTCCCCCTCAACATGGGGGGTGGGAAGGGGTGCGAAATGAGATGTCCGCCATGCCATGCTGGAACGCCTGGAGCGATTGGTGCCAGACTCGGCACGCACGTGCCTTGCGGCCTGGCGACAAACACTGCAGGGGTCAGGCCCCCCCAGTGCCCCCAGGGGTGGGGTGCACAGGAGACCCCATGTGAAATTGGTCAAAAACGGCCAAAATCGGCATTGGAACCGTAGTTTCCAGGGTCACCAAGGTGAGTGGCGACACTCCTGACACGGTTGGAGTCTGGGTTCGGCCCCCGTCAGCATGGGGGGTGAGAAGGGGTGCAAAACTCATAAACTCTGGAAGATCATTTTGTTACCCGGGCAACGCCGGGTAACAAAAAGCTAGTCTATCTATATAAAGGACGTGTGTGTGTGTGTGTGTGTGTGTGTGTGTGTGTGTGTGTGTGTGTGTGTGTGTGTTCCGCATAGGCTCAGCAACGCCTGGACCGATTGACACCAAGCATGGCACGCAGACGCCTTGTGGCCTGGCGACAAACGCTGTGGGGGTCAGGCCCCCCTCGCGCCTCCGGGGGTGGGGTTACACGGGTCCCCACATGAAAATGGTCAAAAATGCCCAAAATATACATCAAATCTGTACTTTCCAGGGTCGCCACCACACTTGGCACGCAGACACCTTGCAGCCTGACAACAAACACTGTGGGGGTCAGGCCCCCCCAGCACTTGTTCCAGTAACAATTCCTAACAACATTGACTTATCTGATGAATTTGCATGCATGACCTAGCCACAGCAAACCAGACATAGTCTAGCAATTTTTGCATCTAATGACGTATCTGGTTGAGTGTGTCTCTGTTGGTTACTCTCGCTGTCCATGGCAGGGGTGATCCGAGGGTGGGGGTTTGGTGGCTGGGGGCATACCTCCAGGGATGCACCCTCCAGCAGGTGCCACCCCACCCCCTGCAGCCTCACATGGCTCCAAAGGGCGCCGTGCCCCTCTAAGGAGGGGCAGCGGTCTTTTGGAGTGTGCCTGGTTGCTCTGAGACAAGTTCGTGGAAGCTGCTTCTTGGAGCGCTGCTCACCCCTTCTCAGAGTGGCCCTTGGGAGCCACACTGGGTTGCTCCGGGAAGCTGGGTCTGCTGTGAAAGCTGCTTCTCAGAGCCACCAGGTGTGCTCCGAAGTGCCACTCACCCTTCTCAGAGGGGTGAGTGGCCCTTCAGAGCCATACTGAATCACTCCGGATGGGAGCAACCTGGCACCGTCCAAAGCACTCCTCAGTGGTGGTGGTGGTGGTGGGGCAACAGTTGGCCAGTATTGCTGCCCCCAAGCCCAGTACCTTGGACATTTGTCCCCCTTGCCCTCCCCCGGTCTGCCACTGGTCCTTGGTATACACAACAATTTTCACCAGCACCACAGTTCAAAAGTGCCAATTCTTTGGTCAGCTATTCTTATTGTCCAACTCTCACATCCATACATAATTATAGGAAAGACTATTGCTCTAACTGGTCTGCCTTTTGTATTTAGGATGATATCTTTGCTTTTCCAATTCGTATTTTTCCAGATCATCACAGACAGCATAGAACCCATTAGACCAGTGTGTTTCAAACTGTGAGTTGGGACCCCCTTGGTGGGTCACAACCTGATGTCACGTGGGTCGCAGAAAGCTGGGAGCAGCTGTCTTGGAAGCTGCAGACCTTACTTTTGCTTACAGCTGCTTACAGTGGTGCAGGGGGGATGTGGGCCCGCACAAGGTAATGTGCACAGAGGGGGACGGGAATCACTAGGGACCAAAATTGCTAAAAACATGGTTTTAAGGAATACTACTATCATGCTGTATACCTTTCAATGCGGAATTTCATGAGGAATTCGATAAAAAAATGGAGTGTAATTCTATCAAAAGCTATAGCCAAAAAACAAAAACTGAAAATACAACTTTTTATGTAAAAATCATGATTTTATAAAATTGCATTTTATAATTGCATAATAAAAAGGTAAAGGTTCCCCCACGACCGAATGGTCTAGTTGTGACCGACTGTGGGGGGCGGTGCTCATCGCCGTTTCTAAGCCAAAGAGTTGGCATTTGTCTGAGGACGGTTTCCATGGTCATGTGGCCAGCATGACTCTACACCGAGGCGCAAGGAACGCCATTACCTTCCCACCGAAGTGGTCCCTATTTATCTACTTGCATTTTTACGTGCTTTCGAACTGCTAGGTTGGCAGGAGCTGGGACAAGCAATGGGAGCTCACTCCATCGCCTGTTCTTGAACTGCCAACCTTCCGGTCAGCAGCTCAGTGGTTTAACCCGCAGCGCCACCATGTCCCTTAAGGAATACCATCATGTTATATGCTATTTGATGTGGAATTTAATGAGGAATTCAATGGAAAATACAGACTGTCATATCTTAATTCTATCAAATGTTATGTTCAAAAAACAAAAAAGGTAAAAATGTAGCCATTGTATATAATCCTGACTAACTTTCCAGCCCTGACATAGCTGTGTCAATGGAGCATGTGCTGCATACTGCAGTTGGGGGCAGTCATGGAGACCTTACTCAAGGTTAGGGAATGTTTTTTCCCTTATCTCAGAGCTGCATTGCCCTTAGCCTAGTGCTGAAACGTTGGTTAGGATTGCACCCATTATACATGATGGCTACATTGAACCTTCAGGTGCAGATGCAGTATATCACTGAGTATCATGTGCAGGGGGCCATAGCAAGGGAAGGCACTGAGATTCATCCAAAAGAAGGGGAGGAAACATGCACACTACCCTGTGCACATAACCCTACCCTGAACTCCTTGGACAAAGACTGTACAAAATGTGGAATATATATATACAGTATATAACTTAATTAATTAATTTTGCCTTATGGGGGTTCAAAAATCTATGGCCCCTGAATGTCCTAGATCCTGCGGGTCCAATGGGTCCTATGGCTATACTAAACCCCCACCCTGCTCCCTTGATGGCCTTGGTGTCTGGAAGCATTTGGTTCCTTGAAGCGCTTGGGCTTTTTCTGTGTTACTTTAAGAGCAGATTGATCATGATGTAGTTGTGCAACGGGATGCAGACCATACATGGTCTCTGCTCTGCCTATATTCAAAACAATTGCAAGTGATAAACATGATTTACAGTTGATTAAAATGTAATTTTTGAACAAGATCACATGACACCACTTTCAGCAATTTCTATTTTTGGATAATATCAAAATCCCTGAAAAAATAAAACCATTTTAGACTGCTTCTACCAATGAGGTGCTATTATGACACAGCAGAGAACCAATACGGTTCAGCTCTCATTAGTATGAGTCAGCTCTCATTTCCATGTATCAAAGCTAATACTAGAACTCTTATTTAATTTTGTGTCATCAAATTGGTCATGGGTTTTTTCTTGGTTACTGATTTGTTGGATGACCTGTTAAATAAATACATACATAAAGGTGATGGGGATAACACCAACCCTAGTGATAACACTGCATTTAGGTTGTGCATATGATTTTTTAATTTATTCTCTTGCTATATTCCCCATTGTGAATATTCACAGTTTGAATTTTCAAGTGAGGGTTTTTTAAAATTTTGTTTTTAGTTCAGTGCTTTTACATAGTATTTTGTCCTATACTAGTCTTGCTTTCTGACAGGGATGTCAGGGTGCAATTGCTGCAGTCCAAGAATGGCAGTTTGCATTCCAGGAGTGTCATTTTATTATGTCACAATGATGGCATTTCCTGCTTGATCATGTCACTTCTGGTCAAGACATCACGTCCAGGTTAATGACATCACTTCTGATGAGTTCCAAAATGAGTGCCATTCTAAAAATTGAGTCCTGGTGCTAAAAAGTTTGAGAACCACTGGCATTAATCTATATGTGAACTTTTGACTTTTTGCCCCAATGCGCATTACTTTACATACATTTAAATGCCATATTGGTGCCCATTCTCCCAGTTTGGAGATATCCTTCTGGAGCTCCCAATTTGGGAGCTTGGGATTACTCCCGGCTTGGGGAATGAAATGTCAGGATTGCATTTAAGAAAATCAAATGATTACTCAGTCTTCTCCTACCTCACCCTATGACTCACTGTTTTATTCTTAAAAGTGGCATGTGAACATTCATGTGTTTAACCCATCATTTGCCACTTTAGAAATTGATGGTGCTTCTTTTAAGCTCATAACTGCTTTGGGGACTGGAGGCCCAGGTAACCAGCACCATGTGAAACCACCTTTTACTTCAAACGTGCGGAGAATAATTTCTTCCCACAGCTATATACATGTTATGGGCTTTTGTTGCCCATAAGCTTAGTCTGCCAAACCTCTGGGGCAAGAGCTGCCCCTGATTGAAATTGGCATTTGCCTTCATAAATGAGGTATGAGCAAGGAAGGCAGAAGCCTGGCAGCTGCATTAGGCTGAAGAGAGAGGAGTGTGAGGCCAATCACTAGTGCATTGACTTGTAGCAAAAGAGGCTTCATTAGAAATGGCTGATCTGCAGCCCTGTCAGAGTGGGAATATAGATTAGTTCCCCAGTAATGGGGAACGGAACCAGGATGAACAGAGAAGGAAGAATCTTGCGTGGGGAAGCCAGGAGGATTTTGGGACTGTGAATCTATGACCACTTGAGATCATAAGAAAGGGGTAGCAGATTCCAGGTGGCTCCATCACCAGTGCCCCAGGCAGCCCAGGCTGATCTAGATAGAAACACTTCTGGGTATTTGCCAGGTCAACAGACTCTGGTCTTGCTTGTGCTGATCACCAGTTTTTCTCCAGGTGTCTTACCCTGACTCACAACTTAACTGTCTGCTTTCCTGGTTTCCAGCTCCACTTCAGTTAAACCTTTCAGTTTAGATCTTGGCCTGGAATTGACTCTGCTTCTGATTAACTCACTTGCAAATTAGCCACCTCCTATCCCAATCCCATCAGGACTCACACATTAGCCTCCATATATTGAATCCCCTGCATTATTAACTCCTACAATCCAAATCACCCTCAGTGGCTAGTAGACAGCAGAAGTAAGCAACCTCATGGAAGTGAGCCAAGCCATACACTATTAGGAGGAGTGGCTGTGTAAAGGCTAGGTTTCCCTGGAAGTTAAAGTGGGCTACAGATTATGCCACCAACTCCCTAGGAATCTTATCTTTCCATATGAAAAGCAAGTTTCTAGCTCAGATGGATACACATCTCAGATGGGTGAATGGACAATGCTTTGCGAAGCCTCAGGCACCAGAAAAGTTGCTGAATAAGATTACATTAGATAAGAGGGAGGAGTCTAGATGCCCTGTATAACTCTTTGCCTTTCTCCATGGTTTTCAAATGTAAATTATGCAAAACAATAGTCATGACTTCTGAGTTTCTCTAATTTATGTGGCACACACACACTTCTCCTAAAGCAGAAGGTGGGGCAGGGAACACAAATTGCACACTTTGCTATATCAGAAGAGTCTCTTTCCCCCTGAACCAAAAGTTATTCTGACCAGGGATTAAAATCCCTTCACAAATACAATTTATCAGTCAGATCTTCAGCATTAGGTTAGATTAACCCACTTTAGATTGTCCTAGAATACTCTGTTGCTCACTTGGTAAACAAATGAGGGGAGTGACCAATAGGTTTCTTTAGTGATTGTAAAAATATTGGCTAGCTTGTGGTATTGATTGATCATTCATGTTAACAAATGGGCAGCTCAGTCTAGACTGTCGGTTGAGCTGGTGCAGGCCCCCTCCTGAGCATTGCAAACATGCCATAAGGCACATTTTTGCCAACTTGGGAGTTGGCTGGGCCTGCGCGGAAGTCTGTACCAGCTCATGAGGTCTGGATCCAGACCCATTGCCAGCCAAAGGAGTTGAGTTTGTACCAAGCAGCACAGAAAGAGGGAGGGGGTGGTAGGAGGGCATTCCAGGGGTGGGGATGTGGTGGTTTTGGAATGGAAGAGGGTGGAATGGGATGTGGATTGGGCTCAGGTAAGGTTTGGATGAGCAGCAGCAGCACACACCAGATCCTAACCTGCATGCCCGGGCAGGACAACCTTACTCGGCAGGCGCATATCTAAATAGCTTCATAGAGGTGGCTGGGGCTCGACCCAGGGTAAGGGGGAAAGTGAGGTGACCTCCAACAGCCTCCTAACCTGTACCAGGGCAGGTTAGGATTGCACCCTAAATGTAATGATCATCAACATGCAGGTTCTCATTTTGGACATGTCTTGGGCACAGACAGGGGGAATTAATCCATCTCAGTCATCCCTGTATTAATGCATGACTGGAAGGGAAACATGTGAATGGATGAAGCAGGGGAGACTGAAAGTATAGATAGCCAAAGCTCAGTCAGCTGGGATAAAAGGCAGAAGGGTCATGAATTACCCTCAGATGTGGCAGGTCCAGGATGCTGCTGTAGGTATCAAAATATCTGTGACAAGACCTGGTGCATGTGTGTTCTCCAAGCTAGGTTCCCTGTTTTCACAGCAGAAGCACACTTGACAAGGAAATCACAGTATTTCCTGCCTCATTTCTTCCTCATAAGGTAAGTGTGGAGGTGAGAAGGTGTCTTCCAGTGGGGGCATAACCCCCACCTATTGGTTCTCCCCTTCAAGTGCCCCTCCAAGGCCTATTTAAATTGTTTTCCTCAGCTGGGCTGGTGAAACTGGAAGAAAGCCCAGCAAACATTCTGAGATTTGCAGAGCAGATTAAAGGCCTGACCCTATCAAATTTTCTAGCCCTGATTCAACCATGCCAACAGGGTGTGTGCTATATCCTGATGTTGAGGGGCAGTCAAGATTGCCTCCTCAAAGGGAATGTTTGTTCCCTTACCTCAGGGCTGCATTGTGACTGCATTGGACTGGGCCCTAAATGAGGTTGTCAGGGTTTGGTCAGGTTGGTACTTCCTGAGGGCTCTCGCCCATCAAGACGATCATAAGTGGCTGTGGTACAGTCCAATGAACCATCAGGAGACAGGCTGTGGGTACCATGGTGGACCCAAAGCAGGGCTCCTGGCAACCTGGTGCCAGCACAGAATGTTCAAGGGAGCTTAACACACTTCTCTTCCATTCATGCTCCGCTCCACTCCCCTCCCCCTCACAATTGTGTTATCTTGGCAACTGCCAGTTTGAAAATAAGAATGTGTTGGAATAACAAGTGGTTCCCCTCTTGCTTGTTTGAAAACACAGAAGAGACTGGGAATGCAGCTTCCTTGCAGTTATACCTGACTAGTCCAGAGGCTTCAGGCTGCATTCAGACAGTGGCTGGTACATGTCAGTACCAGTTACGCTAGATCTGAACTGGGGTCTAGTAGATGGAGGTAGGTCTGAAGTTATACATTTCACTTTCCCATGTTTGAACTGTCCTAATACATGTTGGTGCTTATTGAAGAAGGCCTAGGCTGTATTTCTACTACAACCTTCATGCATGTTCAGTGCACTTCTATTCCCCCAATGCATTCTGAGGGCTAAGCCCTCCAGTAAGGGCAGTATGATCCTACTGCTGGTGCTAGTGTTGCAAAGGTGCCATAATGCACCTCCAGAACTGGTGGTAAATGCTTGCCACCTGTGCTGGCCTAGCATCGGAACCCACCGCCTGGAGGAACTGGTGGCTGGGGAGTTGGTGAGTGTTACAATTGCTGGTGTTGCACACTTTCCAGGTGGGCAGGGTGGGTGGAACTGGGCTGGGGGGGCAGAGTGCGTTGGGACTGGAAGTGGCCTCCACCGCCAGATCCTGACTTCCATGAGACTTCCTGACTCAGCCCAACACAGAGGCCTTAAAGTCTGAGCCTCTGGTGGCCAAGAATCAAGGAATAAATGCTGTTGGCTTGGTTTTTTTGGTACCAGGAACTCGAGGCTTACCCTGTTGGATCTTGTAACGTGATAAAACCATCCCTAGAGGGGGAGTGTACTCAACATGGGCAGAGTGCTTTCATGACATCTCTGCAAAGCTGGCATGGAGGAAAATTTTTGCAACAAGATTTGGTTCTATTGTAGCACCTTAACGTAGAATTAGTGTCTTAGCACAGTTAGAAATGGAGAAAAATAGTATTGAGAAAGGGGAGGAAAATCAGATCAATGAGGAGATAAAAACAGGGATAAGTTGCCAAGGGTCTGGACATAACTGCACATATGAGCACCTTGCGGTAATCTCTTAAATACCTGCTGTACCCCTACCATTTATTTGATTTAAATTCACATTTTGTTTCTCTCCATAGTATGGGTCACAAATTGGAAAAGATAGCCCCTTGTCTGTTATTATTGTCTTTTGGAGACATGGAGTAAGAAACACAGAAGCGTTTGAACTTTAATTAGGACTTCTGAATTGGCCTAGCAATTTGATTGTAATTATTAAAAATATAACAAAAACAAAATGCTATCTCTGATCTCTGTTTCATCTGTTAATGGCAGTGCCTCTACAATCTGAGGCTGAAGAAAGCAAACAATTTTTTTTAAAAAAAATCTAACACATTTGTGTTAAATTATTTGCAGCTACACATACTTTGTTCCAACTAAAGGAGAGGTTACTTGTTCCAAAGTTCTGAGCCCCATGACTGCTTTGAGCCAGGAAAGCACATCTATCTACAGAGCTGCAATAGAAAATAACTCCTACACACCAACCTTGTGAAGGACCCGATCCAAGGATGTGGCTGGTCACAAAGGAACAACAGTCCAGGTGACAAAAGGCCATCTAGAAGACAGACGAGCTAATCCAAGCCCAGGAGATGATCAACAAGTGGTGTTATTTTGAGGAGGGAAGCAGCAGAGATCAAGTACTTAACAAGGCAGCCCTGAGCCCTGGTACCTGCCTCTTCTACTTGCAGACCCCCAAATCACCTGTGCCACTTGGTTGGAATACCTCCATAAAATCTCCATGGACTTGTGCCTGCAGGCGCTAGCAGCTTTACTGCCTGATTGAAAAGTGACTCCTGTAATCATTGCAGGGACTTTTTGTTAAGCAATTGCAGCTTAATTTCAGAAACAATTGCTCTATTTTCCTGACCTTTGCCATCTTCAGGAACAACTTCCATAGGTGTTCGGAGAATTCAGATTTCAGCATCCTTGGAAGTACTACCTGAATGTGTTTGCCCTATCCCAAGAATAATTAAAACTTGAGAATAGCCCATGCTTTATCTTGATCCATATGGGCTGGAAATGCTTGGACACATAGTATTCCATCTACAGCCCTGCACTGAAAGAGCATGGCATTGTGAACTGTGTCTTTCACATCAGCAATATGGACAGTTCTAGCCCACTTGGGACTGATTCCAGGTTTCTTGAATCCCAAGAGGCCAGCATCCATTAATACAAAAGAGGAGAAACTGAATACACACTGGAGAGGGGTTTACTAAATTGTTGTTATTGACTATGCTTTGTTTGGATAGTGGTTTTTGCTGGCATTGTGTGCAATCAGCTTGTGCATTTACCAGGTCCCCAAGGTTGCCAAAACCTATCCTTAGGGGTGGGTTTATTTTGTTAAACACTGCATAAAAACACAAAACACTGCCTTTGGGGTGGGTGGGTTAAAATACCTGAACAAAAGCACAAAACACCACATTTCGTTGTTTAAGATATTTTCCTGAAATTAAAATAGATTACATTTCCAATTTGAAATAATACTGTGGCTGCATCTGCTGACACTATATCACTCATATCATCTACCTAGTACACTTTTAAAGGATTTAAAATTAATAAAAATTGAGAACTTTGAATGAGAATCTACAATAAAAACACACAACACTGCAATTTGCTAGTTTAATCAAGAAATTTTGGGGGGAAATCACCAAAAACCCCACACCCCTACTTATAAGTAATACTATTGTATTTATAAAGTAAAATATAAAGTATCATTGCTTTGGGTTTGTCCTTTATAGTTAACCATGTAAACCTAAAGGGAAAATTAACAGGCAATAAGGGAGAAAATTTGAAATGAAATATGTAATTGCTCATTGGAAGGGTCACAGAGACTTTAATCATTAACTATGGAGTGAGTTGAAGGGAATGTTTGTTCCCTTACTGGGCAGCGCAATCCTATAGACCGCGCAGCGTTGGTGCAACAGGGTTGTGCCGACGCTGCATGCTTAGCGCTGATGCAGGGGTGTTGATCTGCACCCCGCGTCAGTGCTCGAGCAACAGGACCAGTGCTGCAGGCAGCGTCAGCCCTGCTGCGCCCACGCTGAGCCTCTCGCGCCAACCGAAGCCAGTTGGCATGAGGGAGGCTCCGTGCTGAGGCAGCTCAGGGATTGGTGGGAGGGAGGGAGGTTGCCATATGGCCACATCTTAAGCTCGTCTGCGTGGCCGCACAGCCCTGATTCGGGCTGCGCGGTCTCCTCGGATCTGCGCCCACTCTTTAGTGGGTGCAGATCCGAAGAGCACATAGGGGAGGCTGGAGCCTCCCCTACGGTAAAGGAGCGCATGTTCCCTTGCCGTGGGGAGACTCCAGCCTTACCATACTACGCCAGGATATGGCGTTGGCCAGTTGGCCTTGCCATTCCAGCGCAGTATAGGATTGTGCCCTCAAAGCTGCTGGAAAGTTGGTTAGGATTGTGCCCTCAATCTGCACACCGAGATTGGAACCTCTAGTTCTGACAACAAAACTACAATTTCCAGAATGCATTGGAGTAATACAAGTGCATTGAAAGTGGATTAAAGCTGTACAGACATGTCCCAGTATCCCCTGAGGTTCTGTGTTCCCTCCCCTGTGGGACCCTATTTGCCCTCCCTTGCTTCCCATCTCCTGGTGTCAGCACCATGATATCACGTGGCATTTCCCTGCAGTTTTCAGTTTTGATTTTTTACACTCTCTTCTGACTCTTGTTATTAATAGAGATATAGGTGAAAACATGCATGTAAAGCAGATGAAAACATTTTCAATAAATGTGTTTTATCATGGTCTGGGCCCAAGCGATTTCACACACATACACAGCCAGTCTGCTGATGTCTTTAAATAGGGCCCCACATTTTTGGGCCCCACAGATTGCTCGCTACTGCAGCCAGCATCTGAGTGCCCAGGAGTGGAGTGTTGGCCTCTATGGATCCACCCATCTGCCCATCCCCTGGTACTGTTTGGCCCAAAATGGGCCTCCCAGAAGTAGTTCACATCACTGTCACATGTCTGACTTGCCATAGCTGCAGTCACCACAACTGTCTGATGAGTGGGGGGCATGGGGAGAGTGGAACCCCCTTGCTTGAGTGCCCCACTTTGGGCCCTGCCACTCCTGGGGCCAGCTCTGTCTGGGACCACAGATGATTAACAAGGCCCATGAAAAGATGGTGCATGGGGTATATCGTGCCCAGGCCTTGGGTTAAAAAATGGTGGCCTAGGAGCTGGATATTTCCTGGAATCTCAGAAAATGTGAAAATTCTGAAAACTCTGAAAATTCCTGTCAGGGGTCCTAACAATGATGTGAGAAGAAAAATGGAGAAAGCAATGTCAAGAATGAAAATGAGTGGGAATATGAGTAGGTTTCTTAATATAAGGTTTACATTTCAGGAGTGTCATTTTATTATGTTACCATGACAGCAGTTCCTGTTTGGTGATGTCACTTCCTGCCACAACATCACTTCCAGGTTAATGACATCACTTCTGGTCGGTCCCGACATGAGTGCCATTCTAAAAAGTGGGTCCCAGTCTAAAAAGTTTTAATACCATTGCATTAGAGAATGAGAGGGTGATGTCCCAAAGATGGTTTCTTTTCCACTCGGTCATATTGTCTCAAATTTTAACAATGGAGAGTGATGGGGTAACTTCAGATTTGTAGGAGATGGTCTAGTCACAGTACATAGAATTAGATGATTAGATGATTACATATATAATGATCACATTATATATGTGTGTGTATAAGTCTGTCTCATGGATAAGACAAGGGCAGGTTTTAAGCCAAAAATAGAATTTGTTATGACCAATGTATAAGTCGAAGGAAAACTTTGGAGTGTATGAAATTTTTTAATTCTTTGAAAACAACTTACCAGAAATTGTTGTGAAGCAGCAATGTCTACCAAAAAAAAATACAGAACCACTTCACCTTGATCTGAGGAAGCAAATAAATGGAACTGTTCTTCAAACAGGGAGGGGGTGAAGGTGCTTATGGGAGGCTTTGTAAGGAATACAGGATAGTACTTCCATAGCAGCAGCTCTCATAAAGATTACAATTCCCATAAGAACCTTCACCTCCCTTTCTGCTTGGAGAAGGGCAAAATAGCTACCTTTTTTTGTTTGTCCATTGCTGCCTCAGAACAATTACTGGTAAGTAAAATTGCACCTTTCCCCCCCCCATCCCTGCATCCTGCTTCTCAGCCTAGTCCCCTCCACCTCACCAAACAGCAGTTCTTACAGGCTTTATTTACTATATTAACCTGTGTATAAGTTGACTCATGTTTTCAGGGTCTAGACATAATTTTTAATGTATATTTGGCATATTAAAGAAAAAAAAGGATTTGATAATAACATAGGTGTGGTTAACATTTAGTGAACCAGTGGAGTTATGTACTTAGCCATGGCTGGCAGTCCAATCCTTATGCAAGTATACTCAGAAAATTAAGTCCCATTGTGTTCAATGGAGCAGAGGATTGTAACCTTAACAGTTGGGGGGGGGGGGAAGAGAACAGAGTGAGAGATGGCTAGATGTATTGACAGAGGTGTACAAAGAAGAGGCGTATCTGTGGATTGAAAATACAATATATAAAAATGAAATATGCACAGTGTCAGTAATAAAGGCAAGGAAGGAGACCTATAAAGGATGAGAGAGAGAGAGAGAGAGAGAGAGAGAGAGAGGCTCATTTATGTATCAGGCCAGCAATCCTCGTTATGTTCTGGAGGCATGCATCCCTTCCTCTCCACTGCTTACAACAAATGGGGGGGGGGTATACATACGCCTGATTCATGCTGTTTTCCCTCCTCTCTGTTTTGCCCATTTGCACAAGGAATTGTACAAGTTAGGCCTTCCCATGGAGCATCTGTCATATATATTATGTTCAGTAGAGGGAAAGGGCATGAGCCTGCCTCCCCCACAATGCACAAAGGATTGCCAGCCTGGTCATGCACTTCATGCACTTGTATGAAGCACGCCAAATGTCTCTGTGGCATTCATCTCTCCATCCTTTCCTCTTTTTCCTCTTCTATTTCTCAGCCACACTGATGGACAGCATGCAAACTAGAAGTTGTTAAATTACTTCTTGTGGACAGGCAGGCCCCCATATCTGCAGATCTTGTTGTTCAGTTATCTGCAAATCGTTCCCCACCACACCCATTTTTAATCATTTAAAAGTTTACCAGGGTGAAGTTCTCTTGTTTTAACAGGTTGCTGTGAACATTTAAATATAGCTAGGGTGATTTTTTAAAATACCACATAAAAACACAAAACACCGCCATTTGGGGATTAAAATATGTGAATAAAAACACAAAATACCACATTTTGGTGTTTAAGATATTTTCCAGATATTAAAATTTTTCCAATTATAAATAATACTGTGACTGTATCTGCTGACACTATATCACCTATATCATCTACTTAATACCGGTTAGCCTAATGTCCGTTCCAGGTAAGATGGTGGAAAGCCTCATCAAACACAAAATCTTAAAACACATAGAAGAACAAGCCTTGCTGGGGGGAAATAAGCATGGCTACTGTAAGGGTAAGTCTTGCCTCTCTAATCTTCTAGAATTCTTTGAAAAAGTCAGCAGGCATGTGGATGCGGCCAACCCTTGGATTTTCAGAAGGCATTTGACACGTTTCCTCACCAAAAGCTGCTGAGAAAACTTCATAGTCAGGGAATAAGAGAAGTGAAAAGCAGTGTGCCTTATGGATTTGTCCTGGGACCAGTGCTTTTCAACTTGTTCATAAATGACCTGGTGACAGGGATAAACTCCGAGGTGGCCAAGTTTGTGGATGACACTAAACTTTTCCGGATAAAGTCCAGAAGGGATTGTGAAGAGCTCCATAAAAATCTCTCCAGAAGGGGAGAATGAACAGCAAAATGACAGATGAGTTTCAGTGTAAGTAAGTGTAAAGTAAAGTATATTGGGGAAGAATCAAAACTTTACACTTTCCGTGATGGATCAGGAGAGCGATCTTGGGGTGCTGGTGGACAGCTTGATGAAAGTAAGCTTTACTGTGCAGCGGCAGTAAAGAAGACCAATTCCATTCTCGGGATCATTAAAAAGAGGACTGAATAAAACACCCAATATTGCATTGCCATTGTACAAAGCAATAGTAAGGCAGCATCTGGAATATGATTGCCACATCTCATAAAGGACATATTGGAAATAGAAAAAGTACAGAAGAGAGCAACAAAAATGGTTATTGGGCTCGAGTGCCTCTCTTATGAGGAAAGGGGCCTGAGGAGGGACATGAGTGAAGGCGCAATCCACTTGAGTTGGCCCAACGTCACCAGCGAGCTGCTTCACATCCGTGCTGGTCATGCACCAGCTGAACTTGGCTGGCACAAGAGCAGTTCTGGGCGGGGGGAGGAAGTGGAGGCCTGCAGACCTTGCTGTTCCAGCACAATTTAGGATTGTGCTCTGAGACATAAAAAAATGACGCAGAAGGTGGATTGAAGTGCAGGGATGTGCAACTGCACCAGGCAACAAGCTTTAGGGGGGCAATAAGCTGAGCTTGACACTGGAGTCATCATGTATGAACAATACCATCATGCCATTGGATGTGGAATTTAATGCTGAATGCAATGAAACCAATTGGAGTGTAATATTTTTTATCAAACATTATGGCCAAAAAAAAAAATGAAATGAAAATACAATTGTAAAAATAATGGTTTGTTAAAATCACGTTTTTTTAGAAATAATACTATCATGTTATATATCATTTGATGTGGAATTTCATGCAGAATGCAATTAAACAAATTGGAGTGTAATATCTTTATTCTATAAAAAGTTATGGCAAAAACCCTAAGAAATTAAAAATACAAATGTGGTATCACTTCGTTGCGACATCACTTCTGGGGCATCATTTTGCCCTGTGTGCCAGGCTGCACTTTTATTAGCTACGCCAGTGGAGTAGCTTTTTCCTCTCACATAATACCAGAACCAGGGGACTGCCACTAAAGTTGAGTGTCAGAAGAGTTAGAACAGACAAAAGAAAATATTTCTTTACCCAGTGCATAATTAGTTTGTGGAACTCCTTGCCACAGGATGTGGTGATGGCATCTGGCCTAAAAGCCTATAAAAGGTGATTGGACAGATTTATGAAGGAAAATTGCATCATAGGTTACAAGCTATGATGAGTAGTACTGTCACAACATATTAGTTGGTCTCTAATAATGAGGGCCAGGTAGGAATTTTTTTATGTCCTCTGACTTGGGCATGGACAGTTTCTTCACCTGTCCCAGACTACTGAGGGAGGGAAAGTGTGTTTCCATTTCTGTGAGGGTAAATAGGCTATCTTAGAATGCCAGATACAAGGAAATGTCATGTGTTTCTTGTCATGTGTGCTCCCTGAGGCATCTGGTGGGCCACTGTGAGATTCAGGAAGCTGGATTAAATGGACCCTTGGCTTGATCCAGCAAGGCTTTTCTTATGTTCTCACTTCCTGAAAATGCTTGAGGCACTACTGGTGTGAATCATTTTTGATTAGTTAAGCTACAGTCTAGCATTTCATTTCCAATAGGGGTCACTCAGACAATCTAAAAGAAGCCTAAAAGCAGGGAGAGATGCAACAAAACAGAATTGTCTGCCCTTTGCACCTGCTATTTAGAGGTATACTGCTTTTGAATATGGAGGTTCCATGTGGCTTTTTATGATTAATATCTTTTGATAATCTGTTCCACAAATGTGTCTCCTCCCTTTTACAAAGCAGTAGCATAGCTAGAGGGGGTCATGACACTAGGTTTGCACAGTGCCTCAATGTCTGTGTCAGAGGAGTGTCTTTCAGAAGTCTCCTCATCACTGCTCCTCCCACTCAGTGGCAGCTCTACAAGGAGGGCAGAGCTCTAAGTTTTGCAAGAAGCCTTACCCTGTCATGTAAATCCCTCCTCTCCCTTGCTGCTGTAGCCAGTAAGCAACACCAAGATGTTGCTTTTCCCTGTGAGGATTGGCTAAAACGTGCAGGAGAGGAGTGATTTCCACTGCAAGGTGAGGCTTCTTGCAAAACTTAGAGCTCTGCCCTCCCCCGCTACCACTTCATCAGCGCTGCGCCCCAGGCATTTGCTCCCACTCTGTCAATGGTAGGACTGTAACTGCCTGATTAAGATCTTTAGAAGTCCTAAGCACAGAAAAGATTATGGTGACCCCATACGTAATTCAAAATAAAAATAATACTATAGCATAAAATATAAAAAAGAAAAAATACAAATCACATATACTGTATATAAAACTCATTTTATCAATAATAAAATATAAATTGATTGCAACATATGAGACGATCTAATTTATTTGCATTATTTTAATCTAATTAGTAGGATAACCCTCCCATTATTTAGATAGGGATAATTAATTTAAAAAGAACAAACTGTGGGATGTAAGGAAGTCTAATAAAGTTCTGATTTTTCCAAGACAAGGGCTTTTTTCCCCATGGGTTTTTTTTTAAAAAAACAATAATAAATTATTCAAAAGAAAAAAGGGGGGCTGCCCCTGCTTTGCTGGTGCCCAAAGCTAGGCGGCCCTATTGGATAATTAGACCCTGCAGTTGCACAACACATGATGGCCAAGTCAATATTTCCATAGTGTGGCTATGCCCACATCATAGGCAAAGAGGTGTTTTTTTCCAGACAAGGTTAAAAAAAAAAAACCTCCAGGAGGGCACACTCTTCCTCCCGTTCTCTTTCGGGCTTCCTCTGACCTGCCGCCTGTTGACAAAGCAGCGATCAAGAGTTCTGCTATTCTGCTCCTGGCCCCCAGTCCATTGTCGCCACGTGGGCCGCCAGACTCCTCGCAACCGAACTTTCCTCTCCAGTCTGTCCTCAGTCTCTGCCTGACAGACCTCACCGCCCCTGTGCGCTGCCACTCATGCCCGCTCACCAATCAGGGACGGCAAAAGGCAGCCTGTGGATCCCGCCCCCTCCCCTGCAGTTGCCTTGAAAAAAGCGAGAGCCGGAACGCGCTTTCCTTATCTCGAGCAATGCGCCAAAGTAGAGCGCGGAGTGGGAGCTTGCTGATGCCCTTGGCGAGCAAAGGGAGGACTCCGCGCGGGGCCCAGCTTCTCCCTCCTTCTCTCTCCACACCGTTGGTCTCTTCCATGGCTGCCTAGAGAGCCGAAGCACCACCTCCTCCAGAGGCTCCCCGGAGATTACCAAACGCATCCTTCACGAGAGTGCCCACCCTTATAACGCGATGTCATGATGGTGACCAACCATTAGCGCTTCGACGGCTTGGGAGCAAAATGGATTAGGCAAATCCTGGGAGGAGAGGCCTGTGTTAATGGCTTTTGGCCAATGAGCCCTCCAGGTTCAGAGCGGGTAGTATAGAGGATGGATGACACCTTCTTTCTCACCCTGCTTTTGAACTTCCCAGAGGCATTTTGACTAACCACAATTGGAGACGGAATGCTGGGCTAAATGGACTGTTTGGCCAGATCACGGTGTTCTTATATTCTTGCCCTCTCACCGCTGCCACTTTCTCCTGATGAATCTCTGACTCGCCTTGGCGAGTCTTCCTGTCTTCCTCTTCCTTATGTATTTTTATCATCCATGCACTCATGCATCCTGACAGCCACCTCTTTCATCGTTCATTCTCTTTTCGTCCAGTCAGCCATTCTCCCCTTTAGCGCTCTGCAGCCTTTCTCGACTTGTCTCCGACAAGTTGTTTCTCTACTTTCATCCGACCATCGGTTCTTTTCACCCTTAAAAAACCATATATTTATATAATATGAACCCTCAATTTGACGAACCCGGATTTAAAAGACTTCGTAAACAAGGGAAGTCTCCTGCTTCATTCAGCACAAGCGCTATACACCTTGTGCATGCGTATCTCCATTGACTTAATGTATTCAGACACCCCTTCCTTCCATTCGTCCTCGATATCAGGGGTTCGCAATTCAAACTAGTGTAAGAAAAAAAAAAGGCCCGCGACACGAAAGGATCCTGAGAGATTACTGCACAAATCACATTCACGTATTCTTCACTCCTTCTTCCATTAAGCGAGGCTTTGGGGGCGGGAATAATAGAAGAACCCCCCCCAATGGAGGAGGCTTGCAACTGTCAGAAGCTAACTCCCCACCCCCAACCCAGTCCAGCCCCCAGTTTAATGCAGGTATAGCTCTGCAGTGGGTGTGAGTGGGCGGGAGATCCCTACTGGATTTGAAAGACACCCACACCCCCTTAACTGATCTGGCCAGGTACGTCACCAACCCTACTTTCACTCACCCCCCTTTTTCCTGCGTGTGTGTGTGCGGGCGCGCGCACACACACACACACAGCGAAACACGCGCGCACACGTAGTTACCCGAGGAATATGTCGCTGTCACCTTGAAATGCCGGCATTGCAAGGTGCACGGGGAGAGTCATTCGCGCGAAGGCGAAAATGGGGGCGGGGGCGGGGGCGGACGAAAAGAATGGATGAGTCCAGGGACTCGACCCCCCCCCCCCCAAGATTTTGCGAATCCCTTATCCCTTCCTGAATTCCAATGATGAACTGCCTCTGCATCCTTCAGGTCTTCTAGTAGACGCTTCCCATCCCAATATTATAGGGTGCAGGCAGGCAGAGAGAGCACTTAAACTAAAAAGGGATTTGATCCCCAAACCTTCCCTTCTGCAGAGACTTGTCCACCCGCCATCCCTACCGCATTCCTCCCCTATTGCCTGCATTACATATAACGGAGGTATGCCCAGCTTTTTACCTTTCCTGGAGGATTGGCAGAGGTCTTCCATTAGCCCACATCAGGCTGTATGATTTTGGGGAGCAGTCGTTTCCAAAAAAAAAACAAAAACCCCAAGAGACGGTATCCCATGCGGAGGTACTCACCAGGCCATGCTAGAAGCGAGGAGAAGATGAGGTAGGGAGAAGGGGGTAGGGAATCCGCTGCGGGGAGAAGAGGAAATGAAACGTGGGGTGGAATTGCGGAGAACGCTCTCTGGCTCTCCCTCTGCCTCTGCCTTGGTCCGGTTCCAGTTGAGAGGAAGGGAAAGGGGGAGCTTCTTCTGCCTAATGTGCCCCCCCAGGAGGGAATCGGAGGGAAGGGGGGCAGGGCAAGGGTGGGGGGAGCCAATTGTCTACAGCCCCGAGGATGCTGCGGCTGACATCGCAGCGACTACATCCTGCAAGGATGGAGAGGGCTTGCCGAGCACTGGTCCAGCTGCAAATCTCAGCAGAGGGGGAGGGGAGGCGGAAAAAGGAGGTGGGGAACCGCGGCGGAGGGGGGGAAAGATGTGAAAAGAGGGCTAGAGCCAATCGCTAATAGCAACTTACTGCCCCCCTCACGCAGCCAGGTCCATCCCCAACCCCTCCTTGTCTCTACCACCTCCCCAAATCAAGAGATACCCATGGATGTTGGGTTGGAACTCGCTGGTGGTTGTTCCCTCCCCTCTCTTGGTCCCAGAGATGGTATGTTCTAAGCGGCCTCTCCATCCTCGATGAAAAGGATGCAGAGCTGGAGGGATGGAAGGACCATCAGCTTGAAATGGTACCTGCCTATGAGGCAACCCAGCCATAGGCATGCAGTCATAATTCAGGCAGGCAGTTCCAGATACATGAGTAATGGTGCTGATGGTGAATGCTTGTGGTTGTGTGTGTCAGAGAGAGAGAGAGAGAGAGAGAGAGAGAGAGAGCGCATGTGGGAGGGAGTTTGTCCATTCCAGAATTAGGATGGAGCAAGGGGGGTAGGAATCCTCAGGAGGACAAAAGCCAAAACAGATGCATTTATACTATTGGTTTCCATTTCACCCCATCAGTCTTTTTGATGCTTGTCATGTTTTGTGTTGGGATTCATGGTTGCTTCTTCGTCATTACACTTGCCACTTTTTCCCCTCAGCAGGTTAGCAGTCTTGTAGGAAAAATGGTAGGGACTTGTGGCACCTTCAATTTAAAACATTTGTAGATTCAGTGACATTCCTAGAGGGGGGGGAAATGCCAAGCTTTTCAGGTGCCTGAAACCTGTGTAAAGTGCCCCCTCTCCCTCGCCCCCACTTTGCTTTCACAGCTGTGAATGGTTCTGAAGGCAAGGGAGAGGGGGACACAGCTGTTCAGGCACCTGAAAAACTTAGTGTTTTGCCCCCCTCTAGGAACACCACTGTGATTAGAAACAAGAAGTGTTATGATCAGTTCTCACTTGGGTACAGAAAGAACTATTACAAAAGATAAGAGGAAAAAGCAGTTTTACACCTTCCTCTTTTCAAAAACTCTCTGAGCATGTATAACATATTTTAAAATTCATAGTGCCTCCGTAATTCTCTATAAGATAGGTCAGGATTATCACCAAGCAACGGATGGGAGCTGACAGAATTGCATAATGCCACATAATGAATTCATAGTGGCAGTGAAATTGAAACCAGAGAGTTCGTATTTACTACAACTTTCTAAACTGGACCTTCTGCCACCAACAGGGCAGAACAGGGCACATTGGCCTTAAGCCAATTAACACATTGGACCCTGTGCTTTGGAGGCCCTGCACCAGTGCCTGCTGCTCTGTTTGTAGGTCAATGAGCAAACAGAGCAGCTTTACCTGGGCTCTTCCACCTGCCCCAGCCTCTGAACTGCCCAAAATGCACCTCTTGGAAGCAGTTCGCAGTGATGTCATCCTGTCAGTACCAACTATTTCCAAGTACTGCACTTTGTGTGTGGCACTGCAAGTCAGGGCCGGCCTTAAGCCAATGTGACCAATGTCGTTAAATTGGGCCCTGTACTTTGCCCCCCCCGTACCCGCACAGTGAGAATATTGACTGCTGCTGAGCTGGGATTTCTATGAGCTGTAAGCCAGTGGGGCAAGCAGAGCACCTTTACCTTGGGCCCTCCCACCTGCCCCTGCCTCCAAACAGCCCAAAATGGACCTCCTGGATAGACTTACCATAATTTTTAGAGTTCAAACCAGCACCAATCACCAGGCATGGCATGGGGGGGGGGAAGAGTGTAACACCCCTGTCAGGGGAACCTGCACCCTTGTTGGGCAATTTGGAGCTAGTTTGGTGGGTATGCGTTTGCCCCCAGACTTCCATCAGGGCTCTCTCATCCCACACGGGGGGGGGGGGGACCTGCCACCACCCCTGAGAATAACCTGTTCTTAAGGTGACCAACTTTTTTACAATGAAAAGGAGGACACGCTCTCTCTCAAGGTCTCCCGTGCGGAGCGCATGCATCTCATAATGGCGTCTCGCCGCACTGTACCGAGTGTAAATCACAGGCTCATATGCCCTCTAATCAGTTCCAGGCCCCTATGAGTCTGTGATTTTTTCAGCATCGTGTGACCTTAAGCACAACAAGGCTCACAACCACTGCTACTAGTCTGGGCCCAAAGTTAAGAATACTTCCTCTTAACCTTAAAATTCCCCAGGCTAAACAAGTCCCAACTACAGGGACATTTTCCAATGAGTAACTTAAAGTTTGGTAAGCGTGCCACTTTAGCCACTGAATCTTATCTGGTTCCAATACAAAGACAACCAAAGCTTCTAGTAAATTTAATTGCAATTTATTGATAAACAAGGGTTACACAACTAAGAAAGCATACTAGAACTAACAGAGATACCTTATAAAACAAAGAAAACTAGGCTCCTATCCCTGACTAGGCCCTAGTTGTTCACCTTGTTCCTCAGACAGCAATTCCAGTCTTGCAAAGGGAAGTCTGCAGGTTTGCAAGTTTTATCAGGTCTGATGATCTTCTTGCAGGATGATCTGGAGGAGTCTTGCAGTTTGGAAGGCCTTGATGGTGGTTGTGCGGCCACACCCCTCAGCCTCAATCAATTAGCCTATCAGGGTAAAGGGGCCATCTCCTGTTTTCAGTACTAGCTACATGTAACCTTTCTGAAAAGCTTGCATTCCTGACCCCAGCTATAACTTCACACCTTTTGCAAACAACCAATGAAATAAGCTCTCTCAATCCTGCTTGTGTTACAATTCTTTCAAAATAAAGTCAAGCCAGGGCCTAGCTTTTTCTTGTTTGCTCTTTACACTGAGCCTTGACAAATTGTCATGTCAAATACAAATACGTCACATCACATGCAACGGATCGGATCAGCATCGATCGAATACGGAGATTTACAGATTAGTCTTCCAATATCAAAAAGGAGGACATGTAGGAGGACACTTTTCGAGGGAGGACAGAACTTACAAAAGGAGGACTGTCCTCCCTAAAGAAGGACAGTTGGTCACCTTACTGTTCTGCCAGAAACTTCCTACTGGGCCTCCCTGAGGCCTAGGCCCCTGAGGCCCACACTAGTATGACTGGCTTTCCCTTTAAGCAGCCTCAGAGGTAGCGGGTTCCTCAGAGGTGCTTGGATTCACCGACTGGCCAGCCTCCTCCAGATTGTCCTCATCACTGGCCAAACACTCTCTTGCTCCACCTCTTCCTCCCAGCCAGGCTGTGCCAAATTCCCTTCCTGAAACCTTAAGCACCCACACTAGGCTAATCAGCTTCCCTTCTGTCCTCAAACACTCAAAACAAACCCTAGGTCCAACTTGGCACCACAAAACCCCACCACCAAACAATAGGCAGTCAGCTTACGTAAGCCACACCTGCCTCCTCCAGTTGGTAGCTCCAGGGGCGCAGCAGCCACACAACAATTCGCCAACCAAGGCACCACAGGACCCCACTCACAGTTCCAATAATCAAGTATCCAGTCAGTCCATCCAGCCATTTTCCTTCTTTCCTGCACCTGAGCTACTCACCCTTCCTAGCCAGGGCCCTCATCAGCCTACCTAGGCTGCAGCTGTGTGATTAACCCTATACTTCCTGGCTTATTTGGACAAGGGGCCACTGCCTATACCATTCCCTATCGCCTCAGGGTATCTCCTGCCTTTTCCAATATATCACCCAAAATCTTAAAACCTACAGTGTAAGGTATTTGGGAAGAGAGAGGCCACCCTTCCCACCAGCTAGGGAGTATGAGAGAAATTCGCTCTGTGGAACTGGCAGGCTGCAGAGAAAAGGGGAGATGGCCCAAGCTGTAATCCTATCCACAATGGAGTAAATCTCATTGACTGAAATGGGACTTTCTTCTAAGTAGACATGCATAGAATCAGGTGAATTTATTTAACAGGAGTCTAGAGAGAGAGAATGCAACCCTGTTCCACCAAGTGAATAAAAGGGGCATAAGAAGGGGTTGGGACCTGGGGTGTGTGGCACATTTGGGAAGAGAAGGTGGCCTTTTGCTCCTGGGGCTGTGGCTGCATTTCTATCAGGGTTTGCTAGAAGTTTCTCACAGCAGTCTCTCCCATCTTCTCCGCTTGTTATCAGCTCAGATGTAAAGCGAGTGTCAAGCCTGAAGTGTCAGCAGGCAACAAGCAGGTAAAGACCAGAAGGCGGCTGTGTTACATGTTTGAAAATGGCTGGAGTGCCCTCAGCACCATGCTGGTGGTTTTTTTTTGTGGCCTCCAAATTCTCCCTAGACTACCACCAACTCCCAGACAACTTCATAGCTGTTTGACTGCCAATCCTTTGCCTCATATAACTGTAAGCATCCGTATATTCCTTAAGTGTGTATTGGATTTCAAGTTGACAAATTAGCTAGTTGGTACTACTAGGCCCAGCAGAAGTGATTCTAGAGATATCAGCATCAACTGTTGTACCACCTGGTGTTATTAACTTTCATTTTGAATTTTTCCCAGGAGTATTCTGTGCTGGTGAACTCTAGGTCATCCCGGCAAGCGAGCAATTTTTAGTCTCACATATGCATACCTATATAACTACACAACACTCCTTCCTTTCCCCCCTCTCTCTGGCGTGCGCACACACTGCACAAGAATGCCCCCCAATGCTGACAACATGTTAGTCTTTTACGCAATGTAATACCAACGCAAGCTATCCACTCTTACCAGGGAGTAAGCCCAACTGACTATAATGGGACTTACTTCTGAGTAAGTGCGCATAGGTTTGGGCTTTCAGCCTCCTCATCAATGCAAGGAACTGACAGAAAATGACACCAAAACTGCTGAGGGAAAGGAAGGAAACCACCTACCAGCTTAGAAAACACTAATTGGGGTGGGTGGGTTGTAAACTAAATGAGTGAGGGGGGAAAGGCCAAAATGTGACAGGGTGTGTGTTAACTTCACATAGGTTACACCCTTCCAGGTGGCTGAAAATGGCACATTTCGAGGGGGGGGGGGAAGGCAGCACCTGAGTGCTCCATTTCACTGCTGACAAGTGGCGAAGGCACAGAGGATGGAAAACACAGATTCCCTGGAGCAACTTAAGGAAAGTAGATCGTCATGTCAGTGCTGCTCAGGTGATTGCTGCCCTGCATCTGCATTAGTGGCCTTTCACAGGGCAGACCTAGTCAAAATGGCACCCATGGCACTCAATGGAAGTGCACCCCCAGGGGGCACATGACATCCACCTTGCCCTGCCCCAAGAACCACAACCCCCCCATGGGAGCCCAGGTCTGCCCACTGGGACCAGCCCTGGAAGCAGCTGCAGGTAGACCAGCACTCTGCAGAGCGGGAAAGCGTCTGGAGCCTGGACCTTCCCCCACCCATTCATAGCATCTTTAAAGTGCCAAGGCATCTTGAAAGTAGCCTAAAAGCCAGCTATATAAGCTTCATGGATATATAAGCTTCATAACTTTTAAGGTTATGGTGAGCTCAGCCTTAGTTTTTTTTGTAGGTGGTTCTTTACATTTGCTGATTTCAGTTTGAAATCCCTGTGTCTCCACTTTCAAAAATCTGCGTCAGTGTCTGAAAAAGCCAAATGTGAGCATCATGCAATGCTTCCAATTTGCCTATATAACTGGGGGTGGGTGGGCACATGCTAATCTCCCATGCAAATTAGAAGCATTGCATGATGGTCTCTGCTCACATGTGGCTTTTTCAGACACCGATGCAGATTGCTAAAAGTGGAGACACAGGGATTTCAAACTGTACTCAGCAAACATAAAGAACCAACTACAAAAGAACTAAGGCTGAGCTCACCATAACCTTAAATGTAATGAAGCTTATATAATTTCCGGACCTTGGAAGATGGTCCGGAAATTACAACTAGTACAGAACGCGGTGGCTTGGGTGGTTGCTGGGGCACGTCGGTTTGACTCTGTCGAGTGGCTGCTTCGGCGACTGCACTGGCTGCCGGTTCTGTTCCGTCCCAATTCAAAGGTGCTGGTTTTGACTTTTAAAGCCCTTTACGGCTTGGGTCCAGGGTATTTGAGGGACTGCCTCCTTCCATACAATCCAACCCATACTCTTAGATCATCTGGGGGGGCCCTTCTGACTGTGCCGCCACCAGGAGAAGTGAGAGGGGTGGTGGCCAGGAAGAGGGCCTTCTCAGTGGTGGCCCCCCAACTTTGGAACACCCTCCCCTTAGAATTGAGAACTGCTCCCTCTTTGTTTACATTTTGGTGGGGGCTGAAGACCTTTTTATTCCAAAAAGCTTTTAACTGTTGACAGGCTGACTGGCTGGCTGGTTTGTGTATTTTTATAGTTGATTTTATGATCCACTGGGCGTGTTGTTTTTTAAATGGTATTTGTTTTAATTTTGTTGATTGTATTGTTTTTAACATTGTTTTTAATTGTTTTTTAATGTTAATTTTATATTGTATCTTTTTTATATTGTAATGCCGCCTTGAGTGCCTCCGGGCAAAAAGGCGGGGTAAAAATCAAATAAATAATAATAATAATAAAAATAAATATATCCATGAAGCTTATAGAGCTGGCTTTCAGGCTACTTTAAAGATGCCTTGGCACTTTAAAGATGTTATGAATGGGTTGGGGAAGGTCCATGCAGTTCTGGGGGTGAACCAGCAAGTTGGGGGGGGGTGCCCCATCTCTTGTTCTAAGAAGTGGGAGGGGGTGCTTTGCTCCCACTGGCTCTTTAAGGCCAGTGGGAACATAGGAAAATGCAGTGTAGGGCCTGGGGAGTTGCGGGGGTGTGGTGGGTGCCATGTTAATGCTGCTTACACCCAAGATGGCGCCCATGGCTCCCCTAGATCCGCCTTTCGCTGCATTGTCTGAAGAGAACCTCCTGCTGGAGAAGATCCCTCGTGCACTCTGCGCCCCAACCAGAGTTTGGCTCCCGCCTCCACACAGCTGGGCGGCCAACAACAGGCACACACACCCCCAGTCGGGCTGCATGAAGTGGGGTGGAGGCAATCTGCCGCTATTAGCACTAAGTGATAAGGATTTTTATTCGCATAAGCACGGGGTGGGTGGGTAGGCACCTCACCCACTTACTGCTCTTCACTTGGTGTGGTCCCCACCAGCCTACCCTAACCAGTGTTTACACACGCACCCTCCTGCAGTCCTGTTTTCTTTTCTTTTCTTTTCTTTTCTTTTCTTTTCTCTCTCTCTCTCTCTCTCTCACACACACACACACACACACACACACACACACACACACACACACAC
>JAJKFI010000128.1:2464661-2530635 GCA_029204185.1 Lerista edwardsae | reverse complement strand
CACACACACACACACACACACACACACACACACACACACACACACACACACACACGAGAGAGAGAGAGAGAGAGAGAGAGAGAGAGAGAGAAGGTGGCAAAGTACTGAGTACACTGCAGCCCTTCTCTCCCCATCAGCCTCAACACCTGCGGTACTTACTTGCTCCTTCATTGACTCCTGACTTCTAAAAGCAATGGAGCACACACTGTAGTGCTCCTTTCAGCAGTCTTTGGATGGCCTCCTTGGGTCTTGCAAAGCAAGTAAAGGAGTGCCGGCTTTAATGCCCCTCCCACCTCTGCTCAGCAGTCTTTGGCTTGCTGCCTCATGTGCTCTCTGCATTTGTACAAAGCAAAGCAGCATCGCTTTTGTGCCCCTCCCACCTCAGCAGTCCTCAGTAAGTCTTTGTAAGGAACAATAAAAGCACACACATTGGTTAAAAGGTCGCCAGGGCAAACTGGGACAGATGTTCAAACTGGGCGGGACCCTGGGACAACCTCCCTAAACCGGGACAACCCTGGTCAAATCAGGACGTCTGGTAACCCTACTCCTGGAAGAAGTTGGTGAGTGCTATTTCCAGGTGTCACATACAGCACAAGTATTTTTCTTGGTGAGTGGAGGCCCCGCAGGAAGGGTAGGGGGCCCCACGGGAATGCCCCACAATGCCTGCTGCTCCTAGAGCTGGCCTTGTTTCAGTGGCACAGTTGCTAATTGGGGTGTTTAGATTAAACAGGACAAAGAGCTTCTGAAAGCCTTTCACAGTTGTGTGGATGAGAGTGAATAAAAGTGAATCACCCTTCAGAGGGATAAGTAACCTCTGTTGTATTTGCACCACTATCTTTCAGGTTGGGATCTATACACTTCTACATATTTCTCACACACCCATTTCACCTTCTTTATCTTATTTTGTTGGGGAATGGGAATTCTACCATCATCGTTGATTGGGTTCTCAATAACTAACTTTCCCTTCTGGTGGGTGGTATCTGAAGTAGGCCAGATAGGACACTGGCCAAGAAAACCATCAGACGGCCACTCAGGTGGACCAATCTCTGAACTCCCTGTATTGGGGGCAGCAGTAATGTTCAGTGCACCAGCAGGGACAGATGGGGATGCCATGGGAGATTCAATGCAGGACTTTTGTCTATCACATAGCTTAGTCAAGCACAGTCAAAACCAAATACACTTTACATACTGACTGATTCCAGGGCAGTGATGTCATTCAGGGGGAATGGACCAGAACAGGCGTTCCGGATCCTAACAGGCTCCGTGGCTGGTTCTGGGTTCCTGACAAGTGCCAATCAAAAGTGAGTTCCTGTTCCTAAATTATTTGAATGACACCACTGTTCCAGGGGTGTCAAACATAAGGCGGGTTAGATGCAGCTCCTGGAAGCAATTTCTCTGCCCCCCATTATAATTGGGCTCTCACAATGTAATAAAAGGGGTCTCTCATATCTTGAAACTATGAAAAAGATTTTTCTCTTGTTATTTGCAGCTAATGAGTTCTATGTGAGAACAAAGTGCCTATTTCTGGCCATCATCTGCTTAATAATGCCACTTCTGGCCCTCAGCAGACACTATGAATGCCATTTGGCCCACTACATTAAATTAGATTGACACCCCGGTTCAGTGCCTTCAGTGTCACCTGATAGCTTGAATAGTCTGGTGCCAGAAGAAACAAGTCAAATTAAAAATATCAAAGCTATTTTGTGTATCTATGGCACACTAGTTGGGAGGGAGGAAGAGAGAGAGAATAAGATAGACAGATGAAAGATTCCCCTCAGGAATTCTGATATTGTTATTGGTTTACTGGTCTGGGAAATTGGCATGTAGGATATGTGTGACCTCTAATTCCTGCAGCATGAATAATAGTTTCATATTTGTAACTTTTCTTCTATTGTTAAAGTAGCACTTAGTATAGTATAGTGGATTTAATGGCCACTTCCTCACACTAGGGGATCTTGGGAATGGTAGTTTTGCAAGGTGAGCTAGGAGAACTAAGAATTCCAGTACCCTACTAAATGATAATTCCCAGAATTTTCTAGGGAAAGCCTGGTTCAACAGGTATCATTTTTTGTTGCATTTATTTAAAACATTTCTTTGTTGTCTGAAGGTTTTGCCTGATGCACCCACTAAAGGTGTTGTGACCAAATGACTTACATCTCAGTCCTAAACTGCCTAGCACCCAGAGGAGTAGCGGTGTCAAAATAGCTACAGTTTCATCCCAGCCGCTACTGGGATCTCCTTGGGGGAAGGGGACATTCATTCCCTTACCCTGAGTAAAGGCTTTGCCCCTGCGATGGGGCTAGTTGAGTCTGCATGGCCAGCGCAGACTAGAGAAGTCCCATTGCTGGCTGCCTGGCCAGATGCAAAGCATAAGATCTGGTGATGGAAGCCAATACCAGTCCCCCCTGCCCAGGCCCAATCCTCCCCTCTGCCAGTTCTGCCCTCTCCACAACTCCCCCCACCCTGAAAACCACTTACCGCTGGGTGGTGCTGCTGGACTGCCAATTGGTTTCCCACTCAGTGCTGAGGCCCAGCACTGACTGGCGCTGGCCCAGCGCTAGGGCTGATTACTTGTGCGGTGTGATCTGGAAAGTTGCAGATGATACTGATCACATTGGTTTGCCTGCTCTGACAAAGTTGGGTTACCAAGATCACATCTCAGAACTAGCACATCCAGTGGTGTCACTAGAGTTTGTGTCACCCGGAGCGGGATGTCAGTCAGTGGTGTCATCTAAATGATTTAATAACAGGTACTCACTTTTGATTGGCACGTGTCGGGACCCGCCCACCGGAAGTGACGTCAAAAGCCGGAAGTGATGTCATGGCAGGAAGGGACATGAAAAAAGCCCTTTTTGAGGCCTCAGACCATTTTAAACTGACCCAACAGTTGCAACAGTATTCCACAGCACCCCCAGAACATGTTAAGGAGGCCTGGCATCATGTTAAAGTGACCCAACAGTTCCAAAACCCCAGAGCAGCTCATTTTTCAGTGGCAAGGCAAGGCAAGGCTCCGCACGCTGCCTGCCTGCCTCTGAGAACGTGCAGGCAACTCAAACGTGCAGGAAATTCAAATGTTGCAGGGGGCGGAGTCAACGAGTGGGTGGGGCCAGCCATAATCCTAGAAACCAGTACTCGTACCCCCGCGTACCCCCTGCACGACATCACTTATGTCAGTGCATTACCTCCCATGATGGATCTCCTCCTCCCAAACCATACAGCAACTTGATTGATTGATTGATTGATTGATTGATTGATTTATTTATTTATTTATTTATTTATTTATTTATTTATTGAACTATACTACAGGTATAGTAGTACCTGTAACCAACAAACCAACTCCGGCTGGAGTAGAATGCAGGATGCTAGGCTTGAAGCCATAGCCTCCATAGATAATATAGCACTTCCTTTTGTGTATTTCACTGTGATGTCTGGTCCATTAAATGAGAGGCCTCTTGATACAAGTGCCCTCTGGGCAATTGATGTCAATAGCAAAGGCAAAGTAGAGATGCATTCTAGATAGCTGTTCTCCAAGGACAAGAGTCGCCTGCTGCTCACCCTGCACGTGACATGTTTTGTGGAGGTGGAAGTAACAAGAATAAAACACTCTGAGCGCATATGTAAACACATATGTAAATAATACATATTTACACATATGTAAATAATATATGGGACGTGGTGGCGCAGTGGGTTAAACCGCTGCTGCTGGGCTTTCCAACCCAAGCCTTGGGAGTTCAAGACTGCGCAACGGAGTGAGCTCCCGTTGCTTGTCCCAGCCCCTGCCAACCTAGCAGTTCGAAAGCACCTAAATGCAAGTAGATAAACAGGGACCACTTCGGTGGGAAGGTAACAGCGTTCCGTGTGCTACGGCATATAGTCATGCCAGCCACATGACCACGGAAGCTTGTCCTCTGACAAAAGGCTGGCTCTACAGGCTTTGAAACGGAGATGAGCACCGCCCCCTACAGTCGGTCATGACTAGACCATTCGGTCGTGGGGAAACCTTTACCTTTTAAATTATTTATCTATATATATAAAAAGAAGAACGCGCGTGCGTGCGTGTGTTGCATAGGCTCCACAATGCCTGGAGCGATTGGCACGAAACGTGGCACACATACACTTTGCGGCCTGGCGACAAACACTGCGGGGGTCAGGCCCCCCTAGCACCCCCGGGGGTGGGGGGTACGCAGGGGTCCCCACGTGAAAACGGTCAAAAACAGCCGAAATTGGCATCGAATCCCCAGTTTCCGGGGTCGCCAAGACGAACGGCGACACACCCGACACCACTGGAGTCTGGGTTCAGCCCCCCCTCGATGTGGGGGGCAAGAAGGGGTGCAAAACAAAACATCTGCCATGCCCTGCTGGAATGCCTGGACCGATTGGCAACAAACTCAGCACGCGGAAGTCTAGTGGCCTGGCCACAAACACTGAGGGGGTCCGGGGCCCCTAGCCCCCCCCCGGGGGCAGGGGTGCGCAGGGGACCCCACATGAAAACGGCCAAAAATGGCCAAAATCGGCATCGAGTCCATACTTTCTGGGGTCGCTGAGCCGAGTGGCGATGCTCCCGACGCCTCTGGAGTCTGGGTTCGGGCCCCCCTCAGCACGGGGGGGCAGAAGGGGTGCGAAACAAAACATCCTCCATGCCGTGCTGGAACGCCTGGAGCAACGCGCACCAAACCCGGCACGCACGTGCCTTGCGGCCCAGCGACAAACACTGCGAGGGTCAGGCCCCCCCAGCGCCCCCACGTGAAGATGGGCGAAAATGGCTGAAATCTACGTCGAGTCCGTAGTTTTTGGGGTCACTTTGGTGAGCGGCGACGCTCCTGACGCAGTCACTGTGGGGGGCGAGAAGGGGTGCAAAACTCATAAACTCTGGAAGATCATTTTGTTACCCGGGCAACGCCGGGTAACAAAAAGCTTGTGTGTGTGTGTATACACTCTCTCTCTCTCTCTCTCTCTCTCTCGCTCTCTGTGTGTGTGTGTGTGTTCCGCATAGGCTCCGCAACGCTTAGAGCGATGCGCACCAAACTCGGCTTGCGCATGCCTTGTAGCCTGGCGACAAACACTGCAGGGGTCAGACCCCCCTAGCGCCCCCAGGAGTGGGGGTACGCAGGGGGTCCCACATGAAAATGATCGAAAACTGCCAAAATTGGCGTCGAATCTGTAGTTTCCGGGGTCACCGAGACAAGCGGCGGTGCTCCTGACGCCGTTGGAGTCCGGGTTCGGACCCCCTTGGCATGGGGTGCGAAACAAAACGTCCGCCATGCCCTGCTGGAATGCCTGGAGCGATTGGCACCAGACTCGGCATGCTCATGCCTGGCAACAAACACTGTGGGGGTCTGGCACCCTGGGGGTGGGGGTGCGCAGGGGGTCCCACGTGAAAACGGCAGAAATCGGTTGAAATCGGTTGAAAACGGCAGAAATTGGTGTCGAGTCTGTAATTTCTGGGTTGCCGAGATGAGCGGCGACGCTCACGATGCCATTGGAGTCCGGGTTCGGCCCCCCCTCGGCATGGGGGGCGAGAAGGGGTGCAAAACAAAATGTCCACCATGCCCTGCTGGAACGCCTGGAGCGATTGGCACCAGACCTGGCACGCACATGCCTTACAGTCTGGCGACAAATACTGTGGGGGGTACGACACCCCTAGCACCCCTAGGGGTGGGGGGGTGCGAAGGGGGTGCCATGTAAAAATACTCAAAAACGCCTGACATCGGTGTTGAATCCATAGTTTCCGGGGTCACCGAGATGAGCAGCGATGCTCCCGATGCTGTTTGAGTCCAGGTTCAGCCCCCATCAGCATGGGGGGCGAGAAGGGGTGCAACATAAAATGTCCACCATGACCTGCTGGAACGCCTGGAGCGATTTACACCAAACTTGGAACACATGTGCCTTACGATCTGGATAGAATGAATAGAACTCTGTAGAACCTTCTGGAAATTTTTAGAAATCATTATGCCCCGGTCTTGGACTCCAATCAAATACTTGCCATGTTATCAGGCGTAGTCACCGAATACAAGTCTGTCGATACCGTAGTAGATGCCTATGAGGTCGTCAGTTTCCCATCAGACTTCCTAAACTCACTTGATCTGGCTGGATTTTATCGTCTTTTACTTAAAGTGGGATCTCCAATTATTTTACTATGGAACCTCGAGCCGCCAAAACTTTGCAACAGCACAAGGCTGTGTGTCAAGAAGATGCTGGGTAATGTAATTGAAGCGACTATCTTAACAAGAAAGGGAGAGGGTGAAACAGTGTTTATCCCACGGATACCGCTCATTCCGAGAGATTTCCCTTTTCACTTTGAGAGATTGCAATTTCCAGTGAGACTTGCATTCTCAATCACGATCAACAAGTCACAGGGGCAGTCTATTAAGTACTGCGGAGTGGATATGAGATTGCCATGTTTCTCCCACGGACAACTTTATAGCGCTTGCTCAAGGGTGGGTTCACCCAAGAATTTATTTATCCTTGCTCCTGGAGGTGAAACTAAAAATGTTGTTTATAATCAAGTTCTGAGTTAAATTAATATTATAGTGAATTTGTAAAAGATTTTACTTTATAATTTTTATACTGTACTTATCCTTTTAATTACCTGTACATAAAATTACTTCAATTTTGCACTATAGATAGAATTCATTCCTTTTCCTGTCTAATAGAAGCTTGGGATAAATAAATACCCAGGCAATGCCGGGTAAGGACAAGCTAGTAATATAGTAATAATGTGATCTAATCCATTTAATTAATTTATAGCTGTGTTTTAATGAATGCTTCTATTGGCTAACAATATAAAATCACCCTCAAAACTGTTTAAAACAGTGGTTCTCAAACTTTTAAGCACAAAACCTCACTTTTTAGAGTGACATTCTGTCCAGAACCAACCAGAAGTGATGTCATCGCCGGAAGTGCTGTCAGTGTGATGAGAATGCAGTGTGCTTTCCTGAGAATGCAGCAATAAGTTGGGTTATTTCGCAGTCATTTTCCAATAGCAAAGTGAATCAAAAAAAAAAAAAGCCTATTTACACCTTGACACAAGCAAAACAACCACATACCCTTGCTCCTTTCTAGCATCCCATCTTCTCATATTTTCAATATGGCTGCCCTGAAATTGGCTCACAACCCAGAGTTTGGGAACCACTGGTTTTAAACATTAAACAGCAGTGGTGTAGCTTGGTCATTTGACACCACAGCCCATAATTTTTGACACCCACCCCCCCGTAGATCACAAAATTATTTTTTGTTTATACTGTATTTTTTGTTTATACTGTATTTTTCACATTTTTATACCACCCTTCCTCCAAGGAGCTCAGGGTGGTGTGCATAGGTCCTCCCATTCTTTTGTCCTCACAACAACCCTGTGAGTTGGGTAGGCTGAAAGATTCTAATAGTTATGACATGAAATGAATAATAGTAATAATGGCCAGAAAATAAATGGAGTGAATATTTTTCCACAAGCAATGGATGAATGTCAGTGCCCTCCCTTGCTATTGCTCCCCTGCACATAGTACTGTACTTAAGGGGTTAGGCCAGCACAAGTCACTTGTGCCAGCCCAGGAATGTTGCAAACGCACCATAAAGCACATTTGGACCACTCTTAGAGTGGGCCTCCCTGTCAGAGAGTGGTCCAAACTGATGAGAGCGCAAAGCAACTTATCGCTGTGAGGCTTAAGAAGGTCCCAAGCTTGCAGAGCTCCAGTAAGGAATCACTCAGACAATTGGTGTAGCAAGAACTTCTATATTTTCAGAAGTAGGCTTCTTGCAGCAAAGAACAGCAAACAAACAACAGATACAGTAAAGCTTTTCAAATAGCAGCTCCAGCAAGTTCTGCAAACAACTTCTGCAAGTCCAGCAGCAACAGCACACAGAGAGAAACAGAAAGCAGAACTAGCAACAAGTGTTCCTGGGCCTGGTTAAATAGTCTCCAACATTCCACCCGAGATCACATGAGCTTGTTACCAGGCTAAAGCAGAGTCAGAATGACGTAGCACTTTACTGCTGGTCTGCAAGGCCTAGTGATAGGCCTTTCCATTCAGGTCTGTAAATTCCCAGGGCCTTACTTCAATATCCCAACACAAACTCATGTTAAAGTGCATTTGCAACACTCCTGGGCAGGTTCAGATTAGGATTGCACTCTCAGTGATAGACTGACCCTGCATCTGGAGCTTCAATGTAGCCATTATGGTTAATAACCACTGATGTATTCCACCATGACTATGACTATTTAGAATCCACTTCAAACGTCATCTAAGCCAATGACCAACAACATCCAACCTTCTCATCAGGGGTATCACTACGGATGGTGTCACCTGATGTGGTAACTCATGGTTACCATGAACTTTTTAAATTTATTATAGAACAGGTCACCCAACAAATCAACCAACAAAACACAGTGGCCAACTTGATAATATCCAAGGCATAACCCAAAGCGCCCATTGGACCAATGCATTTGCCTTGTGTCAGCTCAAGGCTGTCACAAATGTGCCATAAAGCACCTCTGCACCAGCAGGAGAGGCACTGGGCCGACCAAGTCTGGCCATCGCAGGGGCTTTTCTGGGCAGGGGGGAAGGCAGGGGGGGCGGAACAGGTTGGGGGGAGGGTGTCCTGGCAGGTCGGGTGGCCCAGGGAGGGGGGGTGGAGTGTAGATGTGGCCTGTCCCCTTGGATTTCCACCTCTAATTTTGTGAGCGTAGCAGCCCTATCAGGCTGCTAGTGGCCTACTGCAGGGTAAGGGGACGTTTGTCTGCTGCTGCCGCCGCCGCCTCTTAATTTGATTAGGATGCAGTGCAGGCCAGCCAGCTTACTCCTGCCCAAGTTAGGATTGCTTTCACAAACTCATAACTGGCTCATACATAATTGAATAATTTTAGCATCAGCTCTGATACATGCAAAAGGGACCTGACAGATAATAAGATCTTATTGGTTCCATGCTGTGTTATTACAGCACCTTGTTAGTGCTCAGAACACTCAGAGCACCAATCTAAACTGGTGCTGGACTGACGCAAGCTGTTTGCGTTGGCCCAAGGCTGTTGCAAACATGACATAAAGCACGTTTGCGCCAGCCAGAGGGATGCTGGGTCAATGGAGGCAGCATTGTCAGTCCAACAAAGCCACGGACAGGTGGAAGTAAGTTACTCCCACGTCAGCCGAGTTCAGCCAGCACTCAAAGCTTTTCAAAGTGGGGGAAGGTAGGAGGAAAATGACTGACCAGATGGGGGGAGGGAGTGGCCCCGTGGGCAGGGCTGCCCAGGGAGGGGAGAGGAGCCTGGATCCGGCCTGCCTGCCCCTACCCAGCCTCCCACCATCCCTCCCTCTTCCTCAAACTGCCCCTGTGCCGGCTGAGTTTAGCTGGCGCGTGAGTGGCTTTCTGCTGGTGTTCTCTAGCTCCGACATGGGGGTGCTGGTTGGCGCTCCCACATCCGTGCTAGTGGCCTTGGGCCAATGCTAGCAGTAGTCTCTGCCCAATGGTGCTAGCCCAAAACTGTGCCATTCTTGCACCAGCCAAACTTGGCTGGCGCAAGGGCAGTTCTGGGAGGAGGGTGGGAGGGAGGAACTGGGCGGGGGATAGGCAGGTTGATGGGTGTGCTGGCCTGGGGAAGGGGGCGGAGATGGGTTGTGGCTGGTAGGCTGAATGCAAGCCTCCGTCTCCAGGCCACATGAGCCCGATTCAGGTCACACAGCCTCCTTGGTTCTGCACCTGCTATTTAGCAGACACAGATCTGAAGAAACCATAGGGGAGGCTGGAGCCTACCATGGGGCAAGGGCCCAAGGAGACTCCACACCTAAGCTGTGCTGAATGTGGCATAGGACCACTGCCCTTGCCATTCCAGCGTAGCTTAGGATTGTGCTCTGAATTACATATAACATGATGCCATTATTCCTAAAAACCATAATTTCATCACTAGTGGTGTCACAACACACCCTGAAGGTGTCATCTTACTAACACTTCATTGGTTTCATGCTGTGTCATTTCATTGGCTCTTCAAATAGTAAGTCTCATTAGTCCATTTTGAGTTAAGGAAACTTACTTTTTGTTACATAAAACAGCTATTTTTTGTTTTCTTGTTTTGGGGCCATAACTTTTAATAGATTGCATATATTTCCATACGGTTTATTTCTTTACATTCTGCAGTACATTACTCATTGAATGATATTCCTAAAAAACACAATTTTCAAATTGTGGTCACTAATGGTGTTACCCCTCTGAAGGTGGCAGCCAGGGTTAAACAGCCATGCCACTGTTAAACAGTAAAACACTCTGAGAACTCCCATTGTTGTTGTGTTGTTGTTGTTGTTGTTGTTGTTGTTGTTGTTCAGTCATTAAGTCGTGTCCGACTCTTCGCGACCCCATGGACCACAGCACGCCAGGCCTCCCTGTCCTCCACTAGCTTCCGGAGTTCGCCCAATTTCATGTTCATTGCTTCGGTGACACTATCTAACCATCTCATCCTCTGCCACCCCCTTCTCCTTTTGCCTTCAATCTTTTCCAGCACGAGGAAAAGAGCCAAAAGAGTCCTCTCTTTTCTTGAGGTGGCCAAAGTATTTGAGCATCAGCTTCAGTATTATTATTATTATTATTATTATTATTATTATTATTATTATTATTATTATTATTAATTAAATTTCTACCCCGCCTTTCTGCCCGAAGGCAGTCAAGGCGGCATTACAAAATCAAAGTTAAAAACAGAATAAAATACATCATAATTAAAAACAATAATTAAAAACAATATAAAAATACAATATAAAAGTATAACAGTCATCCTATGGATCATAAAAGTACAGAAATATAAAAGAATGCAAAGACCAGCCAGCCTGTCAGCAACTAAAAGCCTGCTGAAACAAAAAGGTCTTCAGCCCCCGCCAAAATACCGCCAAAGTGGGAGCAGTTCTTAACTCTAAGGGGAGGGTATTCCAAAGTTGAGGTGCCACCACCGAGAAGGCCCTATTCCTGGCCGCCACCCCTCTCACCTCTCCTGGTGGCGGCACAGTCAAAAGGGCCCCCCCAGATGACCTCAGAGTACGGGTAGGATTATATGGGAGGAGGCGGTCCCTCAAGTACCCTGGGCCCGAGCCGTAAAGGGCTTTAAAGGTCAAAACCAGCACTTTGAATTTGGCCCGGAACAGAACCGGCAGCCAGTGTAGCCGCCGAAGCAATGGCTCGACAGAGTCAAACCGACGTGCCCCAGCAACCACCCGAGCAGCCGCGTTCTGTACTAGTTGCAATTTCCGGACCGTCTTCAAAGGCAGCCCCACGTAGAGCGCATTGCAATAGTCTAATCTAGATGTCACTAGGGCATGGGTCACTGTGGCCAGGTCCGCACAGCTCAGGTATGGTCGCAGCTGGTGGATCAGCCGAAGCTGAGCAAAGGCTCCCCTGGCCACTGCCGACACCTGAGACTCCAGGTGCAGCTGTGAATGCAGGAGAACCCCCCAAGCTGCGGACTTGCTCCTTCAGAGGGAGTGCGACCCCATTCAGAGCAGGACGATAATCCAATACCCGAGCTGTGGATTTCCAGACCAAGAGCACCTCTATCTTATCCGGATTTAATTTCAGCTTGTTCGCCCACATCCAGCCCCCAACTGCCTCCAGACAACGATTCAGGACCTCAACTGCCTCGTCAGAATCAGGGGGAAAGGAGAGATAAAGTTGGGTGTCATCAGCATATTGATGGCACCCCACCCCAAACCCCCGGATGACCTCTCCCAGCGGCTTCATGTAGATGTTAAATAGCATGGGGGATAAGATAGACCCTTGCGGCACCCCAAACTTAAGAGGTCGGGGTGCTGAACAAGCGTCCCCCAGCACCACCTTCTGGGATCTGTCAGCCAGGAAGGAGCGGAACCACTGCAAAACAGTGCCTCCAAGCCCCAACCCAGCCAGCCGACCCAGAAGGACACCATGGTCGATGGTGTCGAAGGCCGCTGAGAGGTCCAGCAGGACCAAGAGGGACGCACTCCCCCTGTCCATTCCTCGGCGTAGGTCATCCACCAAGGCGACCAAGGCAGTCTCCGTCCCGAACCCCGGCCTGAAGCCAGATTGGAATGGGTCCAGATAATCCATTTCCTCCAGTACCCTCTGCAGTTGGGACGCCACCACCCGCTCAATCACCTTGCCCAGAAATGGGATATTTGAGACTGGCCGAAAGTTATTTAGATTAGTGGGATCCAGGGAGGGTTTCTTCAGGAGGGGGCAAACTATCACCTGCTTCAAAGCAGGCGGCAGCACCCCCTCCCTCAGAGATGAATTCACCACCCTCCCCGTCCACTCGGCCAGCCCTTCCCGGGCAGCTCTAAGTAGCCATGCTGGGCAAGGGTCAAGCGGGCAAGCAGCAGGTCTCACACTGCAGAGAATCCTGTCCACATCCTCAGGTTCAACAAGCTGAAAAGAATCCCAAATAATGGGATAGACAGGTTCCCCGGGGACATCACTAGAAATGCCCACAGCGGCGTCCAAGTCATGCCGAATCTGATCGACCTTCTCTGCAAAGTGTTTCAATCACATTACTACCATCACATTACTACATTTGAACATCCTCCATATTTGCCCGATTTAGCACCTTGAGACTCTTATCTTTTCCCAAAAGTTAAATCAGTGCTTAAAGGGACACATTTTGAAGGGGCACATGCTGAATCTGAATTTGTCCTTCCAAGGAGCAATCAGGCTTGACTTCCTGGAGGATTGCCTGATTGAATCTCCTTGCAGTCCAGGGGACTCTTAAGAGTCTTCTCCAACACCATAATTCAAAAGCATCTATTCTTTGGTGCTCTGCCTTTCTTATGGTCCAGCTCTCACAGCCATACATTGCTACTGGGAAAACCATAGCTTTGACTATGTGACCCTTTGTTGGCAGGGTGATGTCTCGGCTTTTTATTAAGTTGTCTAGGTTCACCAGAGCTTTCCTGCCAAGAAGGAAACATCTTTTAATTTCATGGCTGCAGTCACCATCTGCTGTGATCTTGGAGCCCAGGAAAATGAAGTCTGTCACTGCTTCCATTTCTTCCCCTTCTATTTGCCAGGACATGATGGGAGTGGTTGCCATGATCTTAGTTTTTTTGATGTTGAGCTTCAAGCCAATTTTGGCACTTTCCGCTTTTACCCTCATCAGAAGGTTCTTTAGGTCTTCCTCACTTTCTGCCATTAGAGTGGTATCATCTGCATATCTTAGGTTGTTAATATTCCTCCCAGCAATCTTGATTCCAGCATGTGAATCATCCAGCCCTGCCTTTCTCATGATGTATTCTGCATATAAGTTAAATAAGCAGGGTGACAGTATACAGCCTTGTCGTACTCCTTTCCCAATTTGAAACCAGTTGGTTGTTCCATGTCCAGTTCTGACTGTTGCTTCCTGACCCGCATACAGGTTTCTCAGAAGGCAGATAAGGTGGTCTGGGACTCCCATCTCTTCAAGAACTTGCCACAGTTTGTTGTGATCCACACAATCAAAGGCTTTAGCATAGGTGACAGCATTAAAATGAAGCAGAAGTAGATGTTTTTCTGGAACTCTCTTGCTTTCTCCATGATCCAGCGAATGTTGGCAATCTGATCTCTAGTTCCTTCTGCCTCTTCGGAAACCAGCTTGTACTTCTGGTAGTTCTCGATTCACATACTGCTGAAGCCTAGCTTGTAGGATTTTGAGCATGACCTTGCTAGCATGTGAAATGAGTGCAATGGTGCGGTAGTTTGAACAATCTTTGGCATTGCCCTTCTTTGGGATTGGAATGTAAACTGATCTTTTCCAGTCTTGTGGCCACTGCTGGGTTTTCCAAATTTGCTGGCATATGGAGTGCAGCACTTTGACAGCATCATCATTTAAGATTTTGAGTAATTCAGCTGGAATGCTGTCACCTCCATGCTTTGTTGTTAGTGATACTTCCTAAAGCCCACTTGACTTCACACTCCAGGATGTCAGGTTCGAGCTCAGTGACCACACCGTTGTGGTTATCAGGAACATTTAGATCGGCCTTATATAGTTCCTCTGTGTATTCTTGCACCTCTTCCTAATCTCATCTGCTTCTGTTAGGCCCTTGCCGTTCTTGTCCTTTACTGTGCCTTCCTTAGCATGAAATTGTCCTTTGACATCTCCAATTTTCTTGAAAAGCTCTCTAGTCTTTCCCATTCTGTTTTTTTTGTCCATTTGCATTGCTCATTTAGGAAGGCCTCCCTATCTCTCCTTGCTGCTCTCTGGAAATCTGCATTCAGTTGGGTATATTTTTCCCTTTCTCCCTTGCTTTTGGCTTCCCTTCTTTCCTCAGCTATTTGTAAAGCCTTGTCAGATAGCCACTTTGCCTTCTTGCATTTCTTTCTCTTTGGGATGGTTCTAGTTGCTGCTTCCTGTACAATGTTACACACCTCCGTCCAAAGTTCTTCAGGCACTCTACCAAATCTAAGCCCTTAAATCTATTTGTCACCTCCACTGTATATTTGTATGGGATCTGATTTAGGTCATACGTGGAGGGCCTAGTGTTTTCCCTACTTTTTTCAGTTTAAGCCTGAATTTTGCAATAAGAAACTCATGATCTGAGCCACAGTCAGCTCCAGGTCTTGTTTTTGCTGCCTGTATGGAACTTCTCCATCTTTGGCTGCAAAGAATGTAATCAATCTGATTTCGGTGTAGACCATCTGGTGAAGTCCATGTGTAGAGTCGCCGCTTGTGTTGCTGGAAAAGGGTGTTTGCTATGACTAATGTGTTCTCCTGACAAAACTCTATCAATCTTTGCCCTGCCTCATTTTGTACTCCAAGGCCAAACTTGCCTGTTATTCCTAACCTCTTGACTGCCTGCTTTAGCATTCCAATTCCAGGTTTGCCTTGGATCCAAATTGAAATCATTCTGTCATTGTTGAGGTTATACCCCAGTACTGCTGTTCCCACTCTCTTGTTCACTATGAAGGCTACTCCATTTCTTCTAAGGGATTCCTGCCCACAATAGTAGATGTAATGGTCATCTGAATTAAATTCTCCCATTCCTGTCCATTTTAGTTCACTAACTCCCATGATGTTGATGTTCAGTCTTGACATCTCGTATTTGACCACATCTAGCTTACCTTGATTCATAGATCTGACGTTCCAGGTTCCTATGCAATATTGCTCTTTGCAGCATCGCACTTTCCTTTCACTTCCAGACACATCCACAGCTGAGCTTCCTTTCGGTTTTGGCCCAGCTACTTCACTCTTTCTGGAGCTACTAGTACTCGTGTTCTGCTCTTCCCCAGTAGCATAGTGGACGCCTTCCAACCTGAGGGGCTAATCTTCCAGCGTCATATCGTATAGCCTTTTAATACTATAGTCCATGGGGTTTTCTTGGCAAGGGTACTGGAGTGGGTTACCATTTCCTTCTCCAACGGACCACATTTAGTCAGAACTCTCTACTATGACCTGTCCATCTTGGGTGACCCTACATGGCCTAGCTCACAGCTTCATTGAGCTACTCAAGCCCCTTCGCCATGACAAGGCAGTGATCCATGAAGGGGTCAGGGGGAATTACTCCCAGGTAAAGGATTGCAGCCTTTAGCAGTTGCCTCATGATGCAATCCTAACCTTGCGTTAGGTTGGCACAGGGGACTTTCGCAGTGTTGTAAGGGACTAGGAGTGTTGCAAACATGCCATAAAGTATGTTTGCACCACTCTCTGAGTCAGGGAGAGAGAGGGGGCAGCTATGCAGGAGGCTCTCCCTCTAAGCAAGCTGGTGGGAGCTCAAGCAGGAGTGCTTCCCCAAATCCCTAAAGCATAATGATTTATTAATTTTTTGGATTGCCAAACAGGTTCTTCTGAGCAAAGCTATCAGCTAATGGGCACTGCTGGCCAGCTGGCAAGACAAGCACAATCCCCTCTCCAAGAGCCCACAGTCAGCAGTCACTCACACCATGAATTATAGATGCTGCCGGAATTCCATTATTCCCAGTGAGAAGAGTCCCAGCGGTAGTGTTCTCAGACTTTTCCAGCAAGGCAGGAATGGGCAGCTGAATGGAAGAAAACAAGACAAATGTTTTCATGTGCGTATATGGGCAAAGGAAAGGGTGATATTTGTTGGCAGCTCATTTGGTTAGCAAATGCCTCAGGACAGCAAAGGGTACATCTACTAGGGGAGATCATGGTCCTCCAATATGTTTTATTCGTGCCAAATATATAGATGTAAGGGATGTAATGTGCCAGATTGTTGCCTACATACTGAATTTCCTGGTCTGAATTGGTCATGACCAATTGGAGGGCAACTTTGAAGAAATAGTGTAATTTGTGGAAACTTAGATATTCTGAACATTTGTCAAACATGTTTGCCATTGTTAAGAAGAAAAACACTCTAGAAAAGCTTTGTAACGGAGTATACATTTTTAAACCAAGTACATGTGAAGACAAATATAATTGTGTAACCCCTAAGAGATATGTTTAACATACCTTAGCAGAGATGGGGGGAAAGGACTCGGGACTTGCATCTGACCCTTGCATTTTCACATTTTGAGCTTACTTTTGTCGGAATCGAGTTTTGCGTTTTGCAGAATTGAGACTTGCCACTGACGTGCAGCTTGGGGCACTGACTCAGAAATGAGTCTGCAATCTCGGGAACTTGAGTCAGTGAGTATACATGCTTTATTACTTTATTGCAGATTCTGTGTCAGAAAGACCTCTTGCAGAGATCCAGAAAGCACCATAATGTCGCAGAGACCAACAGTTATTTCTTCATTCTTTCCAACTAGAAGAATGGGAGTGGGAGGGTTTTTTGTTTTGGGTAGCTGGCTGCAGCAGGCATGAGGTGTGGGGAGGAGGAACATGGGACGGGGGCGGGGGGACACACGAGGAAGGCAAGGTCCAGTCAGCTCAAAAGGGAGGAAGGCGGCAGCAGACCCCAAATGTTCAGACCCTTAATTGGATGAAAAAGCAGTCTGATTTCTGGCGCTGGGTGAGGGATGGGAGAGAAGGAGGAGCCCTAGGGAGGGTGCAGGTGTTTTGGGTCATAGAAGAACATTGCTTAGCCTGTGGGGGGGAGAGTAGGGGGAATGCAGGGGAGAGGCAGGTCCTAGAACCATTGAAAAGTGACACACAGCCCTGCCACCTCATTCCAATGCCTTTTCCCCCTCACTTGTTCTGAATGCTGTCTCACTTCTGTGTATTCCCACGGAGGTCTGGTTGCACACATGATCCTTTGACTCCTTTTCTGCTGGTGCAGTGGAGCAGTGCTAGGCTCACTTGTCTGTTGCCTCATTGAGCTATTGCTGTGCTAGCATGTGGGGGGGGGGCAGGGGGATACCCCACCTCACAGACAGTGTATTTGTTTCTGCTGCATAAAAACCAAACCATGTCTTTCCTTCTTTCTCACTGTCCTTTGCATTCCACGTTCACAAATTTTTTGGGTGCTAGTTTTTATATACTCATGGCTGAAGCTATGAGTATATTCTGCTAGCAGGCATCCAGCCAGCCACATACAGTACTTAGGCTAACAGAAAGTTCTTTTTTCGGGGTGGGAAAGATCTGTTCCAGGTTGAAACAGATTCAAATGTTTTAGTTTGAAAGAACTGCGTGTGGGGGTTGTTGGTTTTACTGCTGTATTATTTTTCAGGTTTTATATTGAGTTCTTAGGAGAAGCATCCAATTCACATTTATTCAATAATACAGTTTCACATATATAGCAGCACCTGCTATTTACAGTTCAGAAGACCAGGGGCAGGCAATGAGAGAGTCAGGGCTTTGGTGCCTGGCTTGGGGTCATTAGTTTGTTTTACCACCACTAATGGTGTAGCTAATGAAAGTGTAGCCTGGTGCTGAGGGCAAAATGATGCCCTGGAAGTATCATCACAAAAGAAACTGATGTTACATGTGGATGTGACAGCATACCTGGGCTTTTTAAAAAAGGTAAAAAATGGGGAGGGGGAAACCCTCATCCTCCCCCCAGCAGCATTTCCCTTCTTGCTTCCGCAAAGCCTGCAGTCACCCCCCCCAACAGTGGCATAGCTAGGTCATTTGACACTCAGGGGCCATAAATTTTTAATATCCCCATATGACAAAATCCTTCATTCATTCGAATACTGTCCTTCTTCGAAGGAGCTCAGAGTGGTGTGCATGGTTCCTCCATTTTTTTTGTCCACTTTAAACATTATCTAAGCCAGCAATTTTTACATGACAGTTGTATTTTTGTTTTCAGGGGTTTTTTTTGGCCATAGCCTTTGACAGAATGAAGGTATTACACTACAATTTGTTTCATTTCATTCTGCATGAAATTTCATATTAAATGGTATCAAATCGATTCCACACCAAATACATTCCTAAAAACTGCAATTTTAGCAAACCGCAATTTCTTACATGACAGTTGTATTTTTCTTTCTTGTTTTTTTGGCTAACGAAGGACAGGTTTTTTTGTTGAACTCGAAATAAAACAAATTTCCATTCAAATTTCATACCAACATACAAAAAAGCCCTCATTTAACAAAATAACACCACTTTTGCTTCCTTTTGAGGAAGTAATTTTCAGTAAGGCAGCCCTGAGCAATTCAGATAAAGCAAAGCGGCTGAGTAAACTTGCTGGAGGGTATGCGCATGTGTGGCAGCAGGAGGGGAAGGCAGCTGGAGAGGGAAGGGAGAGATGAGTAACAAAGCTACTCTGAGCTCCTCCGAACACAATTCTGAGCACATTCCTACAGCAGCATGTTTAAATTATGTGTTGCTGTTGCTCTTGAAATAGGAGGAAATCAAGCCAATATGGTGATTTCTCCAGGCCCCTGTGCCTTTAAGCTTAGGGGCCGTCAATTTGAGCTTTTGTTTCCCCGATGTGCATTCCTATCCTGTTTGCACCCTAAGAATCAATACTGTTCCAAGCCCAACTCCCCTGATGCCGGCCGGTCTGGGATCCCCTTACTGTGGCTTACCAAGGAACCGTTGATAGAAAAGAATGCCAGCAGGACTTTGATGTTGCAGAAAGAAGTACATTTTACTCATGTTTAGGACATTAGCAAAATGGACACAAGATGCAGTGTGGTTCCCAAGAGATTACAGAACTTGTGCAATTTTTACATCTGGGTTTGGTCAGTTATACATTTGAGCATCCAATGTGGAATTGGAACATTGGCAACTTGCTATTGGCCAATTTTGGTGAGGTGAGACATTTGATTGGTAGTCTCTCTTGCTGTCACTCCCCCTCCCCTCTGCTGTGACCCCCAACTAAGGGTCAGTGGGCAGGAGGGAGAAGCGATTACAAAGTCAAATGCAAACAGAGGTACATTTAGACAACAATAGGTTGGCGCATTACTCACAGGAACAGGGCAAGCTTCCCCTCCCCACCTTGATTGACAATGAATAAGGCAGGTATACTCTGATGGGGGGAAACTCTTGGCTCTTGGGCAGATAAGAACTTGATTGAATTTCAGGCAGGGCGGACCTAGTCAAAATGGCGCCCAGGGCACCCAATAGAAGTGCGCCCCCACGGGAGCCCAGGTCTACCCACCAGAAGCAGCCACGGGTAGACCTGGGCTACACAGAGCCCAGATCTACCCATTAGAAATGGCCATGGGTAGACCTGGGCTCCCTATAGGGAAACAACAGCATTAACAGCAGAGCCCAGATCTACCCATTAGGACCAGCCATGGGTACACCAGTGCTCCACAGGTCAGGAAGGCATCCATAGTGCAGACCTTCCCATTCAAAACATATTTCCAGTGCCAAGGCATCTTTAATCATAACTTTTAAGGTCACGGTGAGCTTAGCCTTAGTTTTTTTTTTGTAGTTGGTTCTTAACGTTTGCTGACTTCAGATTGAAATCCCTGTGTCTCCACTTTCAAAAATCTGAGTCAGTGTCTGAAAAAGCCACATGCGAGCAGAGACCATCATGCAATGCTTCCAATTTGCATGAGAGATTAGCATGTGCCCCCCTAGTTATATAGACAATTGACAGGGGGAGAGAGAGAGAGAGAGAGAGCGCCAGCCAGCCAGCCGGCCAGGTGGACCAATGATGGAAGCAGAATTGCTCAGTTCTTCAGTGGTACCTTGATCTGACTTGTCAGGTACATTGACCTGACTTGTAATGACTACGTGTCAAGACCTGATCATTTCAGCGAGGACAGAGGATGACTTGGGGCACTGCCTGACTGTGATGGCAGGGGTGCAGCGTCTGGCAACCAGGGCAGGGTGTGGGCCTGGGGATGGGTGAGCTGCCCAGGGTGACTGCACCACCCACGCAGGAGAAACGCAGCACAGCTGATGGGGTCACCGTTGCTTGAGGGCAACGAACTTGGAGGCAGGACTTCACTTTATTCTCAGAATTGAGAAGGTTTTCAAGTTTTCAAGGCAAAGGTTGCCCGACGTATCTCAGCCCTGGAAATGAACTCTTCGGCGATGGCATCTAGGTCTGCCTTTTTGGCCAACTCTGTGTGCAGCGGGGCCAGATGGTTCAGGCGCTTCTGCGTGACAGTTGACTGCAGATAGTTTTTGAGCCTTCTCAGCATGGAAAAAGACCGTCGGCTGTGCAGGTTGACACAGGGACCATCAGGAGCTGTTGGAGGAACAGTTGCACTTCAATTGCAGAAAACAAAAACTAAACAAAGATCAGAATATATAGGACAAGTGTGAAGCAATACATCTAAATTTTTTACAACCTTACTATATAATTAGTAATTAATCCATTTAGAAATTGTGTCTCTTACCTAATCTCTTCTTTTCCTTTGTTACTTCTTTTTTATATCATTTATTTTAATCCCTAGTATACTCTCTTACATCAAAATCATCTGCTTATTCATCCAAGCCATACTTTGTAACTCCAAAATTTCCTTTGTCATGCAGGAAGTCAATGAGTGTCTCTTTACCAACTTTACCAACTTCTCTGTAACTAAAATTGTAAGTTTGTCCATTTCCATTAAATCCAAAATTTTTAGCCACCAATCTTCAATTGAAGGTACTTCTGAAACCTTCCAATATTGTGCATGAAGTATCCTTGCTGCAGTTGTCATATACAAAAATAAAATTTCCAAGTCTTTTGAACCTGATCTTCAAGTCAGTGATGTCATGCACCCACTACGCACCACTACGCAAGTACCGGTTCCTAGAAGTTGAGCTGGCCCCGCCCACTCGAAGCTGGCCCTGTCTGCTGGTTGGCTCAGCAGCTGCGCATGCGTACTGCATGCCCGCAGCCATTGCCTGCACTTTCTGAGAGGAGGCAGGCAGGCAGGCAGCGTGGTGGTGGCAGCAGCAGCGGCAGCAGTGGAGCGAGAGGACCGGAGGCGGCAGCAGCAGCAGCGAGGGAGACCCTGGAATAAGGCAGCAAGCGTGAGAAGGTAGGCTGCCTGGGGCTCCCGCTCCCTCCAGCCATGCAGATCCAGCGTCCCGGTTCCTCCTGCAGCCTCCCCCCCAGCCCCAGCCCCCACGCGGTCTTTTTTTGGTCGCCCGTTCCCACTCCTGCTCCTTGCTGGCTCCTTGCATTTAACATTAAAGTTAAATGGCTCCCTGTCCCAAAAGGGCTCCCAATCTAGTACAGTCTAGCCTGCTATTTAACCAGGGAACAGTTGAAGCCAAATATGTCTATACACATCTCTAGAAAGCAAAGCAATAGGAGTTAAATCCACACTAACCACAAGCTGAAGTTATTACAAACATGATCACATCCATGGCAACCATCATGACCTCACTTCCTGCCACGACATCACTTCCGGCTTATGATGTCACTTCTGGTGGGCAGACCCCAACAAGTGCTAATCAAAAGTGAGTACCTGTTCCTAAATCATTTGGATGACACCACTGCTTCAAGTATACCCAGCAAAAATGCTTCTGGTTTCATTCGTAAGTTTACCTTAAAAATCCACTATATCTGCTGGTATATCTGAATCCAATTTCCTTTTGCTTTTTTACAAGACCACCACATGTGGTAAAATGTACCTTCTTGGTTTTGACACTGCCAACATTTGTTTGACACATTCATACATTTTTGTTACTTTAACTGGTGTTATATACCATCTGTACAAATTCTATACATCTTGTAAAAATTCTCTTTAAGATTTACATTTAATCTGAATTTCAATCTTTTAGTCCACAAAGTTTTCTACTTGCATAGAAATCTCATGACCAACATTTTTTTGCCCATTTTATCATACATTCTATAACTTGTTCCTCTTTTGTCTTCTATTTAAACAATATCCTATACATTTTAGCAATACATTGCTCTTTTCCAGTACACGAATTGATTTCTAGTAATGACATTTGGTTTTCAAAGCCATATAACCTTTTATCCACTTTAAATCTCTCAAACAGCTGTGTATATTGGAACCATTGACAGTTATTCCCTTCTAATAAGTCCTCTCTTGTCTTCGTTCTATATTCTCCTTGTGAAACAACTAATACATTTCTATATACTAACCAATCATCTTTTGATGTTGTTCCACGACTAAAAAAAGCTTCTCGTGGAGAAACCCATAATAGTACTTAGGTATAAAACTCTTCACAGAAACAAAAAAGTATTGATGAACTTGAATCCAAAATGCACACTATTACTGTCAAATAGGAAAGTAGGAAACACTTACACAATCAAGTAAAAGAGCAAAATGAAACTGTCACATTCACTGAGCAATGATAAACTGGAAGAGTTGCGAGTAGGCTTCCCTTAAATACGGCCACCTAAGATTCGAGTGGGTACTGGAATTTTCTTGAACAACATGAATTGTCGAACAATATGAGACCGGGGCATAACCCATGAACAACCCACCCATGAGCAAGCAACATAAAGTTGTCCGTGGGAGAAACATGGCGATCTCAAATCCACTCCGCAGTACTTAATAGACTGCTCTTATGACTTGTTGATTGTGATTGAGAATGCAAGTCTCATTGGGAATTGCAATCTCTTAAAGTGAAAAGGGAGATCAGTCGGAATGAGTGGTATCCGTGGGATACAAACTGTCTCACCCTCTCCCTTTCCTGTTAAGATAGTCGCTTCAATTACATTACTCAGCATCTTCTTGACACACAGCCTTGTGCCATTGCAAAGTTTAGGCGGCTTGAGATTCCGTAGTAAAATAATTGGAGATCCCACTTTAAGTAAAAGACTGTGGTGGCAATCCAGCCGGATCAAGTGAGTTTAGGAAGTCTGATGGGAAATTGACGACCTCATGGGCATCTACTACAGTATCTATAGACTGTATTCAGTAACTTACGCCTGGTATTGTGGTAAGTATTTGATTGGAGTCCAAGACCAGGGCATAATGATTTCTAAAAATTTCCAGAAGGTTCTACAGAGTTCTACTCGTCCTATTCGACTAAACTTGGGCTTAAACGTCATTGGGACTGTCACCAATCAGCTTAGCGACCCCGAAAACTATGGATTTGACACTAATGTTGGTCATTTTGGACATTTTATTTTTCACCCCTTCTCACCCCCCATGCCAATGGCAGCTGAACGTGGACTTAAATGGCATTGGGAGTGTCACCACTCATCTCAGCAACCCCAAAAACTATAGATTCTAAACTAATATCAGTTGCTTTAGATTAGTTTTACATGTCACCCCCTTCCCACCCACCCCAGGGGTGTCATACCCCCCACAGTATTTTTCCCCAGATTGTAAGTCATATGTGTACCAAGTTTGGTGTAAATCACTCCAGGCATTCCAGAGTTATGCTGGAACACACACACACACACACACACACACACACACACACACACACAGAGAGAGAGAGAGAGAGAGAGAGAGAGAGAGAGAGAGAGATTATATTTTGCTTTTCAACAAAAAATTCACAAAGTGGTTTACTGGCAAGAAATAATTGTGAAGTTAAATGGCTCCCTGTCCCCAAAAGGCTCACAATCTAAAATAAAAATAAAAATGCAGAACACCCCCACCAACAGCCATTAGAAAAGACACTGTGCTGGGGTGAAGAGGGACAGTTACTCTCCACCTGCTAAATATAAGAAGAGCACTATTTCAAAAACTGCCTCTTGCCCAGTTAGCAGGGTTTGACTGGGCCAACAGCCTCTTGTTTCTTAATAACAACCATTCTTTCAACCAAATAAAGGCACATGCTGCAAAATAGCTTTTCAGGTCCAGCAATCCTAACCCTCCTCTCTGCTTTGCATCTTACAAAATTTTATATCTCACTCTTGGATTTTTACCTTGCTGTTCTGCCAAATCCCATCCTGCAACAGAGAACTTAAAGTTAGGAAAGACGAGTATCCCTTTAAATCTCCCTTCCAGGTCTCCCCAAGGGCCTCAATGCCCACACTAGGCTAACTAGTTTCCCCACAGAGCAGCTTCAGAGATAGGCAAGAGGGAGGGAATTCAGTCACCCACTGGGCCTCCTCTCTTTCAGCAGCTTTGTTTTGGGATCACAGGCTGGCCAGCCTCCTCCAGACTGCCCTCATCATTGGCTTTGCTCAAGATACCCCACCAAACAATAGGCAGTCAGCTTGTCCCAGCTACAACTGCCTCTTCCAGCTGATGGCTCCAGGGGCGTGGCAGCCAAACAACTGTTCCCCACAGTCATTCCCCACAATGGGTTTACCTTAGCCTTTAGCCAATCCCACAGTCCTGCCTTCAGTCCTGCCAGCAGTTCTTCAGGCCAGCAAGCCATCCATCCATCCAGCACTGCATCCCAGGTACCATCCTCCAGTGCCTACACAGCTTCCCTTACTAGGATCTTCCCAGGTCCCATCCCAGCTCCCTTTCTCCCTCTGCTGCCTCCAGGTTTATACTGAGTTGGCTGGCTTTAATTCATCAGCCACACCCACTGGCACCTGTGTTCCTGAGGCTTGCAAAGACCTTCTGGGATTAACCCTATAATCCCTGGTTTATCTGGGACAAGGGGCTATTGCTGATACCACTCTCTATCTCTAACCTTTTCCAATACACTTGCCAAACAAATTTTGAGATATCTCCATGCCATTGTTTAAGCAGGGAATCAGATAAAATAACCGGTATTGTCTGAAATAAAAACATCATTTTCGGCAAAACATTCATCTTAATTACAGAAATTCTTCCCATCAAAGACAATTTTAATTTCTTCCATCTTGCAAAATCTTTTTTTTTCATTCCATACTTCAACATGTTCAGAAATAAAACAGAATTCATATTTGTCAAGTTAATACCCAAATACTTTACTTTCTTTTTAACCTTAAAACCTGTCTTATTATTAAACTCCAGCTGATTTTGCCAATCCATATTTTTAGTTAAAATATTTGTTTTCTGTTTGTTAATTTTAAAACCTGCTAGTGCCTCAAATTCTTTCAATTTAGTCATCAATATTTTAATATTTCTCAATGGGCTTTCTAAGGATAATACCATATCATCTGCAAAAGCTCTAAGTTTAAAAGTTTGCTTTTTAATTCTCACTCCTTGTATCCAATCATTTAATACAGGGGTCCTCAAAAATACAGCCCCCCAAGGTCATTTACCTGGCCCGCCCATCATTCAGAGCTGAAACGAGGGGAGGCGGGCACTTTACCTGGGTGCAAGAATATGCTGGGGAGGGGAGATGCCACTGAAGCCTTGAATGTGCAGTCTGTATTCTGAATATTTTTTGCTGGGCTGGACCGGTGACCAGTACATAGATGGCCACCTTCTCCTGTCTGCAGAGCCACTGAGCTGGGTGCTGAGTACACCCCTGCACTCGGCACACATGTAGAAGGTGCACAGTACTTCCCTGTTAGGTGGAGTGATAAATACTTGCTAGTCCCAGCCGCTCCTTCGGGACAGGGGTGGCCGTCTCCTCCTCCAGGCCGTTGCCCTGCCTGCAGACCTTGGAGGGGCCGGCTGAAGCCTTGCTAGCTTGCTTGCAGCAACAACTTGAGCAAGGTGCTGGGTGTGAGCACTGGTGGGGAGGCAGGCAGGCAGGTCGCCACATGGCCGGATTCCAGAGGTGGCACTTGGCTGCAGCGAGGTGGTGCCAGCAGGACAGGGAGGCATGGTGCTGGGAGTGGAGTGGTGAGGTCAAGTTTGAGCTGGGCGGTGTGGCACAACTCTCGAGTAGCGCGCACTGCATGGCAAGTCAGACTCCCTCCCGCACACTTCCACTCCGGCGTCCTGTGCTGAGTGAGCCCACATGCGGGCTGAGCCATGAAGAGGGGCGCGTGGTATGGAGTGCAAAGGTGGGGACGCTCCATCCCTCCCCCGTGAGCTTGGCAGCGGCAGTGCCTCCTTCGCCCCCGCCGAGCGCTGGAATGAGGTGAGAGAGGCTGAGCTGCCTGAGTGGGAAGGAGTCGCGGGGGGGGGCCCTTGGGGTCTCGGGGCAGGACGGAACTCTAGTGCTTGTCCCCAGCCAAAGTTGGAACAGCAGCGCAGACTTTTAGTCCAGCCCCCCAACAGTCTGAGGGACAGTGAACTGGCTTCCTGTTTAAAAAGTTTGAGGACCCCTGGTCTAATATCTCTGTTCAGCACTTCCAATACACTTCCAATAAACAAAAGTGGTGATAATGGACATCCTTGTCTTGTTCCCTTTTGTATTTCAAGTGGTTTAGTTAACCATTTACCAATGTGGATGCTCTTTGCGAAGTATAAATTGATTATCCATTTCAGAAAGTTATCTCCAAAATTTGTATCTTTTAAGATTTCCAACAAAAAACTCCAGTTCAAATTATCGAAAGCCTTTTCTGCATCTAAAAAAAATAGCACCAATTATCTTTCAGTAAATTTATCAAAATGTTCAATTATATCTAGTACAATTCAACCATTGTCCCTCATATATCTTTTGGGTAAAAATCCATTGGAAGTTAAAACTTTAATAGTTGGAGCCTACGCACCACATGAAGCAAAGGCTGAATTTTTTAAACAATTGTTGGATAAATTGTTGAATTATTCGTACAGTTCATATTGCCTGATGACAGACTGGAATGGTGTCACTTTCTGAATGGTGTGACCCCTGCTAACTGGGCAAGAGGCACTTTTTTCAAGTGGTGTTCCTCTTATATTTAGCGGGGGGAGAGTAATTGTCCCTCTTCACCCCAGCACAGTGTCTTTTCTAGTGGCTGTTGCTGGTGGTGTTCTGCATTTTTTTAGATTGTGAGCCCTTTTGGGACAGGGTGCCATTTAACTTTATTATTATTTGCCTGTAAACTGCTTTGGGAACTTCATGTTGAAAAACAGTATATAAATACTTTTTGATTGATTGATTGATTGATTGATTGATTGATTGATTGATTGACTTCACCCCAGAGAGATAGAGCATCAGATAAAAGTATAAAAATTACCCAAGGGAAATTAACTAAGACTTTCTTTGAGTTGGTAGAGACATTAGGATTAATAGATATCTGGAGACAAATAAATGGAAATGCAAAAGAATATACATATTTTTCAGAAAGGCACAAATCATTTTCAAGGATTGGTATGTTTTTAGTATCTAAGAATTTAGTATTAAGTACCACAAAGGCAGAGATACTACAAAAATGTCTTTCAGACCACAACCCGATAACATTGTCAATTAGGAAGAAAATAATTTCCGATGGATAGTAAATGCGATTCTGTTGCAAAAAGAAGAGGTAGTAACACAAGCAAAGAAAGAGTTAAGGGAATTTTTTGAATTGAATCTTAATAAAGGAATTGAAATGGATATTGTGTGGAATGCAGGCAAAGCTTTTATGAGAGTTTTTTTCATACAAAAAAATTCTGAATGGAGAAGAGAAAGCCAAATGAAGTATCAAAAGATTAATGTTGTGTTGTGCCACCGTCTTGTCCCAGAGAGGGGTGCTAGACCATCTCTTCTCCTCTCCATGGCGGGTGTGTGTGTGTGTGTGTAATCCATAGGCTCATATGCCCTATAGCCAGACCAGGGCCCATATGAGTTGTGAATATTTGTTGAATAAATGTCCTTAAGCACTTGCAATTCAAGGCAACAAGGCACACATCCTGTGCCACCAGCCTGGGACCACAGCTAAGAGTAAACAGTCTTCAAAGAGGAATGTACAAACTCTTAACTCTTAATTCTACAGCGAAAACTAGCCTTGAGCCCAAAGCAATGAAGCTTAACTTAAAATGATAGAGTGCCCAAGCAGCAAGACTGAGTTTAGACTAGTTCCAAGTATTCACAAATAAAGCCTATGGTTTAACTATAATTTATTAAGAAAATAAGCAGTTACATATCTAGGAAAGGCTTAAAAGAAGCAACAGAGACTTAAACGAGATACACATCAAATAAGAAAAAAGCTACATTCCTAACACTAGATTAGACCCTAATATTTTCAAGGTCTGGTTATTTTCAAGGTAGTTAGCCTTGTTGGTTCAACTTCTTCTCGGTACAACCAGGTAGCAGGTCCATTTTGGGCATCTTGGACAGACATGGAAAAGGAGATCTGAAGGTCTGGAGAACTGATGGTCTGATAATCTTCTCTGATGATCTCTGAAGGTCTGATGATGGTCTGAATATCTGATGGTGTGATGTTCTGTATCCCAAACTGGGTGTTTTTATACCCCCTCTCCAACAATCAACCAACCAACCTATCAGGATAAAGGTTGGACATCTCCTGACGGAGTAAAGGAATGTTTTGAGGTTGCATAAAGGTTAGAAAAGGTTATGAATACTCAGCACTTAACCTATGTGGTGGGTCTCAGCTGTGCGGAACCTTCTTGATTGCAGCACTAGCTGGATGGAACCTTCCTGATTAGGTGTGACTTTGCAAGCTGATGGTGCAGTGTCCCTAACCCCAGCTATGACCTCACACCTGTCTGCAGGAAACAAGGCAAACAGGAAATAACACTGTAAGTGAAGTGATTACCCCCAGCTGGTACTTTAGCAGCTTCAGCTCTTTTTTACAAAATGGAGGTATTTTGACAAAATGGAGTCAGACCATGGCCTAGCCTTCTTTTGCTCTTTACGGGGTTGGTGTCCATGCTGCTGAAAAGTGTCCTCCTGGTTGGCACGCCATTTTTGGCAGTCATTGGAGGACAGACAGTCACCATCATGACAAGACCAGCAGTCATAGTAGGCAGCACAGTAGCAGTCAAAGCTGGGGAGACAGACCAATGGTTTTAATCCAGGAAGGACTGCATCAAAGGATCCAATATGGCTATATGCAAGGAGGTATATATGTGTCCTCATGCCCTTTTAAGTATAGGTCAGCAGCAGTGGCTCTCCTGCTGGAACCTGCTGCTGGTCGGTCGAATTGCTTTGCTGCAGCTATGCCTGTCTTGTGGGGGAGCTCTGGGCCCCCCAGACAGGACACCGCCTCACCAGTGGTGCATGGGAGGATTGCTAGATCTGAAGGACTGTAGTAGTTTCGCCCTTTCTGTAGGATTACTGTTCACTGCACTGTCTGCTACTGTGTCCAGGGAACGTTGGACTTCTATTGGAGTAGTGCTCCTTCAGTCTTCAAGAGTTGCCAGGCTGACTATGTCACCCTCATCCTGCTGGGCCCCTCTCCTCAGACACGCCTCTGCCCTGCTGTGTCATGCTTGCCAGAGAGGGGTGTGCCATGCCTGCCTGCAGGCCCCCATTTTCATATTGCTCATGCCTTGTGTGGCAGAGAGAGAGAGAGTGCAGCCTGCCCCTCACTCTATGCCTCCAGCCATGCTAGGTTCAAGTGCCTCCATGTCTACCTACCTGCCTGTCCACCTGACCAGGGATGGAGAATCCTTGTGATTTTAGGTGGGAGGGATGGCTCCTTTGCAGTGCTGCTGCTGATGCAGCCACTGCTCTGCCACCGGTTCTCAAACTGATTTTTCTCACATTCAGTCATTTTCAGTTCACACTTCCTTCCTCACCATTGTCGTGATATTTGGACGATACTCTTCCAGCCACTCCACCTGCCGCTGTGATCACGCTGGGCTCACCTAGCTTGGATTCCTGCCTGGTGTCACTTCCTTGGCGCTGAGCCTCATGGCACTCTCTCCCCTGTGCAAGTGTGGTACCTGTCCATGCCAGTGGCCAGAGCCCTCCCCAACTGCCTGCCTGCCCCCCCTCCTTTGCAAAATCAGGACACTTGGTTTTGGGGCAGAGGCACCTATTTCTATTTCGTACCTGTCATGTTGGCTGCCTGCTCTTATAGTCTCATTCTAATGGGTAGGGGTGCAATTTCTGGAAAGTGCCCTCCCTCCCTGCCTGCTTGTCTGCTCTCCCTTCGCCAAACCACTTTACTGTGTTGTGTTATGGGGCAGAGGAGCTAATGCAATGTAGCTAGCTTCAACTCTCCCACTGGTAGTTGACCTCCCTGCCCTGTCCACTCCCCCTCATGCCACCACCCTCTACCCCTCCTGTCTTTCAGAGATGACAGGCTGCCCCATTGTCACTCGTCATCACTTCATCAAAGTTGGTGACTGCTGGTGCATTAGTTGCTCACAATGCTTGCCACTCCCCCCCCCTCTGATTACCATAGTAATAAGAGAAATCCCTCCTTTTTGCCATGACAGGCCACCCTCACTCATTGCTTCGGTTCCCATGTGGTCATTTCTTCATGTGTGGCCAATGGCCAGCCTGCCTGGATGCCGGCTTCCCTCATGCCAAAGGTGTGTTTCTGATAAGGGGGTCTCTCCTCTCCTTCCCTGGGGGCTGGCATTCACGCTGTTGGCACGGGATTCGGTGCCCCACGGCCACTGTGCTGCTGCCCACTTCCCCTCAGGACCGGGTGGATGGGCAGCCCGGCCAGGTAAGGAGGGCTCCTGCGAAGGTGCCCGACACAACCGATTCAGGTAAAAGATAAGTTGGGGCCACCCACATGATGGGCAGTCCAATCCTAAATGGTGCTGGAGCAGGCAGGCTGGTGGGCCTGCGCTGCATCCAATGCCGCTTGAGAGGCCACTGGAGCAAAATTGTGGGTGCAGAATCGGGCTGCACAGCCTGGGGATGAGGCCTAACGGCCGCATCCCAAGCCAACCCCTTTCCCTGGTCAGCACCCCTGCATCGGCGCTAGTGATGTAGCACCAACACAACAATGTTGTGTCAGCACTATGACAGGGCTTGGATTGAGGCACAAACCTAGGGGTAGAGCCACGGAGATAGGAGGCTTCAATCTGGTTAGATTGTTTGTGTTAACTATATTTACCCTGTGAAGCTATTACATCATTGATGCAAACTCATTCATGTTTGGATTAGTGTTAGAATTAGGGTTAGGTATGGGCCACATTCACATTTGGGGTGGCACAAAATTTGGGGTGAAGCAGGAGAAGCTTTTCCCTTAGAAGCAGAGAGAGAGAGAGAGAGAGAGAGAGAGAGAGAGAGAGAGAGAGAGGTCTTTGACCTGGTTTGGTAGTTCGCTTTGGCAGTAGCATCCTTGGGGGGGGGTGCTATGTTTTGCAAGGCACCTTACCTTGCCATGTAAACCACTCTTCTCCCTCACCATCATAGCCATTCCAAGCTGCAGAAGCAATGAGGAGGAGACGCCTTCATATTGCTTACTCACTACTTTGTGTGAGTGGAGTGGTTTACACGGCAAGGTAAACCTGCTGAGCCTTGTAAAATGTAGCGCCACACCCCCTTCTAGGGACACTGCTGAGCTTTGGCTAGATATGAGCATGTTAACCTGAGCCTGTGAAGCAATTTCCATTCATATGAAAGTCAGTCTGGATTTGGGTGAGAGTTAGGGTTAGGTTTGGTCTGAGGCACAAAGTTTCAGGTGCGGCAGGTACAGCTTTTTCCATAGAAGCAGAGCGAGCAGTCTTTGACCTGGGGTCAACTCCTTTAACAGGGTTATTCAGGGGTTCTCAGGAGATAAACCCTTTTAACAGGAGATCATCAGGAGATATTCAGGGTATTCAGGGTGTAGATTATTTTAATTTAGATCTTCTGGAATATACCCCTTTAACAGGATGTATTCAGGGGTAAACCCCTTTATCAGGTTTATCAGGTTTATCAGGGGGGGTCTTCAGTGTGTAGAATCCTCATGGGATCCTCAGGTGATCTGCAGGGGATAGACCCCTTTACCTGGGATCTTCAGGGTGCAGACCCTTTAAACAGAAGGTACTAAGGGCATCTGCAGGGCCATTTCCCTATTACAGGCGGTCTGCAGTGGGTAAACCTCTTTAAGAGGGGATTAGGGTTAGGGTTATATCCCTAACATGGGATATTCAGGGCCTTCAGGAGCTAGACCCATTTAACATGGACTTCAGGGGAACTTCACGTATAGACTCTTTTAACAGGGGGTCTTCAGGAGATATTCAGAGTGTAGACCCCTTTAACAGGTGGCTTCAGGAGGTAGAACCATTTAACAGGGGGTCTTTAGGAGATATTCCTGTGCAGGGCCCAGAAACCTCCTGCCTGCCTGCCTGTCTCCCAACATCCCAGAGTCCTCTCCAGTTCTGTTGCTATGGGAGGCATCAGGGACTTGGCCACAAACCAAGGGCCCTGGCAGGAGCGGTTTGGACAAGCCTATTCTCACCTATGCAAAGGCCCACTCTCCCCGGCTGTGGGAATGTCTTTGTTTCCCACCTGCTGGCGGCCTGATCACCCCTGCAACAGCCCTCCGTCATTTGTTGAATTTTAGCCAATTAAGCGAGCACATCTCTATATAGTCTTGTACTAACTTAGGGCACAATCCTACCCAGCGCTGGGGCAGGAGTGCCTGCCAACCATCGCCCTATCCAGCATCGCCCTATCCAGCATCGCCCTATCCAATTTAGGATTGGAGGCTGGAGCATCCCTTCGGCAAGGGAGGGGAGACTTACCGTAGGGGAGACTCCAGCCTCCCCTATATGCTTCTTGGATCTGTACCCGCTAAAGAGCGGGCACAGATCCGAGGAGACTGTGCGGCCCAAATTGGCCATATGGCCACCTCCCAAGACCGCCCACGTCATGCCCAAGTCCCACCCCTGCCTCCTTCCCTCCCTCCAATCCCCATGCTGCCCTGGCACAGAGCCTCCCTCGCGCCGACCGGCTTTGGTTGGCGGGAGAGAGGCTCAGCGTGGGCGCAGCAGGGCCGGCGCTGCTTGCAGTGCCAGTCCTGTTACCTTAGTGCCAACGCGGGAGTGCCAATCGGCGATAAGGGTGCAGTGTCAGCGCAACCCAATTGCGCTGACGCTGCGCAGGATTTAGGATTGCGCTGCCCGCAGTAGCCCTGACCCGCAATACCTTCATACCACCCTGCCAGCACCGTGTAATGTTTGTCTTGTTGGCCTTGCTTTGGAATTGTTGGCCTTGCTTTTTCTTTGGGAACTTTACTCCCTCAGCCTTGGATTGGAATAGCTCCTTCCTCAGATTCCAAAGAACCTTCAGCCTGCTGCAAGAGCTGCTACAGGCTGAAACAAGACCCCTTTATGAGGCGGGTATTCAGGGAGTATTCATAGGGAAGACCCCTTTAACAGAAGGTGTTCAGGAGGTTGGATACCCTCTTTAACAGTGGGTATTCAGGGATTCTTCAGGGGACAGCTTTTTTAAAGTTGGTCCAGGGGTAGACTCATGTAACACTGGGACGTAGTTGCACTGCGGGTTAAACCGCTGAGCTGAGCTTGTTGACCAGAGGGTAGGCAGTTCGAGACTGTGTGATGGAGTGAGCTCCCATTGCTTGTCCCAGCTCCTGCCAACCTAGCAGTTAAAAAGCACCTAAAAAATGCGATTAGATAAATAGGTACCACTTCGGTGGGAAGGTAACGGTGTTCTGTGCGCCTTGGCGTATAGTCATGCTGGCCACATGACCAAGGAAACGTGTTCTTGGACAAACGCTGGCTCTTTGACTTAGAAACGGAGATGAGCACCTCCCCTTACAGTCGGTCATGACTAGACCATTCAGTCGTGGGGAAACCTTTTCCTTTTATACAGGGGATAGATGCCTCTAAGAGGGGGTGTACAGGGGGTAGCTTCCTTAGCAGCAGGTCTTTAGAGGGTCCTCAGGGGGGAGTCCCCTTTTGGAGGGTCTTCAGGGAATATTCAGGGGGCATACACATTTAACAGTGGGGTATACCCCTCTAACAGGTAGATGTTCAGGTAGATTTACAGGATGTCTTTAGGGGGTAGACTCCTTTCATGGGGGCTTCAGGGGGTCTCCCTTTAACATCCCTTTAACAGGGTTTCTTCAGGAGATACTCAAGGGATAGACTCAAGGCCCAGGCCAGAAGGGAAATGTAGGTCCCAGTTCAAACGGTACTTTTCAAGTACTTTTGTTCAATGCTATATAGATATGATTTATGTATGGGTATGTATGTAAGAAAGACTTTGACCTAGTTCAGTAGTTTGCATTGGCTGGACAGAACCATGTTAACCTGATCTTGTGAAGTAAACAATTCATGTTAAAGTCAGTCTGCATTAGGGTGAGAGTAACTGTTAAGTTTGGGCTGCCCACATGCATATTCTTATTACAATCCAAGAAACTCAATACAAGCACATTAATCTTTGAATTAAAAATTCAAAGATTAATTCAGAATTATTGTGCCAAAATTATGCCAGTCCAAAAATGCCCAAAATATCTCCCTTGCGTTCAGTTTCCAGCAAACATATAAATTCAATCTTCTGTGCAGCTAATCCCATAACGGAACTTTAAAGAAATAACATATACTGATAAAACACTCCTTAACAACATCATATTAATTACAAAATGAGTGATTTCTACAGAATGATTTCAGATCAGAAATGGGCATCACCTTTGCAGCTGACATCATAATTTCATTAGAAAACCCATGAGGAATATTGAAATATTGGTAATTAAATTGATAGAATTTGTATCATTAGCAGGTTTCAAAATTAATAAACAGAAAACAAAGATCTTGATTAAAAATATGAATATGCAAAATCAGTTGGAGTTGATGAATAAGACCGGTTTTAAGGTTGAAAAGAAAGTAGTCTTTGGGTATTAATTGGATAAGTATGAATTTTGTCTTATTTCAAAACAATTATGTTAAAATCTATATATATAAAATCGGATGTGTGGATGTGTGGATGTTCCTCATAGGCTCCGCAACGCCTGGAGTGATGTGCACCAATCTTGGCACACGCTTGCCTTGCGGCCGGGTGACAAACACTGCGGGGGTCAGGCCCCCCTAGTGCCCCTGGGGGTGGGGGTGCGCAGGGGGCCCCCACATGAAAACAGTCGAAAATGGCCGAGATTAGTGTCGAATCTGTAGCTTCCGGGGTCACTGAGATGAGCAGCGATGCTCCCGATGCCGTTTGAGTCCGGGTTCAGCCCCACTCGGTGTGCAGGGTGAGAAGGTGTGCGAAACAAAACGTCTGCCATGCCCTGCTGGAACGCCTGGAGCGATTGGCACCAGACTCGGCGCGCGCATGCCTTGCGGCCTGGTGACAAACACTGCAGGGGTCAGGCCCCCCTAGCACCCCCAGGGGTGGGGGAGTACAGGGGGTCCCACGTGAAAATGGTCAAAAACTGCCAAAATGGGCATCGAATCCGTAGTTTCCAGGGTCACTGAGACGAGCGGCTATGCTCCTGACGCCGTTGGAGTCCGGGTTCGGCCCCCGTCGGTCTGGGGGGGTGCGAAGGGGTGTGAAACAAAATGCCCATCGTGACCCACTGGAACGCCTGGAGCGATTGGCACCAAATTTGGTAGACATATGCTTTACGGTCTGGCGACAAATACTGTGGGGGGTACGACACCCCCTAGCGCCCCTAGGGGTGGGGGTACGAAGGGGGTGCCATGTAAAAATATTCAAAAACAGCTGGCATTAGTGTCAAATCCATAGTTTCCGGGGGCGCCTAGAAGTTTGGGATAATTTGTTACCCAGGCAACGCCGGGTAACAAAAGGCTAGTATGGAATAAAAAAAAAACTTTACAAGATGGGAAACACTGAAATTGTTCTTGTTGAGAAGAATTTCTGTATTCTTAATTTCTTAATTCTTAATTAAGAATTCTTAAAGAATTAAGATGAATATTCTGCTGAAAATGTTTTTATTCCAGACAATACCATTTATAGTAGATTCTCCATTCAAACAATGGCATGGATATATTTCAAAGTTTGTTTGGCAAGGTAAAAAACCAAGAGCAAAATATAAAATATTGCAGGATGCAAAGACTGCCAGACTTGAAAACGTATTTTGCAGCATGTGCCTTTATTTGGTTGAAAGAATGGTTGTTACTACAAAACAAGAGGCTGTTGGGCAGGCAGTCCAATCCTAAGTAAGGCCGACATAGTAAGGCCGACATAACAGGTCTGCATCCTAAAGCCCATTAGGAGGCAGCAGCAGCAACATGCAAAACAAGGGGAGGTTTTCCCCTTGCATCCGGGTAAGCCCCAGTCATCCCTATGGGCCTGCTCGGATCTGCGCCTGCTGTTTTGCAGGCGCAGAGGAACATGGACAGAAGTGGCCTGAATCGTGGCCACCCTGGCCAGGGATGGGCTTTAGGATACGGCACTACAGCTGTCCTGCGTCATCGCCCCCATCACCGCCCACTGCGCCACCCAGTTACACCGCTGGAATGCCCTCGTGGAGGACCTGCACCGCCTGAGCGCCACCGATGCTCGACTGGCGGAAGGCTGGCGCTGCTGATGGTCGGCACTGCTGCTTGCACCGGTCCAGCACCATAGCACTGGATGGCACGTTTGTGACAGCATTTGGCTGGCACAAGAACATAGCGCCGGTGCAACGGAGGTATAGGATTGTGCTGTTAGAAGGGTCGGATTTAAGATTTGGATGGCACGAGTTTCTATGGTATGAAAAATTAAAGGCAAATATGTAATTTAAAAGTCATTATATTAGACATGCATTGTTGAGAATACGGAACAAATATAAAAATAGGTTTTGCACAAAAATGCCATTATGGGTTTCTCCACAAGAGGCTCTTTTTGGTCATGGTACAACATTGAGAGCTGTCTGGTTACTGTATAGAAATTTATTAGTTTTTTTCATAAGGAAAATACAGGATGAAAACAAGAAGGAACTATTAGAAGGGAATAGTTGTCAATGGTTCCATCTTTTGAGAGATTTGAAGTGGATAAAAAGTTTGGCTTTGAAGACCAAATGTCATTATTAGAAAACCACTTGTGTACTGGAGAAGAGCAATGTATTGCTGTTGAAATATGAGACAGAAGAGGAACAAGTTAAAGAATGTGTGATACAATGGGCAAAAAATGTTGGTCACGAGATTTTACTGGAACAGTGGGGAAGCTTGTGGATTAAAAGATTGAAATTTACATTAAATGTAAATTTCTTAAAGATAATTTTTACAAGATGATGTATAGATGGTATATAACACCAGTGAAAGTAGCAAAAATGTGTTGAATCAATGTTGGAAGTGTAAGAAACAAGAAGGTACATTTTACCATATGTGGTGGACTTGCACAAAAGCAAAAAGATATTGGGCTCAGATACACCAGCAGATGCAGTGAATTTTTAAGGTAAATTTACAAATAAAACCGGAAGCCTTCTTGCTGGCTTGACTTGATTATTTCAAAAGGCTTTGAAATTTTATTTTTGTATATGGCAACTGCAGCAAGGATACTGTATGCACAACATTGGAAAGTTTCAGTAGGTGAAACAGGAGGTCTTCAGGAGATCAACAGGAGGTCTTCAGGTGGTAGATGCTTCTGGTGTAGATGTCTTTTGGTGTCACCCCTTTTAACCGGTGGACTTCAGGGGGTAATCTCTTTTTAACAGGGGGGTCTTCCCCTTTAACTGGGTATCTTCAAGGGATAGACAGTTTATCAGGGTGTTTTCTGGGTGTATTCCCCTTTAACCAGGGTTCTTCAGGAGATAGAACCCTTTAAAAGGAGGTATTCAGGGGGTGGATGGGAAGTCTTCTGTGGGTAGACTCCTTTTACAGGGGTCTCTGCAGGGTAATTCAGGATATCTGCAGTAATCACAGTGAAACCACTAGTTATGAGCCTGTTTTTACCTCATGCACCATGGAGTCATGATTAAATGTTTTGAAACCCGTTTGTCACATGCACACGGAACATATTTAAAATACCTTTGATATACATCAAAATAATGTCATGTTGGAAGCAGTCCTTTGTGTCTCAGCCGTGTTCAATTCAGAACTGGCATTTCCAGGAAAGAAAGACCCCTCTATTCAACCACACAAAATAGCCCACAACAACAAGCACTGGCAATTATAAGTAACTTTATTGGCCACCTTTACAGAAGTTAATATTGCACAAGGTTAAGAGTATGGGGTGGGGGAAGGGAATCCAATGAGCGATCTTTTTTTTAAATGAGAGCAAAGGTAAACTTATAAAGAGTTCTCTATATTCACATAGATTTAGAAGTCTAATTCACAACTAGACAAAGTTTCCCATAAAAAGTTTAAAATTACTGTGATTTTCTACATAGGATAGGAACAGATATACGAACAAAGGGCTGAATCCACCATTGGTGCATACTAGGGCAACTCCTTCCCCTCATGTTTGAGTCCTCTCTTTTAACTAGAAAGTCTTATACTGAATAATTAGAGTAAATTTGTAGCTTCACCAGCTGACACTGAGATCACAATCCAAGGCACCAGCAAGTGCTGTAAGGCACTTTTGCTCCAGTACTGCTGCTGCTGCTGGGCCAATGCAGGCAGCAGCGTCGGCCCAGCAGTGCCAGCAGAAGTTGCCGGTGCGCTGCTCCTGCGGCCGCTGTGTTCGGGTTGACCAGGAGACGGGTTGGTGCTGGGAGAGGGTGGAGCTTGGACGCGGCTGTTACGCCACATCCAAGCCCCCGTGCCCGGGCTGTGTGGGGAACTCGGATCTGTGCCTACCATACAGCAGGCACAGATCTTAGCTGCCTATACGGCTGGCTGGTGCCTATGCCAGGGCGAGGGCATGAATGTGCCCTTGCCCTGTGGAGGCTCCAGGCTGTGCCCAACCGGCATTGGATACAGCACAGGCCCACCAGCCTGTGCTGTTTTGGCACAGGTTAAGACTGCGTCCTCAAGGAAATAACACAATTCATTTCAAGGCATTGTGGTGCTGCATTACACTGTGAAGCTGATTGCGTTGAGGATGAAATCACCGAGTTTGCCAGGAGCTGTGTAAATGGTTACTAAATGGCTGAATGTACACTAAAGGCACTGAAGTACACAGGGGAAGCGAGTGGCATCAAAACAGGGTTCATTTAATTGAAGAGAGGATTCCGTTTTGTATTTCTGGAGTAAAATACACAGGATGGAGGGGGGAGGCAGTGTCAACATAAACTCAGGGCACAATCCAACCCAGCGCCGGAATGGCAAGGCCGGCCAGCCAGCGCCATATCCAACACTGGGTTGGGAGAGGCTGGAGCCTCCCCGTGGCAAGGGAGTGATGTACCCTGACTGTAGGGGAGGCTCCAGCCTCCCCTATGTGCTCCTTGGATCTGTGCCCGCTAAAGAGTGGGCGCAGATCCGAGGAGACTGCGCGGCCAGAATCAGGGCCTTGTGGCCTCGCTGATGGGCTTAGGAGGTGGCCGTATGGCCACCTCCCAAGCCTGCCCAGGTCCTGCCTCCCCCTCCCCCCAATCCCCATCCCGATAGTAGAGAATCCCTTGCGCTGACATCTCCGGTTGGCGCAAGGGAGGCTCTCCATCAGCATGCAGCGTCGGTTTCAGAGCTTCAGTGCTGACGCGGGAGTGCTGCCTGGCACCCGTGCACTGGCGCTCCACCCCTTGTGTCGACACAAGGGGCACACTTGGATTGCGCTGCCCGAAACATCATCCCTCTCACGATTCCCAGTGAACCTTTTGTATGCAGGCATCTCTTTTCCTGAGTCAGAACTAGTCAGGTAGCCCAATGCTAAGACATGCCCCTGTAAAACAGCTACTGCTGCATCCTAGGGGAACTGGGCAGCTGTCAGAGACACCTTCAGGGTTCCCCCAGGGTAAGGGTGCTGGGCTGTCAATGGGCCTCCTCCTCAGATCTGTGCCAGGTATTTTGCTGGCACGGACTTGGAAGACTTGTCAGGCCACACAGCTCCACACAGAGATCCACAGGTGGAGGTCATCAGTGCTCTGCCCCTCCCCTCCACTGCTGCTGGCAGTGAGACTTACTGCCTGCCACATCGGTTACTTACTGCTCTCACATTGGTTCTTCCTGGCCCTGGGGCCAGGTGCTGGGCTGGCGGTAAGCCTTTATTACCAGCGGTAGAAGTGCCTTATAACACTTTTGTGACACCAGTGTCAGCAGTAAGGACCTACTGCTGGGACTAGGCCGCATAGATTGGGCCCTAAGGCTGCAATTCTATCCACAAGTACCTGGGAGTAAGCTCCAAATGGGAACTTATTTCTGAGTAGGCATGCATAGGAGTGGGCTCTCAGGAGCCATACAAAAAGTGACATAGGATTCTTCATTGGTGGGGCCTACTCTTACAATCTCCTACTCTTATAATCTCATCCTCTTTCTGCTGCATCTTGGTTTATTTATTCTTCTCACTTATGGGAACATTTGCCTTAATGAGCCAGTGTTCTTCAAATAGTGGGTCATGACCCACCATTGCAGGCATTAAACAAGCTATTCCCTTAAGATATTGGCCCAGAAATGGGTGCCTGACAGTGCCACAGCAACTGCGGTGCTGTGGGCACCCTGGGGCTTGTGCCCTTACCTGGGGGGGGGAGTTGCACAGGCTGTTGGAGGGGCCTTCCCTATGTGTAAAAAAGCTCAGATTTTTCAATTGGAGCCCACTTTCTATTTTCACATGAGGCTCACACTATAAGCCATGGGGATCTGGCAACAGTAGTTGAAGTCATCAGTATAATTGGCCGGACCAGTATGTGGAGGAGCTCTAGAGACCCCTTCAAATGTTAGCATTTGTGAAGGCACAGCTAGTGAGGGTAAATGAAGGCACAGCTGGGAGAATGGAGATTATGAACTGAGACAATCCCTTAGAGTTCACTATGCTGCCACAGGAGACTCCAGCACACCCTATTTGGAAGCAAGTCCTTGCCAGATTGGAGGCTTTGCATATTGCCATCAAACTGGAAATATTTGCTCTTGCCAAGAAAGAACCAAAATCTTGGTTGCTGGATTCAAATAACTTTCTCCAGATAGGTTTTTAAAAATGATGCATTTTTGGCATATTAGAAGAAATGCAAACAAATTGACGGCAGAATGGACTTGCCCATTCCTTTTAAAGCACCTCTTCCTGTAATATGTGACATTGCCTACGGCTAGAGGTTAGAAGCTAGAAAATAGGATTGGGGGAGCATATGGGTTGGCGAGATGGGACACTGATGAAGCCACAGTACCTAGTGTTAGCCATGGGAGACATGGCCATGGGAGACATGGCCAGCGTGAGCAGGCCCAGGAGTGAACAGGCCCAGGACTTTGCCCCAGAAGCCCAGCGTAACCTGGCACCAACACTGAAGCTGATCCATTCTGATATTTGCTGCATGGGCAGCCGTTTTATTTCAGCACTGCTCTTTGGAAATAGAATGGGGTAGAAACAGGGCATGGGATGTCCCCACGACTGTCTGCCTGGAATGCCTACAAGTAGGTGCTTTACCAGAAACTTAGGGCCCAATTCTACTAGGCTTAGTGTGCACGGTATGTGCATACTGCCCGCATCACCATCGTGAAGGGAAGGCCTTGCCGCTGACGCCATGGCAATGCCGGCCCCACACCACCTGGAGGTGCCAAGCCTGCGAATGGTGAGTGCACCGCTTGCCAGTGTCATGTCCTTTTTGGGCAAGGTGGGAGGGCATTCCTGGGCAGGGGGAGGGGCATAGCAGGGGTGGGAGTGGCGGTGACTGTCATCACTGGATCCCGACCTCCATGTTGGGCTGCATGGCCTGATATGGAGGCCCTCGCTTCTGCGAGGGCCAAACAGCCAGGGCAGAGGCGAGTAAACCAATTTCCTGCACTGTGCCCTTACTGCAGGGGAAAGGGACCAACGTCCCCTTCTCCCACAGAGCCTCCTGCAGCTGCCTATGGGCGGCCAGGCAGTTCTGGATTGGGCTGTTAATCTGTGCATGGATATCAAGACCAATTCCTATGTGATGCACACAGGCCTACACTTGTGCATTTTGTGTTCAAGTGTATTTTATAGTATAGCAATGGCCAGAGCCATTATTGTTTGAAAGGTTGGTAAAACATTGGTTATCAGGAGGAAAAAATGTACAGAATGCCTTCATTTCAAAATTCATATAGCCACCAGACACGTGAGCTTGGATGTACAGAGAGATTGTTTGGGAATGCCATGAGAGCACTAGATGTCTCATGATAGCAACTTCAGATGATGGAGAGCCAAAGAGGACCTGCCTATACTGCCTCCTGCGTGTACTGTAACTCTCCGTTTTGTCTCTGCTGGTGCTCCTCATATGTGATTGTCATTCTCAGCCACATACTGTAAGTCAAGCAAAACAGCTCCAGAACAGCTCAAGGGCACCTAGGGCTGAATATAAAGCATTGTTTATTCTAGGTCCCATGCTGCTTCTGGCACGACTGGCTCCTTATGTAAATGGAGAGTGTTCCCCCGGTTTCCTTTCCAGTGGCAACTGCTGCCTCTCCCAATTGAATAACATGCCATTGCTCATTTGCCTATTGCAATTCAATTTCAAAAGTAGGGCTACTGACTGTACAAAACCAGCCAAATAGTAAGATGCTTCCTGAGACATCTGGTGGGCCACTGTGAGATACAGGAAACTGAACTAGATGCTCCCTTTGCCTGATCCAGCGAGGCTTTTCTTATGTTCTTATCTGTGTCTAGAAAAATTCATGCTTTTATCTATGTTTTTTCCTTGTCATTCAATTCTCTTCCCTGGGAATTGACTAACATTCTGCCACTTCTGTCTACCAATTCCACCCTGACTGTTCGATCATCATCATACTCTTGCCCTCCCGCTCCAGTATCCCCATTGGCTTCCTATTTTTCTCTTCACCCCCCTCCCCCCTCCCCATCCTCCTCCTCTGATTTCTTTATTTCTTATAGTTGCCGAACTGGATAGCCAGGCGGTCGGTGGCACAGCGGAATGTAGCTGGTTGGACTTCCCAGTAGGGGACAGGATTAGCGAAGAGGCTGATGCCATGATAAGAAGCACGCTTCACCCCAAAGCCTACAGGGCAGAAATCATTCACCCCGATATGAGTAATGTTGTTGGAATGAAGGTACACAACCTATGGGAGAAGCAAGACTTGGTTAAATGTGTGATACCAACTGTCTGTTTTCATAAATTCACAAAGCAACTGAAGCCTTAAAGAGCTCTCATTTGTTACATTAGTTTGGGCCCTGCTACATGAACTCAGCTTACTGTGTGTGCTGTGTGCTGAGGTTCTATGGGAGTGCAGAGAAGGTGCAGAGCAGCGATGTGTGATGCAGGTGTGATAGGTGAGGCAGAACCGCCCCACTTGAGTTCTTTGAAAAGTTCTTTGATCACTGCTGTGATCACGCAAATACAGAGCTCACAGGCTCTGAGCAGCTGGGTTGCAAGTGTTTGCAGGATCACAGCCACTGCAGCAGTCCTGAACAAAAGCAATTTGTAAATTAGTTTCCAAAGACCTGAGCTGTGTTTTTTAGCAACCTCTCAAGTAATTTCATTTCATTTCCAATAACATTCTTAGGAAGCCAAAAAGAAGATGAAACTGAAAAAAACTTCAGTGAAACCAAGAGATCAGATTGCAAAGTACCGTATAGGGAAAGAGGAACCCTCCCTTACAAAGAGTGTTTTAATCTACTCCTAGTGCCAGATTTGCCGTCAAACTCGCTTCTAGGATTTCAGTAGGCATTGCCCATGTGCTTGCCATGACTTCAAGGGCTAGAATTTTGGTGTGCGGGTGTGTGTAGCAGAAAGTCTCAGAATTATGAATTCTGTACCCAATTCTGTACATATACGTTTAATTTTTTTTACTGTATTTAATATTTTTGCTTTGTAACCTGTACATCTTGTAATCTGTAAATTTGGCTATGGAGCAGGTTATATTTTTTACAATTAATACCAATTCTGCAATTGCACAATGTCTTCAAGTAATTTGTGGAATATATATAGCTGGACAACAACATAATCTGTTTATAAGTTTTGGTGGTGCCACAAAATCTTAGATTTTGTCATTACATGTAGAAAAAAGAACTAACTCCAGCTTTGAGAGTAGCGATCTGGCCTAAGAAACACCATGAGGGTGCAATCCACGATAAAGTATGCTTGGACCACTCTCTGAGTTGAAGGCCAGCACTCAGATGTGCGCCATCCTTCCTGACTCGGAGAGTGGTCCAAAAGTGCTTTGCAATGCCTTGTGCCAGCCAAACTTTGCTGGCCTAACTGTTCCAACCAGTAGTGGGATCTGGGGATTGACTACCGGAACGCTGGGCGGGGCTTGGACGGGACTTACGCGTCATTGGCTGCCCGTCCGTTCGGTCCGCCGCCCGTCCTGGCCTGGGGGGGTGCTGGCTCGCCGGGGGGACAGGTGGGGGGCGCGCCAGATGATCGGACATGCAGCGGTGGGCGCACTCCCCTGGAGAAGCCCAAGGAACGAAACGGGCGGGCTGCCAATCACGCGTAAGTTCCGCCCAGCGTTCCGTTAGTCAATTCCCAGATCCCATTACTGGTTCCAACCGAACTCCAGGTTAGGATTGTGCTCTGAAAAGCAGGAGGAAAGATCAAAGCCATAGCTAGAGAAAGATGGAGAGGAGCTGAAGAACTAAACTGAGAATTCACAGAGGGACTCTGGTATGCACATTCTGTTAGTATGCGGACATGTTGGAGGGAGAGAGAGCGCCAAGATGATGGCACTTATTGTCAATTGCTAAGTACCTGGGAGATTTGGGCCTACGAAACTTGCTTCACGCACTGATCATGCAAAAAGTCACTCCTATGTGTGTTTGGATCCCTCATAAGCCACCCTAAGGTTCCTTAGTACCTGTAGGAACTTGAGACCAGGCAGCCCTGGAGGAACCCGAGACAGCTTGTTGTTATCCAAGTGCAACTCGCGTAGAATAGGCAGGAAAGCCAGGCTGCCATTTTCAATCATACGGATGTTGTTGTGTCCCAGACCCAGCCTGTGAAGAGAAAGGAAGATACAAGAGAAACAGATTTAAGGTTGCCAACATCTAATGTCTGCGGTGCAAATCTAGATCAAGAAAATCATTTTCAAAATATGAGTCTGAATTACAGTCAATATATTAGGTACTAAAAACAATAGTGTGAAGGACTCCCAAGAAAGAACCTCATGGGGTGAATTAGGCCTAGCTGAGTGAGCTACACGTGCCTCTGGTGTGTTTAGGCTTCAAAGTCATCTTACCTACTTCTGTATTTTTCCTTGTGGAAATTTGTCAATGGAGAAATTTCAACTTGGAAAACACGAGTTAAACCCAAATCCAAAGCTGATCCCTTCCCCAGAGCAACTAGGAACATATTTTTAAATTGGGGCAAACCCTATTCATAGATGTCAAGTTTGGCCCAGGGAAGCAGGAGCCACTAAGTGGGAGTCTGAGAGTCAGTCAGACGCAGGGAACTGGGATGAATGTTTGTTTTGCTTTAACAAAAGGATGTGGGTGATAACTACAGGGCTGGCCCAAGAGCTCCTGAGCCTGAGGTGGCAGGCCAAATGTTCCCCCCTTTACTTGCTGGTGTGCCAGCTCCTGCTTAGCTCCGAGTGCTTTGACTCCCCTCCCCTCCACATTTCCTCTTCCTCTCTGTCCTCTTCTTCCTTTCCCAATCCAGGGAGAGGAGGAGCATTGGAGCCCAGTAAGTGGACAGAGTTTGCACCCCCTCCCAACCACTCTGCTGCCTGAGGCAACTGCTTTAGCTGGCCTTATGGCTGGATTGGCCCTGGAAACAGGCTATCCAAGGAGGCAGGGGATAAAGCAGATTCTTCTTCACTGTCATCGTCCAAATCAAAATGTTTCAAGGATTGAAGAAATGACATAATGTGGTGCAGCATAATTCCCAGGGGATAACTGGGAAAGAAAAATTAGTATCAACCAGTGAAAGGAGCAGGAGGAGGAGCACGGCCACTGTGAAACTGATGGTGGCGGAGAGAAATAACGATGCACCAGCAGGGCTCTTTTAGCACAACTTTTGCACCTTCTGTTCCTGTCAATTTCAAGCCGAAGGGTCCCTCAGAAGAATTCTTGATTCAGCCTTACATAAGGCCATTTTCACATGAAATGAACATGCTTCCCAACAAAACAACCCCAGGAATTATTGTGAAGGGGCTACACAGACTATAGGGACCTACTGACTGACTATAGAGAATCCAGACCCCCAATCTGGTATCCTCTCATTTTTCAATCCAGAAAATGTAGGATTTTACTTGGCTTTTCTTACAGATGGGACCTCAGTATCTGCTGGGGCTTGGTTCTGGGTCTCCCTGCTGATATAAAAAAAGTGTTAAATAAAAGCAGATAAAACAAAACAAGAGAGACAGTCAATTAGAACGGTTATTTTGCAGCTCACTCCAAGAAAAGCAACCACCTCCCCTAGCCCTTACTCACTGAAAAATGTAATCACTTCCATGTTCCATTGTACGACAAGCCAGGGCAAAGGGAGGGGGTCACTTTTTGCAGAACAAGCTGCAAATACCAGTTCTAATAGCCTGAGGTGTAATGAAAAATGCGGACCATTTCCTCCTGAGGAGACAGGTGGATGGTATCAGCAGTGCCCCTTGTCTGTGCAAGCCAGGAATCACAGAGCGTCTGTCCCTGCCACAGGTGTGAGAGATGCAGCCAATTAGAGGTAACAAGGGCCCTGGGCATAAAAGTGGCACCTGGGAGGAGCAGAGTTGTGGGTGTAGTAAGTTGCTGAATTTATAATTATGCTGAGGTGCCTTTTGAGTAAATATTGAGGCTGGGTTCTAATTTGAATTGAATGCCCTTATTTGTTCTTCTGTTGTATTGGTTGTTTACGAGTTAGTCTTGTATGTATGTAGCCATTTAGCCGATACCAAATTCCAAGTATGGCATTCCTATTTGGCCATTACTAACTAACTAACTAACTAACTAACTAACTAACTAACTAACTAACTAACTAACTAACTAACTAACTAACTAACTAACTATCTGAATCCATTGCAGAGAGCTTGGAGAGGAGGGAGTATTGATTGGTTGACTGATTAAATGGACTGGACAAAGGACACTGAGGATCGCTGGAACTCTGACAGCAGTTCCAACGGTCCACACTAGCATGTGGTTGCCATGCCCCAGGAGCCACTGACTGGTGTAGAGGAAGGAGGACCTGTGCAGCCTGAGCAGGCAAACTTTCTGCTAGTGGCCTTTACATGGGTGGTGGGGTTCAGTGGTGCTTTTTGCCAAATTGGGACTGTTGTTTGTTGAAGGAAGGAGTCTACTGTGGGCATAAGATTTTGGCAAGGGAATCTCATGGGGCAGATTGGCACCAGGAGTGGGGTTTGAGCCCAAGACAATTAGCATCCCAAAAGAAATGTACAGCTGAGTATAGAAATGGAATTCTGGTGGATATGGGAGATAACGGGCCTCACCATGAAGGAAGCAAGCACCCCCACCGTGTTTTGGAATGTATGGCCCACTGTATGTATGGGTTGGGCTACATTTCAGATGACAGGATATATGGGGAGGGCCATTAAGCAGGCTATCCTTTCCCTGTGGAGGTTCAGCATGCTTACTGGGGAGTATGCTGAGATAAAAGGCTTGAGGTAGGAAAATACTAGGAAATAATAGGTAGAAAATAATAATTTGCAGTATCAGGGAATCTGATATATGTCGAGGCCTTGGCAAATAATATTAAGGTGGAAGAAAGCCTTAATAAGGTACTGGCAGGGTGCCTGACTGAGTTGGTCTCGGCCAGAGACACAGGATGTCACTTCAGCGCATGCGCAGTAGGGAGCAGAGGTAAGCGAGGGGCTGAGAAAATGGTGGCATCTGGTGAAAGGGTAAGGATTGGACCTGGGCCGGGTGGCCCTGGGATAATCAACATCCCTCCCAGCTGTTAAGGTTAATAATCCTAACATCCCCAACAAGATCATCCATGCCTTCAATGCCGGCAGACTGGGAAGCACTGGGAAGCCAATCTGCATTACAAAGTCAGCTGGAAGACGCTGAAGGAGGTATTCTGCATGGTTGTTCATGAAGACATTCTCAAAGACAAAGGTGGCAAGTCGAGATATTGGCATGGTGACTTTTGAGCAAGCGATTAAAGATGTTCAGGCCATCTCCATGTTCAGCAGCAGTTGCTGTTCAATAGAGTGATGCATGTGAATGTTGATGAACAAGCCTGGCCAAAAGGAGACCTCATCCCTCCAGAGCGGCCCCACCTTCCCCATGGACTTGGGGGCATCAGCATGGTGCTGGGATCAGAAGGGATTCATGCAGATCACTTGGACCTGGGACCTGCAGTAATGGGCATAGAGAGCTTGGGCCATTTCTCTTCTGGGATGGGGCTTGGCTTCATGAGTGAAATGGAGGGAGATTTGAAAGAGACATCCCAAGAAATGAAATGGGCATACCTCATAGGTTTGGGGATACCCTAGAAAGGGGAATAGCTGGTGATGGAGGAGCCAGCATTCTTGCAATTTATAGGGTGGCCCCTGGACAGCCCTTGGGATTGATACGCTCACTTCTAGGATGGGGCTGGCACTGAAATGCATGGGATCCAAGATGGATAGAATGGGCCTGTGCATGGGATCACATGGCACCCACAGTACCACCACAGCTAACGAGTAAAGTTAGAGAAGGTGTAAAGGGCAAGGAAGCGTCCTTCTGCATCTTATTAAGTCTTGCCCAAATGAAGAGAATAAAAAGGATCATAAACTCTGGCAAAAGACATGTAAGGAGGTGATATGAGGCCAAGAAATACTTTGAGGAACGCATGGCCAGCAACATAAAAGGGAATAATAAAAGTTTCTTAAAATATGTTAGAAGCAGGAAACCTGCCAAGGAGGTGATTGGCCCACTGGACAGGGAAGGAGGAAAAGGGGAATAAAAGGGGACGGAGATTGCAGAGAAATTAAGGGCGCAATCCTTAATCAGCAAAGTTTGGCCAGGACAAGGAACACCGCAAAGTATGTTTGGACCACTCTCGGAGTCAGAGAGGCCAGCACACAGATGTGAGCCATCCTCCCTTACTCCGAGAGTGGTCCAAACACGCTTTATGATGGCCTTTGTGCTGGCCAAACTTTGCTTGTTTAGCTTATGCCGGCCTAACCTCAGTTTAGAATTGTGCTCTAAGTGAGTTCTTTGCACGGCAGAAGACCTTGAACAGATACTGCTGCTTGAACGACCCCTCCTGACTAAGGAATTAAGGGTGTAATCCTTATCTAGAGTTTAAAAAGGTAAAGGTTTCCCCACGACCAAATGGTCTAGTCGTGACCGACTGTAGGGGATGGTGCTCATCTCCGTTTCTAAGCCTGTAGAGCCGGCTGTCAAGATAGAAATGGGTTAGAAGGAAAGTTTAGGAGAATTTAGAAAGATGTTGTAGCCTCACATCCTTGGGAATGAGAAAGATAGATCAAAGATATGGAAAGAAGGAAGCTAGGCTTTCAGAGAAGTGGTGTAATTCACACTTGTAGGCTGGAATCATGTAGAAAACAACCTTGAAGTGCAGATAACGCCGGAGATTTGCAGCTGAGGCATAAATTAAATCAAAAGAGACTCCTGTGGGAACATCCTTGAACAGAAGATATCAGAGGGAGGCTAGATTGTTCACACCTGGGTTAGAACTGGTAACGTTCTTTCTACGTGTCATGAAAGAGGATTGGTTAATTGATTATGATTCAAACTAATACATGTATATTATTGGTGAGTGTCCCTCGTGGGGTCTCGGGGAGCTCCTATAATTGAAGAAAGTTTCTTCGTCTTGGGGTCCTAATCCACCAAGGGCCAGGAGGCTGCAGTCTGGCAATGTGAAGCAGAGAATGGGCCGCCGAGCCCCTGCCATTCAAGAGACCCAAGGATGGTGAGAATTTCTGAGCAGAAATTAGGATAGGTGTTTGTTATGTTTGTGCTGTGTGTACTAATCGGGGGAAGCCCTTGAAGAGCTCTGCCGGCTTTCGGTAGAGTGGCTTTTCCTTCTTGTGCCTTATTCTACATAAAAGCTTATTTTCTGCTTAAAGATCGGTTTACAATTCTTTCATGGGGAATAGCGCTTCCGAGCACAGTACCAAGATTGGAACCTAGATTGAGGTTAATACAGATAGCTGAAGCTCTTGGAATTAGTTGTGCTCCGAGTCTGTAAGCAGGAGGGTCCAGGAGAGACCTGCTATACAGGACAGAGAGTTCAATGGTATAGAGCTCAGTGGAATGCTGTCATTTATGTAACCCAATCACACCGGCGTTTTGTCCAAGCTTTTGTGGTCATGTGGCAAGCATGACTATACGCCATAGTGCACAGAATGCCGTTACCTTCCCACCGAAGTGGTACCTATTTATCTACTCGCATTTTTATATGCTTTTGAACTGCTAGGTTGGCAAGAGCTGGGACAAGCAATGAGAGCTCACTCCGTCGCGTGGTCTTGAACTCCCAACCTTCCAGTCAGAAAGCCCAGCAGCAGTGGTTTAACCTGCCGCGCCACCACATCCCTAACTCCCTAATCTGGAGTTAGGCTGGCACAATTAGGCCAGTAACATTTGACTGGCCCAAGAGACACTGTTAAGTATGTTTGGACCACTCTGGAGTCATAGGCGAGCACACAGACATGAGCCATCCTCCCTAACTCAGAGAGTGGTCCAAACGGGCTTTATGGTGGCTCTTGTGCTGGCCAAATTTTGCTGGCCTAACAGTACCAGCCTAACTCCAGGTTAGGATTGTACCCTAAGTCAGATAGAGGTTAAAAAAGATGTTTTAGACCTAACTGTCAAATTAAAGGTCAATAAGTCCCTGGGCCCAGATGGCATCCACCCAAGAGCTATTAAGGAACTGAAAAAATGAAGCGGCTGATCTCTTAACTATAGTATGTAACTTATCCCTTAAAACTTCCACAGTGCCAGAAGATTGGAGGATATCAAATGTCACATCAATCTTTTAAAAAGGAAGGAGAGGGGACCCAGGGAACTACAGGCTGGCCAATCTAACTGTTCTCGGTAAGATGGTAAAAAGCCTCATCAAAGATAAAAATTTAAAGCACATAGAACAACAAGCATTGATGAAGGAAAATCAGCATGGCTTCTGTAAGGGTAAGTCTTGCCTCATGAACCTTTTAGAATTCTTTGAAAAGGTTAACAGGCATGTGGATGATGGCAAAACTGTAGATATTATATATCTGGATTTTCAGAAGGCATTTAACACTGTCCCTCACCAAAGGCTGCTGAGAAATCTTATTCCCTATGAAGTTGACAGTTCCTCTTATGGGTTAAGAATTGGTTGGAAAGCAGGAAGCAGAGAGTAGGGCCAATCAGCAATTTTCACAATGGAGACTGGTGAAAAGTGGAGTGCCCCAAGGCTCCGTCTTGGGACCTGTGCTTTTAAACTTGCTCATAAATGACCTGAAGACAGGGATAAGCAGCGAGGTGGCCAAGTTTGTGGACGACACTAAACTTTTCCGAGTGGTGACCAGAAGGGATTGTGAAGGGCTCCAGAAGGATCTCTCCAAGTTGGGGGAATGAGCAGCAAAATGGCAGGTGCGTTTCAATGTAGACAGCACCAGCATCAGCGCTAAAGCTCTGAAGGCAACACTACTCATTGCATAGGCTTCAGAGCGCCAACGGAGAGCCTCTCTTGCACTGACTGAAGCCGGTCGGTGCAAGGGAGGTTCTGTCCCATATCGGGACGGGGATTGGTGGGAGGGAGGGAGGCTGGGGGCAGGTGACCGAATGGCCACATCCTAAGCCTGTTCGCAAGGCTGCAAGGCCCCGATTCGGGCTGCACGGTCTCCTTGGATCTGCGCCTGTTCTTTAGTGGGCACAGATCTGAGGAGTATATAGGCTGTAGCCTCCCCTACGGTAAGGGAGCGCATACTCCCTTACCTTGCCTTGCCTTGCCTACTCCCTTGCTCCAGCCTCTCCTATGCAGCATTGGATATGGCGCTGCCAAGTTGGCTTCGCCATTCGGGCGCTGTATAGGCTTGTGCTCTGAGACATACAAAATTCTGCATGGAACTGATAAAGTGGATATAGAGAGATTCTTTTCTCTCCCACACAATACCAGAACCAGGGGACATCCATTAAAATTGAGTGTTGGGAGAGTGAGAACAGTGAAAAGAAAATACTTTACCCACCAGGCAATTAAACTGTTGTACTCCTTGTACAACAAGGTGGTGATAGCCTAGGTGCCTTTAAAAGGGGACTAGACAGATTTCTTGAGAAAAATACTATTACAGGCTACAGGCCATTATGGGTAGTGTAACCTCCATACTTTAGAAGTAAGCTGCCTCAGAATGCCAGATGCAGGGGGATGGCAAGGAGATGCAGGTATCTCGTTGTTTTGTGTGCTCCCTGAGGCATCTGGTGGGGCATTGTGAGATACAGGAAGCTGGACTAGATGAGCCTTTAGCCTGATCCAGTGGGGCTCTTCTTATGTTCTTATGTGCAGTCATGGGTCCATTGATGGATAGGATGCCCATACGATAATTAAAAAAGGATTGTATTGTATACTGGATTGTATTGGGGCAGTCCCCACTAACACAATGGAAGTAGGCCGTATGGGAGCTTCAGCAACCAGTATGAAGAAGATGGGGATAGTGACGGATCACACATATTGGATAGCAATGGTGGGGATGTACACCCTGGTTTCCTTGAATGCGGATGAGTTAAAACACAGAGAATAGAATCCCCACACCATGGATGGGAAGAGACGAGGAGGACCACTGCTGATACCAACGGGTGAAGTGTAATGGAAAATGCAGAAGATTCCACTCAGGAGATAGGTAGATGGTATCAGCAGTGGCTCTGTTTGTGCAAGCCAGGAAAAAGGAATTCTTACCTGAGAATCTCCTGTTCTGGGGCGAGGAAGGTGGGGCATTCGACTACCACATGGGTATGTGGCATGGAAGAGGCAGGGCCGGATCTTCATTGTTGTCTCCTCCTCTTCCTGTGGGAGGGCATCCCCAAGCCCAGTCTTGTCTATGAAAGCTGGAACCTGAAGTCCTCCACAACAATGTGCTTAATGTGGCACCTAAAACTACCATAACTAGAACATGTCCTCTATGTTGTCTGGGTGGGGAAGGAGAAATTTTTGGAGAGGGCAGAGGTGGAAGCGTGACCAGTCCACTATGTCCTGGCAGGACACCACGAGACCTTGCAGCCTGTCTAGGCACATGAAGGTTTCCAATTCCACATCTACAAGAATGGAATTGGTCAATGCCACCTGCCTGTCCAGGGAGAGATGGACACGAAAAGAGGCCGTGTCCAACTGGAGCCCCAGATGGATGAGGGACCGACTAGGAACCAGGGAGCTCTTGTTCCAGTTGACCACAAACCCATAGTCCTTGAGGCAGCGGCGTGTGGAATTGGTGTCCCTCAGTGCCCTTTCCCCCCTTTGAAAGGGATGCTAACCACCCTGCCTAAGGAAGCGGCGTCCCCATCCCATTGCCGCATCCATCCATTGGTGGCCATGGCGCAGATGGTGAGTTGGAGGACATCAAAGGGCGAGTCACCTGCAAATGCTGCCACAAGGGAAATCATTTTGATGCAGCTTTTGGTCCTTTTGGATAGTTTTGTGGAGGTGGAAAACTCCTCCGCCCAAACATAGGCTGCCCTTGCCATGATGGAATTGGCAGATATAGCCCTGAGCCCCTGTGCTGTGGCCTCAAAGTTACACTTTAGGAAGGTCTCCACTCTTTTATCGGTAGCATCCTTGGGACCCCCTTCCCCTTCGAAAGGAATGACTGCTACCACAGGGGAGTCAACTAAGGGGATGCTCAGCGCCTGCATGGTGGTTTCAGGGGGAGAATAAAGCTTGTTCCAAAACTTGGCTTTATGTTTGGGCATGACCAGGTGGGCCCATTCTCCCTCCAGAACCCTTTGGAATTCCTCAGGGAAGGGTATGGTTTGAGGCTTGGGGGGACCTTGGGGAAATAGCTTGTTGGATCTGGGTTTGGACTTGGGGGTAGTCTCTGGGGGATCCGCCTCCTCCGAGTCTCCAAGGTTAAGGGCCTGGGTGGCCTTACCCAACATTTTGGGAAACGGGTCTGAAGCGAAAAGCCTATCCAACTGCTGGGGTGGGTCATCTTCCCCCTCCCCCTCCCCCTCGAGTTCCCCCTCCTCGCGTTCTGAATCAGAAGCAGAGGATGGTGAGGTACTGAGATCCTGAAACCTGTGGGTTCTTGGACTCTTAAAATGCCGCTTGTGCCTCCGACAAGGTGCTTTGCGTTTGGCTTTGCCCTTGCATGGGTGGGAGGGGGGTGGTCAGAGTAGATTGAGCTGGACAGAGAGGCCAAACTGGAAACTGGAGATCTGTCCTTCTTACGGTGATGTTTTGGGAGACTGGAGGATGATGTCCTGCACGTGAGGCCTGGAATGCCAAATCGACAGCCTCCTTAACCAGGCCATCTAAAGCAGTCTTGGGTTTCTTGCCTTTTTTGCCCTTTTTAAAAGTTTGGGGCTCAGCAGGGACGTCCACATTGCCTGGGCACTCCTCTCCCCTCAACCCACCTTCCCCCATACCGATTTGCTCCTTATCCTGGTCCTCGGAATGCTCCATCTGCTGCGTGGCAGCCTCTGTTAAAAAGCACGGTAAAAAGGCATGCAAAATGGCGGTCGGGCGATTAGCCCATTGCTGCACAGGCTGGTGGTCGGGGGGAAACCTCACATCGCTGCAGCCACCTGGCATGGTTGTGAGGTCTCCGCAGGGTCCCCCAAGGCTGCTGTACAAAAAAGGTGGTGAAAAAGACGCTGCAGGACAGGCGGCCCGAGAAGGCGCTTCATCAGCTATTGAACTGAGGCGTGCACACGCCCTCGCGGCTGCAAACCTCCCGCTCGCGGCAGGGCTGGGCTGGGCTGGGCTGGTGAGGCTGCCACGGAAAGCTCCCTTGCTGTCCCCACTGTGTCGCTCTGACTGCTGAGGAGGGAGGACGGGTCACAGGAGACGGGTGGGAACAAGGGGGGGGTGAGAGAGAGAAAGGAAGAAGAAGGCGAGGAGTCGATGAGCTCTATGGAGCTCCAACGAAGACCTCCTGCTCTGGCCAGAGCCGGACTAGGCCTTGGGGATGCCCTCCCACAGGAAGTGGAGGAGACAACAATGAAGATTCGGCCCTGCCTCTACCATGGAAAGGGCATACCCATTTGGTAGTCAAATGCCCTACCTTCCTCCCTCAGAGAATCATAGGGTTAACTCCAGGGCTTGTACCTGCCACAGGTGTAGTTGAGAATTGCAGCCAATTAGAGGTAAGAAGGGCCCTGGGGATAAAAATAGCACCTGGGAACAGCAGAGGTGTGGTAGTAGAGATTGTTGCAGAGTGAGAGGGTGGCTGTAGAGTGGTGGAAGAGGTGTGTGGAGAGTTTGAAAGTGTGACTGAGAGGGGGAAATACATCACCACAGAGGTAATGAACACTTGGGTGACACAGGTCTGCAGATTAAGGTTGACAGGCAACTTGTTAGAAACCACCTGACTGACCTAAATGAATTCATCTCCATTTTTGATCAGGTGACTAGCTTACTGGATGGTGGGAATGCTGTGGATGTAATTTATTTCTACTTCCGTAAAGCATTTGACAAGGTTCCACACCACATCTTAAGCAGCAAGCTGTTAAAACATGGACTAGATGAGACCATTGTTAGGTGGATTAGCAACTGGTTGTACACAAAGGGTGATCGTTAATGGCTTTTCATCAACAAATGGAATGCCTCAGGGCTCTGTCTTGGGTCAGGTTCTCTTTAAAATCTTAATCAATGACTTGGATGGATACAAGGGGACCTCATCAAATTTGCAGATGACACCAAATTGAGAGGAGTAGCAAACACTATAGAAGACAGAAAAAGCCTTCAGGAAGACCTTGACAAAATGGAATACTGGGCTGAAAAGAATAAGATGAAGTTCAACAGGGAAAAATGCAAGATTCTACACTTAGGCAAAAATAACCAAAGATACAGGTATAGAATGGGAGAAACCTGGCTTGCAGCACAACATGTGAGAGGGATCTTGGAGTTGCAGTGGATCACAAGATGAACATGAGTCAGCAGTGTGATGCAGCTGCAAAGAAGGCTAATACAATTTTAGTCTGCATTAATAGAACCATAGCTTCCAAGTTGCAAGAAGTTGTGGTTCTGCTTTACTCCGCATTGGTGAGACCTCACATGGAGTACTGTGTCTAATGTGCAGGTGCTGTATTGCAGGTCAGATCAAGAAAGATTCAGCCAAACTGGAACAGGTTCACAGCACAATCCTATAGACTGCGCAGCAGCGTTGGCGCAACAGGGTTGCGCCGACGCTGCGCGCTTAGTGGTGATGCGGGGGTGCTGACCTGCACCCCCGCGTCAGCGCTCGAGCAACAGGACCAGCGCTGCTCAAAGCCAGTTGGCATGAGGGAGGATCTGTGCCAAGGTGGCACGGGGACTGGAGGGAGGCGGGGGGCGGGACTTGGGCAGGCTTGGGAGGTGGCCATACGGTCACATCCTAAGCCCATCCATGAGGTGGCGCAGCCCCAATTTGGGTTGCGCGGTCTCCTCGGATCTGCGCCCGCTCTTTAGCGGGTGCAGTTCCAAGGAGCACATGGGGAGGCTGGAGCCTCCCCTATGGTAACGGAGTGCATGCTCCCTTGCCGTGGGGAGGCTCCAGCCTCACCTACCTATACTGTGCTAGGATATGGCATTGGCCGGCCGGCTTTGCCATTCCAGCACAGTATAGGATTGCGCCCTCAGAGAAGAGCAACGAAGATGATAAGGGGTCTGGAAAACAAGTCCTACAGAGAAAGATTGAGGGAACTTCATGAAGGCTGAGAGGGGATATGATAGCACTCTTCAAATACCTGAAGGGCTGTCATATGAAAGAAGGGACAAATTTGTTCTCACCTGCCTCTGACATAGAACTAGGTCCAATGGGTACAAACTGCAAGACAGGAAATTCCAGTTGGACTTCAGGAAGAAATTCTTGATGGTAAGAGTGGTTTGACAGTGGAACTGATTGCTGAGGGTGGTGGTTTCTCCCTCACTGGAGACCTTCAAGCAGAGGCTTAAAGGGCACCTGCTAGAGATGCTTTAAGAGGATTTCCTGCTACAGGTAGGGGTTGAACTAGATGACCTTGTAGGTCATTTCCAACTCTAAGTTTCTATGAGAGTGTGGCTGACTAATGGATTGTTTGACTGACTGACTGGATGGGACAAAATATGCTGAGGATTGTTGGAACTGAGATTGCTCAGAGACTAGCGTGTGGCTGCAATGCCCCAGGAGCCACTGACTGGAGTAGAGAAAGGAGGACCTTACCTGTGCAGCCTGAGCAGCAAGCTTTCTGCTAGTGGCCTTTATATGGGTGGTGGGCTGCATCGGTGCTTTTTGCCAAATTAGGGCTGTTTGTTGAAGGAGGGAGGTTAATTGGACATAAGATTTTGGCAAGGGAATCTGATGGGACACCAGGAAAGCAGTTTTTAGAAGGGGGATTTTAAAGGGACATATTTTCCCCTTTTCAAGGGATCATCAGGGTCCTTCTTATTTGCAGTGGCCATCAGTGCTGAATCTAATCCATGGATCAAAAATTAGTGTATAAAAAAATTAGTGTATTAGTGTATATATGAGCAAGTAGCTCCCCCTAGTGAAGGAAGAGAGGAAGTCATGGTTTATATGGAGACAACAGTGCTTTCTTTTTTCATGATCAGTGTTCCCAAATAGTATAACTTTTAAAATGTTGAATTCAGTATATTTTTAGTAAAATTGTAGGAATTATGTTATTCCACAACCAAAATGGCAACCAGTTATGCTCTGGAATTAAATAATAATTTTCTACATACCAGACACAATAGAGATAGTATTATGAATGCCAGAAAATATGCATTTATGGTATTTATACTAGGTCTGCACAGAGATACCATTTATTCACCATGTTTGTATACAAGGTGGAGCCTTTTTATCCATGAAGGTTCTGTTCCAGGAATGCTCCTGGATGCCAAAAAACATGTTACATGAAATCCCTTTAGAAAACAAAACACATGCTGTTAATTAGCAGTCAGCATTTTAAAAAAATCTTCTCTTACCGTGCAATGCCTGGCTGCAGCCATTGTTCAGGGCTATAGAACAGACTAGTATCCATTAGCTTTGTGGTAAGACCCAAGGAGGTTAAATGGAGGTCCTTATTTAACCTCCTTGGTAAGACCTCTTCCCTCTACCCTGCAGCTAGGTGAAAAAATGCAAAGCGGAAGTGATTAATCACATTTCCCAGGTTGAGGGAGGAGGTCTTACCTAAGAGCTACTAACATACTGTAAACCGCTGAAGAGTCACTGCAGCTGCGTTGCCATGGTAAGAGAAGCTTTGTTTTAAACACTAACTGCTAATTAATGTCACGTGTTTAACTTAATGAGCCCTTCTCTTCTGTAGTGGCCCTGCACTGAGAGTGCAATCCTATACTGTGCTGAATTAGCAGGGCCGGCCGATCTGTGAGTAGTTGGGGATTCAGAAAAACGCATGCTAGAGGTGCAGTATTTTTCTCCAATAGGCTTGCAAGCTCTTGACATTTGGGAGTAAAAATGGAACACAGACTTTTACACAGCTAAGTGGAAACGAGGGTGGAAGCTGCTGAAAAAACCAGTATGAAAAGTCATGCAGAAAGCAGTCTACTCAGAAGTAAATCCCATTGTTGGCAATGGGTCTTACTCCCAGGTAATTGTGCATAGGATTGTAGACTTAGTAAAAAGAAGAAAAAGATAACTGCTTGGCAGGATGAACAGAATGATAATCAACAATACAGTACATAGATTTCTTCATGAAATACGGGGGCGGGGGAGGAAATCTGGAAGGGGACAGACTGCTAACAGGCAGCCACCATTTCAGTAGTCAGATCAATTTACATTTAAGTCTACAGTTCTATGCACAATTACCTGGGAGCAAGACCCATTGCCAACAATGCCATATTTCTTTCTGAGTATGACTTCTTTCATACTGTTTTTTCTGTTGCTTCCACCTCCTTTCCACTCAAGTGCCTCCTTAGGACACCTGGAGGAACTGGGTGGATTGGAATGCCTTGTTATTAAACTCTTTGTTGGAGAGCCTCCAACTAAGGAAGTGGGTGGTGACGTGACATCATCGCAACTTGGAGAGTTGTCCCCATTGCATACAGCCACACGCTGGTGGTGAGTTTGGAAAGGGTGTGTGCAAAATACTTGCAGGTGCTGTTATTTGCATTTTGATATTGCAAAAATTGCGCTCACCCTTTGAACTGCACCTGGAGCAGCTGCTCCTCAGGCTCCACCCATGATACATCACTGCCTGGCAGTAGCAGAAGCCTGGAGATCATGTTGTTCCCTTCCCTTTCCCCTTAAGGGGGCAGAGACAGTGTTTTTGAGAAGCACTGCTGTATAGGATTACAGTCTAAGAGTGCCCTCCTATGTTCATATACACTGTGGTCATCTCTCTCTGAGGGAGAGAGAGAGAGAGAATTGGGGAAGCCCTTTATATTAGCCATTAGGCATTTTCCTTGCTAGTTCAAAGGTGCCTCACTAGAAAGGTGGTCTGGTTAGGCATGCTCAGTTCATTGGGCATCTAATGTCAGCCTTTGGCAAGACATGGTGGTGGAGATGACTTATTTTTAAATTCACACGTCCACAGTATGTGACCCTAAATAATCTGCTGCAAATCACAAAAAATTTCCGAGCCAGTCACCCACAGATTCCTGGCAAGATCATACACAGGAATCACAGAGTAATTTTCCAACTTGCAGTACCTGTAGACTTTGGAGTAGCGGATCAGATCCTCTAATTCAATTGCCTGGATCTTGTTATGGTCTAGATGTAGCTCATTTAGAGTTTCAGGTAGATCTGGGGGAGAAGGTTCAAGAAGATTTAAGTTAGACTGCAGCTGGTTGGGGCATTGCTATGGTGAGGGAAGAAATGCATTACCTTTGGGTACACCAGTAAGTTTTGCTTCTGAGATTCTCAGGTAGTTCAATTTTAGGCCATCAAAGGCACCAGGTTCAAATCCACTATTCTCCAGGGGATTCCCGCCCATCTCTGCAAAGTGAGAAACAGGTTCGTGTAAAGCAATATCATCTTCAGTCTTATAATATCAAGACCTTTCTTTCATAGCCAATGAAAGAAGGGAATCTGGACTCCTTTTAGTGTAATAATTGTGGAAGAGGGACTATCACCAAGAGTGAGGAAAGCATCTCTCCAAGCTCCATGAGAATGCAATCCAGAGTGCTCCATCAGTCAGCACAAGCCTTGTAAGGCAAGTCCGCAATGACTCAGGAGGAGGCTGATCCTCCCTTCTTTGAATCCTCCTCCGTGGAGGCTGATTTGGATCCAGGCTCTGCACTGCCCAGACACAGTAAGACAGTGCTGGCCAAGAGGTCAGGGAGGGTGGAATGAGGTGGGGGAAAGTGGGAGGATGGTGGAATGAGGGCAGATTAGGGCAGGGGGAGGGTAGGCTGGTGGGCAGGCAAGCCCTGGGGTAGGGGTGGGACAGGCCTGGGCAACTTAGGCTAGATCCAAACCCCTGTCCCTGGCTTGGTTGGCCTTCCCTGAGTTATTTGGATTTACACAAGCGATTTTGCTGGTGCAAATCTGAGTAGCCCTATTGGGAAGGCTGCCACCCAACATGGGGAAAGGGGAATTCATTTCCCTTATCCTGGGTTGCACAGCAACCAATCCCAGCCCTGCACTGGATATGGTTGGCTGGCCTCCAGCGCAGCCTTAAGAGGCATAAGAGCCCCACTGTCCCACCTGATAACTCCTTCACCTTCTATTTACAAAAGAAGTCAAACACAAAGGAAAAGTGTAGTGCAATCCATCAGAGGTAAAGGTGTGACCAACTTATGGGAAGTCTGTCCACCCCCTGAAGACCAGCAAAGTGTAATGAGATGTTGCTCTGCTCTGACCAGCTGGGTTTCTTCTAAGAGGAAGAAATTACACTCCTAATCCTGAAAGCTAGGATGGTATAATGGTTCTTGGACTAAGATCTGGAAGATCCATGTTCAGTCATGAAACATCCTGGTGACCTTGGGCCAGTCATGATTTCTCAGCCACACCTACATCTCAAGTATTTTTGTGAGGACAAAAAGAGGGAACTGCGTATGCCACCCTGAGCTGCTTGGAGGAAGGGCAATATGAAAAATAACTAAATATTCCCTTCCAAAATAATTTGCTGGTGTTATTTTACTGCATTCTTGCTCGTATGCAAGTTGCTCTGGTATAGTTGAAGTTGGGATAGTTAGTTGAAGAGCAGAGTATGAAGTTTTTTAAATAAAGAAAAGATGCAATATTGTGTTCAGTGATGCAAAAGCAAAGCTTTACTTTCCTGCCTTCAGGACAGGCCTTCCACCTCGATGCATCTGCTGTGGCACTCTGCACAGTGACTTGCAGGTGAGGTCCAACGTTTGGGTGGCACACAGCACAGAGCTCCTGGTGGTGTCACACTAGAAGCCTAAGCTGCCACTGCTGAAAACTCTCAGAAAGACTTGGATGGTCTTCGAGAGATTAGAGCTTGTGGCAGCTCAGCCTCCACGGTGATCACGCAACCACTCAGAAACTAAGAGCGCAATCCTAGCCAACTTTCCAGCACTGGGGTAAGGGCAATGCAGCTCTGAGGTGCGGGAACAAAAATCCCCTTATCTTGAGGAGGCTTCCATGACAGCCCCCCCCCCCCAACTGCAGGATGTAACACATGCCCCATTGACACAGCTACTTTAGTGCTGGAACGTTGGCTAGGATTGCGTCCTAAGTGAAGTACATGCACAATCACAGGAGAAGGCTGAGCTGACAGGACAAGGGAGGCTCTCCCTGCCTTGTACATCCCTGTTATGTATCACTGCAACAGAACCTCTGTGCAGACAGGAGATTCTGAGAGTTTATAAGATCAAGACTTTTCTTTAATTGCCCACTCGGTTCCAGGAGGGAATCAGCCAGTCCCTTAGCGATTAATGTCATCCTCTGTGAACTGATAGTTCTGTGCCCTGCTATGCACCCAATATTCCCTTATGGTAGGCTATTGCAATAATGACAGGCAAGCTGTCTTTCAGGGAAGCATCTCCATCATTAGTAATCTTCTCATTGATATGCTTTGGATTATACTTAATCCATGGACTCCTCTTCACACATTTGCAGTGTGAACACACTGTGATTGCAGATAATCTACCCACTTCCTGGCATGCAGAGGGTTTTTCAATCAATAGTATAGAGGCGGTCTTGTCCAAACTACATGTGGTTCTAAAACTACTTGGACCACCTGATCCAAACATTGAATGTAGGTCCATTTGCGTCAACTCATGAGCTGGTCATGTTGGCACAATGATGCTCACCAACCTGCTGGACCGGCTGGAGGAGGTAAGGTTGCACCAGGTGGAACAGGCCTGCGCAGGGACTGGGAGAGGGTGGCAGGAGGGATGTTTGGGGGCAGGGGAGAGCAGAACAGGGGTGTGTGATCAGGCCTAGGAGGGGAATGGGGTTGGGGATGGCAGCACACACCATATTCTGACCCAGGCAGCCTTATATGGGCTGCTCAGATTTGCACCAGCTAAACAGCTGGCACAGAGTAGCCCCATAGTGTAGGCTGGGGCTTGACACAGAATAAGGGAAAAAAATATAAGGGGGAAAATAAGGTGAGGCTGGAGTCTGCTTCTAACCTGTGCTGTATCCAGTGCAGCCTGGCTGTACTGGGGCAGGTTAGGATTGAGTCTTAAATGTTTTGAATGTAGTATCCAATGAACCTCTCCCTATGTACAATTAATGTAAAAAGCCTTGGCGTGCCAGGAATTGAGGGGAGCATGCCCCCACATGGGATGCTCACACTACAAGCATGCAAAGAAAGGTGAGTTAAGTAAGAATGGCCTGTCCAGTTTGAGGTAGACAGAAACATCCTCCCATTAAGAGATTCTGAAGATCCCAGGAGTCCCCAAGACAGAATCAGAAAACCACTTGCTTGGAAGAATTTATCTTCTTTGAAATGGGAGAAGAAAATTCCTGGGATGGGGCAGTCCTCAGAGAATGCCTGAGGGAAAGTGCAGCCTCACAGCATGCCCATCTCACCAATGCAATTCATGTTGTTGAGCCCATTGAAGACATCCTTGGAAACCTTCTTGATCTTGTTGTCATGGATGCGGAGTTCAACTAAGGATCTGGGTAGGTTAGGCGGGATTTCCACAAGGTTGTTCTTGGAGATGTAGAGTTTCTGCAGCTTGTGCAGCGGGCTGAAGGCTTTTGGATGGATCTTGGAGATCTTATTGTTCACCAACACTAAAGCCTATAGACACAGATACACATAGAGATCTTATGAGGGCAAGATATTTGACAGCACAATCAATTTGTGCGCCCCATAGGGTTGACGCAGCATTGTTGCATCAACACTATGTCACTAGCGCCGACGTGGGAGCGCCGAGCAGAACCCCTGCGTCGGTGCTAGTGCTCTCAGGCTGATGCTACTTGTAGATACTTGAGTATCGGGACGGGATTGGTGGAGGGGGGAGGCGGGAGGCAGGACCTGGGAGGGCTTGGGAGGTGGCCATACGGCCACCTCCTAAGCCTGTCAGCGAGGCCACAAGGCCCTGATTCTGGCCGCACAGTCTCCTTGGATCTGCGCCCAATCTATAGTGGGCGCAGATCCGAGGCACACATAGGAGAGGCTGGAGCCTTCCCTACGGTAAGGGAGCAAATGTTCCCTTGCCGCAGGGGAGCTCCATCCTCCCCAACCCAGCGTAGGATTTGGTGCTGGCCCGTCGGCCTCGCCAGTCCGACACTGGGTTGGATAGCACCCTGAGTCATATATGTTAATGGATATGGTAATGCTAATCCCTTATCCCTTTTATCATCCAGGTCAGAGTGCTAATTTCCTCAAATGGATGGCTGTAACTTTGTGAGACACTTTCAGCCATTCCAGTCCAGAAAAGTAGGGAGATAACCTTTACTTAGGAAGAGGCACCATTTAATGGTAGAGCATATGTCTTGGATACAGAGAAGGCCCCAGGCTGAATCACCAGAAACAATCTCGAGTAGCACCTCTGCTGCAAGATCTCTGCCTGAGGCTGTAGAGACCCATTGCTAGTCAGAGGAGACCAATACTTGGGGTGGACAGACTAATGGTCTGGCTCAGTGTAAGGATAGCTTCTAATGTCTTTAAAAGTGGACTTTGGTGTGGGGAGGTCCTCACTTTTCCATTCTCATAGTCTGGACAAATGCAGGAAGAGATGCTTTGAGAGAGTTCTCTAGTTCCCAAACTGTGGGTTGGGGCCCAGCAGTGGGTTGCAAGCTAATTTCAGGCACCTAAAGCAGCCATATTGAAAATATGGGAAGATGGGATGCTGGAAAGGGGGAGAGGTATGTGGTTTTGTTTGTGTCAAGCTTGTAAATAGGCTTTTTTTTTTTTTATTCACTTTGCTATTGGAAAATGGCTGAGAAATAACTCAACTGATTTCTACATTCTCAGGAAAGCAGCAGACTCTGGTATCACAATAACTGCACTTCTGGCCATGACATCACTTCTGATGGGCCCCAGAAAGATTGCAATTCTAAAAAGTGGGCCCTGATGCTAAAAAGTTTGAGAACCACTGCTCTAGAAGTTCCATCCACCAGGGAACTAATGCAAAGACATGGTGCACATCCCAACTGTACCAGCAGAGGGTGCCAAAGAAAGCATGTTAGGGGCAGTAAATGACAATGAATTTTCTCTGAACTTAAAGCTACAATCCCATATGCCAGTGGTTTCCAAACTATGGGTCGGGACCCACCAGTGGGTCTCAAGCCAATTTCAGATGGGTTGCAAAGCACCATATATTGAAAATATGGGAAGAAGGGATGCTGGAAAGGGGGAGGGCTGTCTGGTTGTTTTGCTTGTATCTAGCAAATAGGCTGTAAATAGGCTTTTTTTCCTTCTGATTCAGAGTGTAATCCTAAACTGGAGTTAGGCCAGCATAAACTAAGCCGGCGAAGTTTGGCCGGCATAAGGGCCACCATTAAGCATGTTTGGACAACTCTCGGAGTCAGGGAGGATGGCTCACGTCTGTGTGCTGGCCTCTTTGACTCCGAGAGTGGTCCAAACCTACTTTATGGTGTCCCTTGTACTGGCCAAACTTTGCTGGCTTAGTTTATGCCAGCCTAACTCAGTTTAGGATTGCGTCCTCACTTTACTATTGGAAATAACCAATTTATTGCTGCAATCTTAGTTAAGGAGCAGGCTTTGGCATCACAATGACAGTATTTCAGGCCATGACATCACTTCCAGTGGGTCCCAGACAGATTGTCATTCTAAAAAGCGGGTCCCAGTACTAAAACATTTGAGAACCACTGCTATACATACTTACCCATTGTGTTCAGTGGGGCTTACTTCTGATTAGACATGCTTAAAATTGTGCTGAATTCTTTAGAAATGGTGTGGGAATTGTGCACATCTTTCAGTAGGGAAGCAGACAAAAAAAGAGAAGCAGAGGCTATTGCAGAAGCTATGTTCCCTATACTGGAAGTCTTATCCCTAATTTCACCTGTGTGGGTGGAAAGGATAAGATGAGAATTAGTGAAAGAAGCCCACTCTGAACCTGCTCAGAGACACAGTTGGTTTTTCTTCACGTTCCAGGGTTGAGCCTTGGCACAAAAGAAAAGGTTCAGCCTTGGTGAACTCTCTCAAAAAATGAACCTGTTGGCTATCTATGAGTGGAGACCATGAGAGGTGAGATGGAGCTTTTATATTACATACATATAGGTGGTGCAGCCCCTTAAAGTCATCCTTGCGCAGCTCAGTGATTTGGTTATTCTGCAAGTCCAATAAGCTCGTGTCTGGTGAAAACTCCTTAGGCACTTCCTTGAGACCTGTTCAGGGCAAGTTAAGATGGATGAACAAGTTAGGACTGGTTAAAGAGTGCAGGCAAGATCATGGCAGACACTAAGCAGCTGACAAGTTGGGCTGAGCCTGTTCCATGAAGCTTTACCAGCCCAGTTGGATGAATCTTGTGCTTGGAGAGAGCTTTGCAGTGTCCCAGGGAATGCTGGGTTGCAAATTCTTGCTAGTTTCATTGGTGCCCCTACTATTGAGCCAATCTGTGTTGTTTGGCAAGGCAGCCCTGGACCTGGTACTTGCTGAAGCCACACCAAAGCTAATGCAGCAGCAACCATGATACAGGCATGCCCCGCTATCCACTGGGGTTCCGTTCCACATTCCGTTCCAGACATCCCCATGAAACAGTGGATACTGGGGGTGCCTTTTGAAAGATAGGGGAACATTGGTGGTTTGCTGTAAGTATGTAAAAAATGGGATTTGTTTAATGTTCCCCTCTCTTTTTAATAGGTGTCCCAGTATGGTATCCATGGGTAACTGAAACTG